>JAGDYQ010000369.1:0-135000 GCA_021962125.1 Bulinus truncatus
TAGGGTGGTTCATTTAGATATTGCAAAAAATGAAATGTGTGCTATAGAGCAAGACACCCTCCCATTTTTTTACATCTGCTAATAGTAATGTTTTGGCAAAGTTTTAGCTTTTAAATTCCAACTACAAGAGCAATATGATATCAAAATTTTACGAAATTCTAGCAAAATGAAGAAATACGCATATGTTGAACGTTTTAAAATTACAACCAGCAATAGCTTTTTAATATCAACAGTTCAACATTCTTTAACAGCTGAAATTAACCATCTAGCTTAACATATGGCTATTGGCATTTGTCACAATTAAAAGGACAAATTGTGCTGTTCCATCAAAAAACTTAAAAATTTAACCTACTCAAAATTAAGTCACAAATGCTTGCATTATAAGTCAATGTTATTGTCTTTCTGACATTAGGGCCTGAACAGCAGACTTTTTGGTGATTTGTGTTGGAACAGCCTTGCAGTTTGCTTCCACAACTTGCATTAAGAATTGTTTTTTTCTTCTTCGTCTTTAGTAAGCAGTGTGTTGTATTCTTCAAAAAGCTTCTACGCTCCCTCTGCAATTATCATTTACAACAATTGAGTCTTGTCTGGGAATATCGATAATGTTCACGTGCAGGCCATTCTTGTGATAGCAAATCAAGAAATGTACTGTCAATTTTATAACAACAAAGAAGGTTCCCATTTCGGTAGTTGCAAAGTCACCTAAACATACATCTGGTTTCTTTTGAATTGATGGATCTCCACGCACTTTTTCGTTTGCCAGCTTCACTGGTGATTCCCTGCACAATTCCCATCACTGCAGCTGCCGTCAGAGGATCTGAGAACAGAGCTAATCCAACCAGCTTGTCTGAAAGATACCAGAGATGATTTTCTAGGACTCTCCTTGCATCTGAATCGATGTCAGGATCGATGATCTAGTAACTGGTGAGATCAGTCCGCAGCTGCAAGTTACTGGATGGAGCTTCAATTGCACCAGTTACCCAATTATTTGTGTAAATTAGTGCACCAAACTACAAAGCGCTCATCTGGGGCTTCTTCTTTTTAAGCTTTAATACATCTGTTTGGTTGCGGAAGAGATTTATTTTCATGGCATAAATTAATTTTGCCATCCAGCGACCACGATGTACCGGTTCTAGGGGGCCCTCCAGCGGATTGAACACGGTGGATGTCCCAAACAATCAGCATCAACTCAATAAAGCTCCATGTAATCATCTCTGACTTGTTCCTTTAAAGGTGCTTTTTGGTCAGGACTGCAATGGTTGCACATGATAAACTGGAAGCTTCAGGTGTACTTGGAATTCTGAAAAATTCTGCCCGGTGATGACAGCCTTTGAATCGTTTGAGCGGGATATCTGGGGAGTTTGAAGGTCCAAAGCAGATAGTGAAAATTTTTGACAAGATGATCTCCATTACATCATGACGTCAGGCTAACCAATGAAGTTCACGACCTAGCCTGTTTTCAAGGGCCGACACATACTCTATTTATTCTGCCCGGTATTTACTGAGGTTGTGTCAACGCACATAGCCTGAACCTTCTGAACCAGCTTCCACTCCACCAACAATTTGTGAACAGCATTGTTTTCATTCCCATCACCTGAAACTAAAACTCAACTTGAGCCCTCCCCAAATATTGCTGTATCTTTGCATCCAAATGGATTACTAATGGGCAAGTTAGCTCCAAAATTATCTTCTATTGCTTTTGAAATTTCATGCCCTAGCACTTGACTGCGTTCGTTAAATAGTGCTACGTGAAATAGAAAGTGCATTTGGATCCCGACAAAAGGTCTGCAGCAATAGGAATTAGTAGTCAAACAGCTTCACGATCAGATGTTTTATTACGGTCAAAGGCACTTGTTACACTTGGATTAAACAATTGGTCTTGTGAGGTTTTCTTTATATGAGTTATCTTGTCTTGCTGTTCACCTGATTTGCTAATTTTGGTCGGTATATACTCATCGTCATATTCAGTTTCATCATCAAGAACACTTCTTGCAAATGCACAGTCATCATCAACAGGAAGTTATGACATAGAATAGTTAAACAACCAACCCTAAGTAAGTAAAATATAACACAAAGAACATGATACAGAAAGTAAATATGCAAAATGTAAATTACATGAAAGTTCGGCTTTTTTCGATGAAATTGTGAAAATCCATGGTCGTTGAGCATCACCTTGCAGTTGGTACACGAGGCTGAAACTCTGCCCTAATTAAAGTTTTGCTATAAGGAAAAAAATTAGAGGTGTCTTGTTCTGTAGGTGAAAGTTGAGTTTTGGGCCACCCTAATGTACACTCAACACCGCAAAGGAACTCAGCCAATGAGCGATTTTTTGTGAACTTAAGTTCACTTCCTGGTCTAATCATTTCTATTGCTTACCGACAATCATCACAGGCGAATTTCTATCAAAAATACTAATATTAATATCGAAACGACCCAACATAAATATGAGATTTTTACATTGGACTAAAATTAAAAGATGAGCTTCGCAGTCGAGGTTAGACTTATTATATTAATTGCAGAGTAAATAATGGAATAATGACTCAACCTACACTTTATTATAAAATCTAATATTTAGCCCCCATGACTATTATAAAATTTAATATATAATACCTGGATGTAAACATTTTAAAATACTTTATTTTTAAAATGTTTTTCTTCTAAGAACCCAACATGCTGCATCAGGTCTTCACGCCACAGTGGTCAAAGTTAAATCATTTGTTAGCTTTACATCAACCGTCAGTTTATCTCACCAGCTAAAATAAACCAAGTTAATAGCTTCCGATGATATTTCACAACATTATAACTTATTTGAGTCAGTTAAGTAAAATTCTTAAGTAGTCTTAAGCTATTAAATTTTATCTAAGTATCTATATTGAACATTTAAAGCCTCTATCTTTAGTAGTTCAAAAGTTATAATGTTTAGCAAACAAAATGTCAAGTCGATCATCACATTTTGTAGATTTGTTTTTGACATTACCTTGTGTTTAACAACAAGCACAATACATCAAAGTATTTATGTTGGAAATTAAAGATATCTACATCAAACGGTAAAAAAAATACTATAGTAAATACTGCAGCATAGTTTACTACATTTACAGTTTAAACACGTCTATTTAATTATTTTTTTCAGACTAAGAAACAGTTTACATTAGTCTGTTACTTCTGCCTTAAAGGTATAGCTACTACAACTTAGTTGACAAATAGCATAAAAAATGAAATCATATTTTAAAAAGCCACAATTTAGAATTAAATAATAGCACATTTTATAATATTCAATTAATTTATAAGTTAATTTCTAAAGTTAACGTAGATGTGAGGGTAAACGTATGGACGTGTGTAGCCTGTACATCAATTATCTGCCCTCGTAGGGAAAGGTGTACTTGTATACATCAATGAATTATCTGCCATCGTAGGGAAAGGTGTACTTGTATACTTCAATTAATTATCTGCCATCATAGGTATGGGTGTACTTGTATACATCAATTATCAATTGATCAAATCAATAATCCGTTGACACTCGGTTACATAATGTTTTAATTTACATTGTGAATTCCCGGAGGGGCACGGAAACAGTTTTTATTTATAGGGGGGTCAGAGAGTCCGGCAGTGATCAAAGACTATTATGTTTGTTGTCTTTTTTATGATACATAGATTATTGTCATTATTACTCTTTGTTATGTGTTTTGAATGAACTCACGTGTGTGCTTATTTATTTTTAAGATATTCGTAACTGTATCTACGTATTTGATATGCATATATATATATATATATATATATATATATATATATATATATATATATATATATATATATATTATAAAAACAATGTTTTTTTTATTTCAAAACATTATTTAGGGTTCTATGTGTGAATATTATCAAAAGAATGGACCAATATCTGAAGATAAATGTTTATTATTTACTTTACAAATCTTAGAAGGTCTGGAATACTTGCATCAAAATAATGTCATTCATATGGATATTAGAGGTAATTTAATATACAGTCCAAAAGTATTAAGAAATAGAATAAACTATTTAAATATATTATGATAAACTATAAATAGAATTATTTTTTTTTTTCTATTTAGCTAAAAATATACTCATAGAGACTGAGCAGCGTGTCAGAATCTCTGGTTTTGAATGTTCCAGAAAAGTTTCACAAATAATTCAACCTGAAGAGCCTTGTAGCCTTAGATGGACAGCTCCTGAGCTGATAAATCCAGATTTTGGTGATGGTATGTTTGGTGTCCAGGTTGATATTTGGTAAGATACTAAATGAGTTATTTTTCATGCAAAATTCAAGAATTTTACAAGAGATTGCAGTACTATACAAAAAAAATAAATAAAATATATTTGTAAAAATAGATAAGCTAAATGTTTATATGAATTATACTAAAAAAAAACAATTAAATAGTGTCCGTAATAGTTGTAACATTGTATTACAATGGGCGACAAATTAAATAACTTAAAATGTGATTTTATTTTTGTTGCTGTTGTTGATGTTGTTGTTGATGTTGCTGCTGGTGTTGTTGTTGATGTTGCTGCTGCAGTTGTTGATCTTGCTGTTGTTGTTGTTGCTGTTGTTGTGGATGTTGTTGTTGCTGTTGATGTTGCTGTTTTTGTTGTAGTTATAAAAAATTAAACAGATAACTAAGTAAAAAATGATAATGCTAATAATTATCTCAAATCAGTTTACAATTTTAACGATACAATCAGCGACCGTCTTTAAATTCCAGAGCCTAAATATTGCTAAATATAGAATAGTAGCTTATTTAAATTGATTATGTTGGAAACATCATATGAAGTGTACCATTGCGATCGGAAAACCTGTTTGGTACAATGTTATCCAAATGTTCGCGAATATCTTACAAAGAAGTTCAAAGTAGGTTTAACTGGATAGGTTTCAATATAATACCATAGATTTTAAAACACACATTACATTTATCAAACAGATATCATCGATTCCATTAGTAAACAGAGATTCCATTAGTAAACAGAGATTCCATTAGTAAACAGTTATTTCATTTGTAACAACGATTCCATTAAAAACAGCGATTATATTTGTAATAATGATTCCATTAGTAACAGGCTAGCGATTCCATTGGTAACAGCGATTTATGTCCTACACAATAATTACTAGAGAGCGACCGATATGCCTTTTAACCGATAGTCCGATACCGATATTTTCCCCCAGCATTTTTACCGATACCGATACCGATATTTTCTTTTTAGGGGCTGTCCATTATTTATGTCAACAAATTTTTGGCGATTTTTACCTCCCCCCTCCCCCTTGTCAACAACTTGTCAAACTTCCAGAGACCCCCCCCCCTATAAAATAACGTTAACATTTGATTACCCACCCCCTAAAAAAGGTGGCTTCCAAAATGTTTATATGGCAAAATTAGTAGGAATATAGTTAGTTTAATTAAAATACTGAATGTTAAGCGAGTGTGTAACACAGAACTACAAATGCTGCTTAATTTTCCAAATTATTAAGTAATTATATTAAATTAAAAAAGTAACATTGTTGACGTCAACTTTTCTTGACCTCCCCCCTCCCCCTTGTCAACAATCGTCAAAAATTTTCTGACCCCCCTCCCCCTATTTTGTTGACGTAATTAATGGACAGCCCCTTAAGCAACAACAATGCCAAACACGTGTTTTTGTCGTGCTGTATGACGTATTTCAACCCATGTTCACATATTTTGTAACACTTCGCCCACGCGTGTCTCGTTTACCCCCCCCCCCCCCAACTTCCCATCCCAACAAAAAATACAAACAGATGTTCACTAATCGTATCAATCAAGGTCATACATTAGAATTAAGAAATGCCAATCCTATTGTTTCAAGGTCATATCTCTGATGTAGACGTGACAATTTCTGTGTACGGGTTTTTTTTTCCTTTTTTTTAAATCTTGTCTGATCTGGTTATAGAATTGGGTTATTTACTGATTTTTTTTTCTGCAACTCTGTTGTGAAAAAAAAACAATGTATCGGCAGCCAAAAAATGGCCGGTCCGATTGTTAACCCATAGTGCAAATATCGGTTCGACTATCGGTCGCTCCCTACAACAATCGGCCGATCCGATATTAACCGATAGTGCCAATATCGGTCCGATACCGATACCGATACCGATCCGATTATCGGTCGCTCCCTAATAATTACATTACTTTATTTTAAAATTTAAAAAATGAAATTTGTTACATACATTCTATTTAACTGAACTTAATATTTACATGTAATTTGTAACAGATTTGCATTAATTTTATTTTTACAAAAAACTCTTTTGCAATTAATGGAATAATGATGCCACAATAAAATATGGAAAAAGAAAATCAATAATAGTTGTTACCAAAAATAAACAAGACACAATAAAACAGAGGTTTTAAAACTAAACGTTTTCAAATATATATACACATATTATTTTGCAATGCAAGCGTGTGTACTACTGCTTTGACCTACCAGCGCGAGGCTGCACGCGGTGATCACGTGCTAGCATAAATCTCGAACTGAAACATTTAGTATTATTGATGCAAGGGAATAAACAAATAAATCAACGGAAGTTTTGAATGAAGAAAACTATTAGAAAAATTAAAACTTTCAAAGAAACGTCCAAGTGTGGCGAAACGCCGAGTGGTGTGGATACCCGACAGTCGACCCTAGAGTCCTGGATTCGATCCTCAGTGAAACCTGGAGCTTTTCTAAGTGTAATTTGTTTCAAAGTCGTCCACAAGTCCACCCAGCTTGAAATGGGTACATGACTTAAGTTGAGGAAGTAAAGGCGGCTTGGCGTTGTACTAACCAGACAATCCCTTCATATGTAGAGATTATTAAAACAAATGATTTCTACGCTTCATCTGTCCTAATGGCCGTTTAGTGAACTTTACAAGGAAACGCCCACTGGGAAAAGAAAAAAAACTAATAATGATCCATGGCTAAAATCGAATGATTTTGTATTTTTAATTTTCCCACATATGAAAAGTTATGAATAAGCATGATGAGAACTCATAAGATGATTTATTTTATTCCATTTCTCATAGGAGTCTTGGTTGCACAATTGTTGAGATGTTGACTGCCAATGTTCCCTATGAATATTTCAAGTCAATTACTTCTGTAGTTATAGAAATTAGTACAGGCAGACCTCCCAGAATGAGAGCTCATGTTTCAAAACATATTAAACATATCTTAACTGATTTTTTTGAACCGAAAGCAAATATAAGGATGCCAGTTTCGTTAATTCTTAATTCCACATTTAAGGTAAATCTGATAATTTTTATTTATGCTGACACAAATTGTATTGCATGATTCTCATTATTTGAATAAATCCTATTAGACCTGTAGACCACATTAAAGAATGTTCGAACCTGCTTCATTTTAAAGGAATATATCTTGAATAAAAATAAATCATTGTTAGGTTAGAAGCACTTATATATGTGTTTCTAACATAGCATTGATTTATTTTTATTCAAGGTCTCTTCAAGGAATATACATATATATATATATACAAATGCATTGTAAAAAAAAAATTTTTTATGCTCTCAGCCTTTTATTTGGGTCCATTCAATGAAAAAATTATATTGGTATATTTTGGAGACTATCCCTTGATGTTTAGGGGTTCCTTTATGCAGTTTAAGTTTGCAAGGTTATTCGAATCCACATTTTTCATATTTATCTCTTCTATTTTATTAATTAGGTTGAGAATGTTTTCAATATTTTATCATTTTTAATTTTATGGTCATCATACACAATACAGAATATTGAAAATTTTTCTACATCAAGTGAAACTTTTCGAAATTCACTTATTGAAAACGTAAAGAAGTCGCAAAAATAATTTTTCAGATTTCAGTCCACAAATCCCATTAACTGTACATTGGGACGAAAAATTGTTACCCGACTTGAACAGTAGAGATGAAGTGAAACGAAAGCCCATATTAGTGACAGGATATGATGTAGAAAAACTGCTGTCAGTCACAAAACTGGAGAGAGGCAGTGGTAAACAAATAAGTTACGATATTGAACAAACTTTAAGAGATTGGAACATTTCATATGACAAAATTGTGGCACTATTTTTTGATACTACTTCAAGCAACACAGGTATACATTCAGGTGCTTGTAACCTGTTGAAGAAATTAATTGGAAAATCTTTATTATACACAGCCTGTCGACACTATGTTCATAAAGTGATTTTATCCCATGTTTACAAAACATATTTTGGAGCATCTTCTGGTCCAGAGATTAAGTTGTTTTAACGATTTCGTGATCAGTTGAGTAAACTAAATTCTGAATCATAGCATTTAACTGATGCAGATCTTAAAGTTTATGGTTCGTTTGTACCATCAGCAGTAGAATTTGCTGTAAATATGCTGCAGAGAACTGTCGATATTTTTTTAGGAGAAACTCTTCTAGGCCTAAGTGGAATAACTTTCCCTACTCCTGGCGCTATTCACCAAGCACGATGGATGGCGAAAACACTGTATTCTATTGAAATTTACTTGTTTCGACATCAATTTTATTTAACGAAAAATGAAAAAAAATCTACTACGATTTTAATTTTTTTCAATTTTGATTTACATGAAACATTGGTTTCTAGCTCCCATCTCTTTATCTGCTCCTCACAATGACCTGACTTTGATTTACACGGAACATTGGTTTCTAGCTCCCATCTCTTTATCTGCTCCTCTCAATGACCTGACTTTGATTTACACGGAACATTGGTTTCGGGCTCCCATCTCTTCATCTGCTCCTCACAATGACCTGACTTTGATTTACACGTAACATTGGTTTCGGGCTCCCATCTCTTCATCTGCTCCTCACAATGACCTGACTTTGATTAAGAAAGCGAATAAATAGTTGACAAAGATGTCGCTAAATCTGCCTTTAAAGAGATTGCCGGACATTTATAGTATTTAACTGCAGACCTGGTGAGTCTCTTTTTTTTTCAGCAACAATGTTGATAACCAAACTAAAGAAAAAATGTTGATTGCACTTGAAAACCCAGCCAAAAAAAACAGGTAAAAAGTCTTGAAGGCAAAGGATTAATGGATAAAACTGTAAGCTCAAAATATGTATTTGAAGTGCTTGGAATAAATTGGACATTCATGAAAGAAAATCACACAGACACGTGGAGCACAGCAACTGAATACCAGGAAGCACATATAATTGTTAATTATATGAACGTTGTAAATGATACAGCGGAAAGAGAGGTGAAACACATTTCAGATTATGCAAAAGTTTAAACGGAAGATGAAACTCAATTGCTAATATAATTTGCAAACCGTAGAATAACATGGACGTTATATTCTAGATATGTGGAAGTCTACAATTGTGAAGGCATTAATTAAAACAAACGAACAATCAACAAGTAAACATTCTGAAATCAAACATTGAATAAAATCATATAAATAACACTTGATTTAAATAACATAAAAAATTCAAATGCGTTCTTTTTATTTTTTGTTGACCATTAAATCTGATAATTTCAAGTTCATTGAGCAACCTCTAAATATAAACAAGCAATTTAAGTCTTTTCCGTTTTGGACAACAGACATTTTAGAGAATTTCCGTGTACGCAGTGGCTACGGCTACGCCGGACGAAATCCGTTTTTTTCCCAGGTTACAGCCATAGATTTTGCTCCACGCGTATAGGCTTTGATAAATAGAGAGGGAAGTAATCATGTTGAATAACTGTTACAAAAATAAATAATGATTACGCCCCTTTGATTAGCTTTTATTATTTATATTTAAAATATAAGAAAAAACGGTACTTAAAACGCCCCCTTTTTCGGCCATCAGAATTCAGATCGTGAAACGGACTTTTAATGTACACTTGGCAGGCCACGACCTACAAAATGATATATACATCATGGGTCTAGGACTTATGGTTGCTTGGATATAGGGCTCTCCTTTGTTAATATAGCTTATATAGTAAAAAAAACGGTACTTAATACGCCCCCTTTTTCGACACTCAGAGGTCAGATCGCGTAATAGACCAAAGTGTTTTCTTGGCAGGCCAAGACCTACAAAATGATATATACATCATGGGTTTAGGACTAATGGTTGTTGAGATCTAGGGTGATGACGGACAGACAGACAGACAGACAAAACGGGGACAATAGAGCTTTTTTTTTCGAAAATGCTCTAAAAACAAAAATCCAATGTTTTATTGACGATTAAAAAAAAATCTCAGGAGCGAGAGTAGCTTGATGTTGTGGCATAAAATTACAAAATCTAACGCATTTTTTGTGTTCCTTATGTATAATTTTCATTTTTTCTGTGATTTTTTTCTCTTTAATCATAGCAAACAAAAACGTTACTTTCACTGTTCTTTGCTAGCTTATTGAAGCTAAACGTCACTTAAAAATTAGTATTAAAAAAACCATGATTAGCTAATACACGATTTTTTATGCAAGATTTTTTATATTTCAAACAAAAGTTTTAATAATTTTTATTTTCAAGTCTTTTTTTTTACGGTTTCAGAAATATACAGATATTCATGTAAATCCTTCAATAGATAAAACATTGAATAGCTCTGTAGGCCAACCAATGGAAGCTGTGAATACTAACTCAGCAATTGAGAATGAAACAAGTAAAATAATAGACAAAAGCAAGGCAAGGAAATTAAATGAAGGAATGTGGAGTCTCCTGATAACAGCTTCTAAAAATATGTCTAACCAGGTTGTTGAACATCTATTAATATTTGGAGCAAATATAAATGCAAAAAATAAATCTGGGAGGACTGCACTTATGATTTCAGTTAAAAATAGATACGCTGACATTGCAGAATTATTTTTAAGAAATGGAGCAAATGTAAATCATGTTGATAAAAATGGTTGGACTGCATTGATGCTTTCCAGTGAAAATGGACATACAGAGGCTATTGAATTACTTTTGAAGAATGGAGCAAATGTAAATCATGTTGATAAAAATGGTTGGACTGCATTGATGCTTTCCAGTGAAAATGGACATACAGAGGCTATTGAATTACTTTTGAAGAATGGAGCAAATGTAAATCATGTTGATGCAAATGGCTGGACTGCATTGATGTATTCCTGTCAAAATGGACATACAAAGACAGTTGAATTACTTTTAACAGACGGGGCAGATGTAAATGAATTTAGAGGTGATTGGACCGCACTTTTTACTGCTTCTCAAAACGGACATTCTGAGACTGTTGAATTACTTTTAAAGAATGGAGCAAATGTAAATCATGTTGATGAAAATGGTTGGACTGCATTGATGCTTTCCTGTGAAAAAGGACATACAAAGACAGTTGAATTACTTTTAACAGACGGGGCAGATGTAAATGAATATGTAAAGGACGATTGGAGCGCACTTATGTTTGCTTCTAAAAATGCACATACAGAGGTTGTTGAATTACTTTTAAAGAATGGAGCAAATGTAAATCATGTTAATAAAAATGGTTGGACTGCATTGATGCATTCCTGTCAAAATGGACATACAAAGACTGTTGAATTACTTTTGAAGAATGGAGCAAATGTAAATCATATTAATGAAAATGGTTGGACTGCATTGATGCTTTCCTGTCATAATGGACATACAGATGCTGCTGAATTACTTTTGAGGAATGCGTCAAATGTAAATCATGTAAATGAAAATGGTTGGACTGCATTGAAGCTTTCCTGTCAAAATGGACATACAAAGACAGTTGAATTACTTTTAAAGAATGGAGCAAATGTAAATGAATATGTAAAGGACGATTGGACAGAACTTATGTTTGCTTCTAAAAATGGACATACAGAGGTTGTTGAATTACTTTTAAAGAATGGAGCTAATGTAAATCATGTTAATAAAAATGGTTGGACTGCATTGATGCATTCCTGTCAAAATGGACATACAAAGACAGTTGAATTACTTTTGAAGAATGGAGCAAATGTAAATCATATTAATGAAAATGGTTGGACTGCATTGATGAATTCATGTCAAAATGGGCATACAAAGACAGTTGAATTACTTTTAACAGACGGGGCAGATGTAAATGAATATGTAAAGGACGATTGGAGCGCACTTATGTTTGCTTCTAAAAATGCACATACAGAGGTTGTTGAATTACTTTTAAAGAATGGAGCAAATGTAAATCATGTTAATAAAAATGGTTGGACTGCATTGATGCATTCCTGTCAAAATGGACATACAAAGACTGTTGAATTACTTTTGAAGAATGGAGCAAATGTAAATCATATTAATGAAAATGGTTGGACTGCATTGATGCTTTCCTGTCATAATGGACATACAGATGCTGCTGAATTACTTTTGAGGAATGCGTCAAATGTAAATCATGTAAATGAAAATGGTTGGACTGCATTGAAGCTTTCCTGTCAAAATGGACATACAAAGACAGTTGAATTACTTTTAAAGAATGGAGCAAATGTAAATGAATATGTAAAGGACGATTGGACAGAACTTATGTTTGCTTCTAAAAATGGACATACAGAGGTTGTTGAATTACTTTTAAAGAATGGAGCTAATGTAAATCATGTTAATAAAAATGGTTGGACTGCATTGATGCATTCCTGTCAAAATGGACATACAAAGACAGTTGAATTACTTTTGAAGAATGGAGCAAATGTAAATCATATTAATGAAAATGGTTGGACTGCATTGATGAATTCATGTCAAAATGGGCATACAAAGACAGTTAAATTACTTTTAACAGATGGGGCAGATGTAAATGAATATGTAAAGGACGATTGGACCGCACTTATGTTTGCTTCTAAAAATGGACATACAGAGGTTGTTGAATTACTTTTAAAAAATGGAGCAAATGTAAATCATGTTAATAAAAATGGTTGGACTGCATTGATGCATTCCTGTCAAAATGGACATACGAAGACTGTCCAATTACTTTTGAAGAAAGGAGCAAATGTAAATCATATTAATGAAAATGGTTGGACTGCATTGATGCTTTCCTGTGAAACAGGACATACAAAGACAGCTGAATTACTTTTAACAGACGGGGCAGATGTAAATGAATATGTAAAGGACGATTGGACCGCACTTATGTTTGCTTCTAAAAATGGACATACAGAGGTTGTTGAATTACTTTTAAAGAATGGAGCAAATGTAAATTATGTTGATGAAAATGGTTGGACTGCATTGATGCTTTCCTGTGAAAAAGGACATACAAAGACAGTTGAATTACTTTTAACAGACGGGGCAGATGTAAATGAATATGTAAAGGACGATTGGACCGCACTTATGTTTGCTTCTAAAAATGGACATACAGAGGTTGTTGAATTACTTTTAAAGAATGGAGCAAATGTAAATCATGTTAATAAAAATGGTTGGACTGCATTGATGCATTCCTGTCAAAATGGACATACAAAGACTGTTGAATTACTTATACAGAATGGAGCAATTGTAAATCATGTTAATGAAAATGGTTGGACTGCATTGATGCTATCAAATCAAAATAGGCACACTGAAATAGGTGAATTACTTTTAAGAAGTGGAGCGATAGTAAATCAACAAAATAAAAATAGTATTACTGAAAATAAACATGCTGAAATAGTTGAATTACTTCTGAGGAGGGGAGCAAAAGGAAATGAATCGGAAGAAGATCGTTGGACAGCACTTATGCTTCCCTTTCAAAGCGGACATTTTGGAGACCAACTGGACTACTTTTGAGGAATGGAGTTAGTGTAATGTAGTGTAATGATACTAATGTTTATGGCAGTACAGCATTGAATATATCAACAGACAATGGACAAATTTAAACTGCAGAAATACTATTGGAGTATTGAGTACTTAACAGACAATAGACTTTAAGAGCAATAGACAGTCTTTTAAGTAATACAGCATATGACAATTACTTTTTTTGCAATAACTTCACACGTGATGAATTGAGACAGTAAGGTGTCTCTTAAGAAGTGGAAAAGAAATATTACGATTCATTATAGTTACAGTATAGTGTTACATAACATTATCAGTATAACTGTATAGTAGTAGTCAGTGCTTTTATTGTAAAAAAAAAATAGGTGCCGGTACTAAATGATGGATTGCTAACTTTTAACTACCAGTTCGCACCTCGATGCAAGCTAAATCACAACTGTAAAGATACTAAATGTCTAAAACAATGTTATTTTATAATTAATAATGTGATTATTAAGTAACAAACGTTAAAATACAAGAAAAGTAATATTTTTTTCCCAACATTGAAAAAGGTGACGGTAAGCTGTACCGGTGCGTACCGGCAGAAAAAAGCACTGGTAGTAGTACAGATATTTTGCTATAGAAAAACTAATTAATGAAAGTGAAGATAACAAGTGTTGCACTATCGTCATATGGAAAAATTTGTTTTAAAACAGAAGTTTGTTTGTTTGTTTGTTTGATTTCGTTTTTTGTTTTATTTATTTTTTTCACAATAAACCCAAATGTGTGCAAATTGAGGAATTTCTTTAACCATTCTGTAGTAGATGTTTTTTATATACAGACTGTGTTAACATTTTTTCTACTCTTCAAGCTATGTTTGAAATAATTGTTGAAAACAAAATGGCCATTCACAAGTGATAAGCGAAATAATTAATTAACGGTCAGCGGAAAAAAATAATACGTACTGAATACTGACAGATGATGAATACATAGGTACTGAATACTGACAGATGATGAATACATAGGTATTGATTACTGACAGATGATGAATACATATGAATACTGCCAGATGATGAATATATATGTACTAAATACTGACAGATCATGAATACATAGGTACTGAATACTGACAGATGATGAATACATAGGCACTGAATACTGACAGATGATGAATACATACGTACTGAATACTGACAGATGATGAATACATATGTACTGAATACTGACAGATGGTGAATATCAGGCTTGCGGAGCCGGAGCCGGAGCCGAGGAGCCGGGAGCCGCTACTTTTTGCTGGAGCCGGAGCCGGAGCCGAAAAAATCTGGCGGCTCTACGGCTCCCAAATGTTTTTTTACAGCAGAATTTTTTTTAGCTTTAAAATTACAAATTTGTGTGATTGTTTGCCTCCTACAAAAAAACAAAATGGTAGCTTTCTGTATTTAACAATTTTATTATAAACAGAATATCTGAAACAGAGCAGATAAATTTATAAGGCTGTGGCTATTCGGACCCGGGTCCCAATAAAATTCGATTGTTATTCGGAGCGGTGGCAAATATGCACTAAGCTTAGCTATATTTAAACTTTATTAGACGGAACCCGAAAAAAAAATAATACAAAGTCCGCTTAGTGAAACCCTAGACACTGAGTAACGATTAAATCATACAATTCAAACAATTATAAAAAAATAAACAGAAAACAATAATAAAGTTTATGTATAGCTAAGCTAAGTGCATATTTGCCACGGGTCCGAATAACAATCAGACTTTATTGGAACGGGGTCCGAATAAAAATCGGAGTTTATTGATACCCGGGTCCAGGCCCGTAGCCAGAGGGGGCTAGAGGGCTGACCCCCCCCCCCGTTCATGACCTGAGTCCCCCCCCCGTGCATGATTTGAGCTTTTTGACAAAATTTTAATAATAACGGCTATAAAACATCAATCATTTTGTTCAATTTGTTTTAGGGGCCCGGACTGAGCTGGCCAATCAACTTTTGAAAATATTAATATCAGCACGGGGGCCCGTGTCACCCCTGCCCAGGGACCCGAAATTTCTGTCGGTGGGCCTGTTCGCAACCTTGTAATAGTTTTATATATTGTTATCTTCTGAGGACAACTAGCAACTTAAATAAGTTAATAAAATAATATTGACTTCTGACTTCACTTTTATACATATGTATAATAAAATAATAAAGTACAAACTCCGTGATTTCTGAGTGATGTTATTTAATTTGCAAATTTACTTTTTAGCAGAATTAATTTTATTTTAAATTGAATAATTGCGACTGGTCAATTTGTTGTTGATAGATCTGTTCTTTGTTTTCAATATTTTATAAGAAATATCACACTAATAGCTAAGCTATATTCGTGCATCTTTGTCGTTCTTCCCGGGTTGTACGCTTAACCAACAGTATAATGACATAAATCAGGTATCTATTATGTAACAATTGTGTAGCAGAACAAATGGTCAATATATTTATAACAGGAATCAGAAATTGCTCAGCCTCAATAAATTTTTGTCATTAAAACTCTTTACTATTTAAATTATTTTTAACAAAACTGCAACATGCCATGCACTATTGAAACGTAGTTAAAATTATATATTTCTAATTAATAGCTAAACAATCGGTACTAAAATGCACCATTCCAGATATGGAACTGCAAAAAATTTCTTGGGGAAGGGACTCAATGAGGTCCCCTCCCAAAACCCCTCCTCTCCGTTTTTAAGCTTTCGGCGCTTCGCATCTCCATCTTCGCCCCCCCCCCAAACATTTCTTCTACCCCACCAGGGGCGGAATTATGGGGAGGGGCCGGGGGGCATGCCCCCCCCCGGTTATCGCAAGTTTAGGTAATACATCATTAAATTATCGAAATATTTTTCAGTTAAAAGACGAATTTTCAACAATGAAAACAGTTTTGCCCAGCCCCCAGGGGTCAAAGTTTTGCCCCCCCCCCCGTCAAAGTTGTCTAGATCCGCCGCTGTACCCCAGAATCAGTTCTTCGGCACCCCCCCCCCCCCCGCCGAAAAAAAAATTCTCTCCCCCCCCCCCCGATGCAATAATCCTGGCTACGGGCCTGCCCGGGTCCGAATAGTCTCTTCGAATTTATCAATAATAAATATAAATACTGAAGTCTTTAAAATATTTTAAATAATGTATCATTTTACTATTTGCTAATTTGATCATTGAAATAACTTTTTATTACTTATGAAAATGGCTACCAGTGAAACCTCCATCGAAAATAATGATATGATTCTGGATGCACTGAAATGGTTTGTTTTTAGTAAAACCGACAATGGACAATGCGTATATTTTTCAAGTTCCTGACTATGGGGGTGAACGCGGCAAAATTTGCATACATTTTTATCAGCGGGATGTTAGCGTGGCGCAATTACAAAATTTTTTGTCTCGTGTGACACTATCTTAATAGGGAGCCGGAGCCGGAGCCGTCAAAATTTGTGGGAGCCGGAGCCGGAGCCGAAAAAAATATGGCGGCTCCGCAAGCCTGGTGAATATATATGTACTGAATACTGACAGATGATAAATATTTATGTACTGCATACTGAAAGATGATGAATACATTGGTACTGATTACTGACAGATCATGAATACATAGCTACTGAATACTGATAGATGATGAATATATATATATATATATATATATGTGTACTGAATACTGACAGATGATGAATACATAGGTACTGATTACTGACATATGATGAATACATAGGTACTGAATTCTGACAGATGATGAATACATAGGTACTGATTTCTGACATATGATGAATACATAGGTACTGAATACTGACAGATGATGAATACATATGTACTGATTACTGACAGAGGATGAATGCATAGGTACTGAATACTGACAGATGATGAATACATAGGTACTGAATACTGACAGATGATGAATACATATGTACTGAATACTGACAGATGATGAATATATATGTAGCCTACTGAATACTGATAGATGATTGATACATTTGTATTGAATACTGATAGATGATGAATACATAGGTACTAAATACTGATAGATGATGAATACATAGGTATTGATTACTGACAGATGATGAATACATATGAATACTGACAGATGGTGAATATATATTTACTAAATACTGACAGATCATGAATACATAGGTACTGAATACTGACAGATGATGAAGACATAGGCACTGAATACTGACAGATGATGAATACATATGTACTGAATACTGACATATGATGAATCAACTCAGCGAGCGCTTTACTGGAAAATTAATATAGTTTACTTAATAAATATTTCTACTGAAGAAGTCTGATATTGATTGTGATGTTATTATATATTATGAAGGCTTCGTTCATATTTTTGAGTGTCAAAATATTGTTGGTTTTATCATCCTCACTTTCATTATGTATTTCACTTAATTCTTGTTTCTCGATTAAGTATTTATTTGACAGAGGTGCTGAATGAGATTCAATCAACTCATTAACATCGTCATAGACCGGTATAGACCGGAAATTCCGTAGACCGGGTATACACAAACAGTCGGTAAATACTAGCGCTTATGGACGATTCTAAAAACACATTAATTTTTTTTTTTTTTTAAATGTTCGAAATAGCGAATTGTGCGAGAGTAGAATGTGCGAAAGTCGAGGGCCGCCTGTATTTCTGCCATTATTTGCAGCTGACTCAGACACTTAACATATGACATACATTACGAACATTTCTGCCAATTAATTACGGCTCTTCCATTACACTGATTGACAGCCTGACATTAGACAAACATGTTATAGACATCCTGCCATGTTAACGGCTCCGAAACTTTGTTTCAGGTAAAGATTGGATGGGATAACATTTCCATTTTTTTTATAAAATACTTTTCTAGTTGACTTTTGAAATTACATTTTTTATTTTATTCTTTTTACAACATTTTAAATCTTAAATACACAATCTATTAATTTAAGAGTAGAAAAACATCCATCTATCCATAACAGTGTGTTAGTCTATCTACCTATTTATATCTATCTGTCTGTCTTTCTATCTATCAGTCTCTCTGTCTTTTCATCTATAAAGCCTTAAGACAGAGCTGTATGTCAAAGCTCCAAAATACAAGTACTACATAATTAAACCATGGCTGACTATGTACCGAAATGAAAATAAGGTAATATCACATTTTTAAACATAATACAGCTCAGGTGACCAATATTGGGAAAGAGCAGGATTACATTTAGTCACATAAAACAAATTCCTTTAGGAGTTAACGTCTGTCAATATTAAATTTAGTCCGTATGAATGTGAGATTAATATGGAATGAGATTATTAAAGTTAAGTCATATATATGTCCCGGCATTGTGTATTAGTAACTGTCCAGTGGATTCCAGGGCAAGACCGGACCGATAAATAAATAAATATATATATATATATATATATATATATATGAGCGCGTTATCAATCAGTCTATATACAAACAAGCAATTAAGCCTTTTCCATTCTGGACACAGGACGTGTTAGAGCATTTTCGTATTATGTATCAGTACGTATGCTATCTTTCAGTAAATATTTGTAAATGTTTATAAATTCAATTGTGTAATGCATATATCTGAAAAAAAAAAGATATTAAAAAGACGTTTCTTTATATTTGAAAACAAAATTATTTTCTCTTAAATCTAACTACAAGTGGTTTGTGGTCACTGAAATAGGACTCATAATTGAAACATTCTAAATTGTAGTCATTTAATCGTCCGAAAACTCCGTCAATTGTTGTTTGATAAATTGTTGTTGCCAATCTTGGTGAAAGTAGTTGAATGTTGAAGTTTGTTTCGAAGAAGTTTTCAATTTCTGCCCCGGGCTCTTTGAAATCTTGATTGAAGTCCCCACAAATGATGACGTTTGGTTGATTGAGCTGTGCTGCAAAGTTGTCATTGAAGAAATCTTTTACAAACCGATTGTTTGTTGCTGGGTTTTTGTATATGTTGATAGTAACAATGTTATCAACCATACACGATGTTGCTTCGATGTGTTGATGTTGACCAGATTCTTGTTTAATCGATTTTGGTTGTGATGTCATCAATCCAGAATTTGTGTTTGCATAGATAATCGTACCTTCTGCTTTTCTACTGGTGCTTGGATTTCTCACGACTTCAATCATATTTGGAATCTCCGCCCCGACCATAGCTTGACTTAATGTTTTGACAGGATGATAGTTTTTTTACCTTGGACCTTTTTGTTAGTACTTTAGTACGGTGCTGACAGTCATACGAGTTGGACATAATTAGTTCGGTGTCGACAGTTCAGAGAGTTAGAAGTATTTTGTAATAGTAGAAGTAGTTAAATCTTTAAATAAGCAAAGTTGTATTATAGTTGTAATAAAGTATTTGTTGTATTGTGTACTGCACTGAGTTCTGATTTATATGTTAGTCTCAAAGTTAACGTAACATATTAACAAAGTATAAATTCTGCCGTAACATATTTGGCGAGAATTTAAAGTTACATTTGGCGAGCCTGCCCTCAACTTATCAACTCTGACGTAACAGCTACACATAAAACAAAGTACGGGAAGTAAGTCATATTGAATAACTGTTACAAAAATAAATAATGATTACGCCCCTTTGGTTAGCTTTTATTATTTATATTTAAAAAATAAGCAAAACGGTACATAACAATCTCTTATATTTTGGCCCTGAGAGGTCAAATCGCGAAATGGACTTTTGATGTACACTTGGAAGGCCAAGACCTACACAATGATATATACATCATGGGTCTAGGACTTATAGTTGCTGAGATATAGGGCGGTCCATTATTAATATAGCTTATATAGTAAAAAACGGTACTTTATAAGGCCCCTTTTACGGCCCTGAGAGGTCAGATCGCGAAATGGAAAAAAGCTATTTCTTGGCAGGCCAAGACCTACAAAATGATATATACATCATGGGTCTAGGACTTACGGTTGTTGAGATCTAGTGTGATGACAGACAGACAGACAAAACGGGGACAATAGAGCATTTTTTTTTCGAAAATGCTCTAAAAATAGCATATCTTTGTACTTGAAGTTTCCCCAAAGGACATGAACAGATTATTGGAGCCAAAATACATTTGAGAATAGGGACACTTAATAGTACATCAAATAAAGTTCATATGTTATATAGTTCATCCCAAAGAAAATAATCCTCATTATGGGTACACAATCTTAACAAAAGCAACCCCCGCCGATTAAACTCTGAACCTAACATCCAACTATACATAATTTGTGCACAGCACCTTATCATTGATAAGTATTAATTCATTCATAATATTTAAAATGACTTTTTCCTAACTTCATTATTGTCGTATTTTTTTAAGAATAAGATTATATCTACACATGTGTGTTCTCCGCTATTTCTCCTTTAACAAGGAGCTGAATATTTTCAGCCTCGAGAAACCTTAAACTGCCACAAGTCACTTGAAAAGTAAAAATGTGTAAACAAAAAAGAAGGCAAAAGATTTATTAAAAGAATATTTTAGAAACAAATAAAGATTATTAAAGGGATTTTTTTTCTCGTATTTTTTATTCTGTTTTTGTATTGGATAATTTACGATTAACGTTTTTTTTTTAAATCAGATGTTAGATAACTGATAAAGTCAGTCACTGCAAAGTACAGACATATCTAAGAGAATTTCGGCAATGATGATTGGAAGTTTGATAGTTGCATTTAGAGTATGCAAGAGGCTGGAATGAAATCATGATGAGAGCTACAGGCAATGATTTGATTAAAGATATTTCAGACCTATTCTTAATATAGACTATTCCAATGGTTACAAATAAAATGCATAATATCAAATTCAACATAGTTCAATCAATGATTAGGTAAACGGGAAATGTATTTTAATATTATATTTTTGTCTCATTTTAAGAAAACTGATCGAATTTATTTCTAGCACAGGCGCCAAGAGTGTTCATTTTTTTAAACATTATTATTCATATTAATTTTACAAAGTCAAAATGTATTACAAATTTACTAATACATGTTAAAATCTTTTTTTTTTGTTAGATATCCAACAATTAATATAATAATGCGAAGATTTTTAAGGGCTAGTATAGAAATAATACAATTTAAAAGAAAAAACTTTTTTTTGTTAACAGCTTGTTATAATAAAATCATAGATATAAAGAATATCTTAGCTTCAAATAAAGGCATAAAAGGTTATAACAGTAGATTAAAATTCAAAATAAAGCCTAGATGGTAAAACTGGCATCCCCTAATATATCCACTACTATATACTTGCAAGGCAAATATCAAATAAATCTACACCTCAAGTACATTCAATCTTGTGGGGTATCTCCCATGGAGCTGAGGCTATAAGCTTATTTACTTCTACAACAAACATGCCTAGGACCTTCTCCTGTTGAGCTGGTGGCTGGCAATGCCATTATTTAGGTTAAGTGTCCATTTTCATGGAGAAACTTTACGATAGACCAATGTCTGGCTGACAAACAATTTTATTTACAAAAAATTCAACTGGGAAATGTACATTTAAAAAAAGATGCATAGTTACTGGCACCAAGTGCAATGTCAATTGTACTTGAATAGCAGAGATCTTTGCCGTTTTATGGTTCGGACACTAAAAGACTTTCACATACTTATCATTAAAAATGACATGACATGGGGACAAAATGTAACATTTCTTAAAGAATTTTATTTTGAGTAGATGTTGCCAGAATTGACACTGTTAAATATGGAATAATGATAAGTTTTTTTTTTGTTTTTTACCTTATAAATTTTTCTTACATTTATAATCATTTTTAAATTTACTAATTCTGTACTATAAAAAAAAATTTAAGACTGCAATATATTCTCTGTCTCTCACTCACTCACACACACACACATCGTCCCAACTCGAAAACCACTGATCTCGTTCAAACTCAAGGAGCTTGGCGCATACGCCATTTGGTGAGCTACTTGCATCACCAACAAAGTGCTTCTAGCTATTGAACGACCTCATGTGACACTTCCTGGCTGCAATTCATTGAAATAAAAAGGGGCTCTGAACGTGACATTACTCTCCGTGCCAACATCAGCCTTCTCTTTTTCAAATCTTTGTCCAATGTTTTAGATATATTACTTCTGATTACTTACTGGCAGTTTCTTGCTATTACTAGCTATCAGACATGTCCGGGAGGCAGTTAAAACCATCTCCGCATTAGTCAGGTTTTGGAAAAGTTTCTTAAATCCTACTTCTCTCAAATATTTGACCACATCTGTCTTTTGGCCTTGGTAGGCCTGATTTGTCAGTTTTTTTGTTTTCTTTCTGCATGTCTTTCAACCTGCATGTCTTACTCTCACTTACCTTGCTAGGGATGAAGTCTAGAATGACCTGAACCTTCGTTTTTGATGGCTTATCATGATCGTCCTACGTGCGGCATCTAAGAATTCTTTAATGATCCTGAGTAAACAACATTGACTATTTCTCGGTTAGTATCTAATCTATCTAGGCTGGGATCTTTAGCCACCATAAAGGGATCACAGTTAGCCTTCACATAGACCCATCACTGACGGGTGGCCCCTGGGTTTTTCTCAAGCGGAGAGAAATACACCGAGACGAGAACAGGTATGTGATCGTTACCAACGTACTCACGCACTGTGAAACAGGTCAGATGAGACTAGGATTAAATCTGGTCTCAAGTTGCTCCTATTGCTAGCGTGCATCAAAGTGAATACAGTTTCATGGTCCTGTAACCAAACTAAATTTATAGAATTCAGTGATGTTAACAAGGACACAAAGTGCAAGGACCAGGACCAGGACAAGGACACAAAGTACAAGGACAAGGACAAGGACTTGCCTGCCAAGGACCAGGACAAGGACAAGGACTTTGCATCAAGGACCAGGACAAGGACAAGGACTTTGCATACAAGGACTAAAACAAGGATTTCATAAAACAATAAAATCCAATATTTCTTTAACAACAAAATTTATTTAAATTTCATGTATATACATGTAATGTAGTGCATTCAACAAAATCATAATGTTAGTCAATGTCAAGCGTTACACTTGAGGAACACAAGTGCCTCCAATAGTGAATCACTCATACAAGCTCTGTGTGGTCGTAAAAACAATCCACTTTGTAAAAAGACTCGTTCCACTGGAGCTGAACTTGCAGGAGCGCAAAACAGTCTCGCCAGCAATGGCTGCAGCAATGAAAATTCCGGTTTCTTATATATGTCTGACAGTTTGCACTCGTCTGCATTACATGATGATGAATTTATAACTTCCAGGTAATTCTGCAGCTGATTCTCACTCTTAACAGCTGCATCTTCTACAGTAGTCTCCAACTTGTTTTTATAATGTGAAAAGGGGGAGACCGGCTTTTTTCGCAGAAGGTTGACTTTCCGAGGGAGCTGGAGTTGGCTTGTGCGACTCGGCTGATGTGGAAATAGAAGATGCTGGTCGGCAAACAGTGAGCTCAGACTGCAGCATTGCTGTAAAAAACAAAAAACCGTTTACAACTATGTACAATTATACACATATGCATTAGGTAAACATTTTGCTTTAATTAAAAATAAATGAGTGACTAGCACTGGCCAAGTGGTTACTAGGGGCAATGAATGAATAACGTTTTGAAAAAAAATTGCCATAAACAACGACACAAATTTACAACTCCGGCATTGCACATTAACTGCCAAACAATCATAAAAAATAAAATCATCAACTTACCAGTTATTCGATGTCGTAGGTTGTCTCTCACATCTTGAGGTCCTGGGTGGTCAGCAAGCCAGTGAAAAGCATATTGGGGGTCTGCTGCAGATGCTAAGATAAAAACGCTGTTGTCAAATGCCAACGACTTTGAAGTTTGTTGACGAGTCAAGTGATTTGTCATATCAAGACGCTTGAACAGCATGAAAAACCTTTCATCCAACTGGCAAAGAAGTTCATTTAGGACAGAATGGTGGTACGTAACTTTATTCAACTGCTGAGAAAGAAAGCGGCGAAGGCTGAAAATGGTCGGGACCACACAACTAATTGTAACCATTTTCTCTCCCTGTGCAATATATGTCGCCTGTGCAAATGGAGCTAGAACATCAACAAGTTCTTGGATTTGTCCATATTCCTTGGCTGTCATTATAAGATTTTCATGTGATGTTTGTCGCAGCAAATCCATCAATTTTGCCTGGTTAAAGTCGACAACTGCTTCCAGCTGTCTATATACACTGTTCCAACGAGTGTCGTTTGTTGCTGGAATTAACTTTACCATGTTTCCACACTTGAAAATGTCCTCAAAAGCCGTTCGAAATAATGCACTTTGATGAACAATATTGGCTTATTTCGAAATTTTTGAGAGTGCTGATCTACAGCTGGTGGTCTTCTCAAGGCCACCTCGCACAACCAGCTGCAGTGAATGACTGAAGCATGCAAGTCGGCTTCCAATTTCAGTCAGTGAATCAGTTTCCTCATCAGGCAAATCCTCCCACAGCTGATCATCATCAACATATGTGTCCACTGGAGGCGTTTCTTCTTCAGATGATGGGAAAAAAAGACACATGGCTTTCAACATATTGCTCGCGTTATCAGTAATCACGTGCCTAACTTTTCCATTCAGACTGAAATCATTCACTATTCGATCGAGTGCTTCACTAATTAATTGACCGGTGTGTGATCCACGAAAAGCTGAGAATGCCAACAGCTGAGAGCATGGATCCCCGTACAGCACACTGTGCACTGTCACACCAAGGTATGAATGGCACCGACGGTCTGTCCAGATATCAGCAGTCAGTGCCACATCTGTGAAGCCCTTCAGCTTGACCATCAACTTGAATTATTTTGCGACAAATGCAACATTTTGCACTCCACTTATTTTTAACCTTATCTTTACTAAAGGGGCCGTCCATAAAGTACGTCACGCTCCAAGGGGGGGGGGGGAGGGGGTATAAGAAAGTGTGACAGTTTGTGACAGGGGGGAGGGGGGGTCAGGCCAAGTGTGACGTCACATTTTTTATATATTTTTAATTTTATTTCTAATTTTATTTTTTATTTTTTTAGTAAAACTTAATAGTTTTAAAAATAATTTTCAAAATAATTGTGAAACACTTGAATTAGTTTTATGTCAAAATAGCATGAAATGCATATCTTTTCAATGTGTTGTTCACAATTCCTCATGCTAGTTAGGACCGCTAATAAACTGTTGCAAAGCCTTATTTTATCAGTAGCCTTACGGAAGTGTTATTATTTCTTTGATGTCTGCTGCATAATTATATCACTGATAAAGAAATTTGGAATTTGTATTATAATACAAAAAATTATCGTAATTGAAGTTGCAATCCATCACTTCGTTAAAATAATATTGATGCCTTATTCCTTGCAACCAGTGCACCAGGAAGAAGTGCTTATAATCGCGTGGAACATCGAATGGCACCATTTAGCAGCGAACTGTCTGGTGTCATATTGCCAAATGAACATTATGGCATTCACTTTGATTCGCAGGGCAGAACAATAAACGAGGATTTGGAAAGAACAAACTTCAAGTTTGCAGGTGAAACTTTAGCTGAAATCTGGTCGCATGTGATTGTTGACCAATTTCCAACAGTTGCAGAATATATCAACCCTGAGAAATCTGAATTGGATGCAGCAGGACTGATGTCGAAGGATAAGAATGGTTTGACCATCATGTTCTCACCAGCCAATACTTCACTCAAATTGTGAAATGTCTGGACATAAAATGTTGCGACAAAATATGGAGCTCATTTTTCAACGTTTTACCTTCGAGATTATTTCCGCCTCCAAATCCGATCCCAATCAACCAAAACAACTGATGGACTCAGAGCTTCAGAAAGAGCAGATGCAGATGCACATATATTTCCTTCATTGTTTGTTTGTGGCACAAACTCTCAAATTTAATGACATTATGCCAAGACCAACAGGAGTTTTTAAAGTGCAACCATATGATATTTATTGTCCATCTTTGCAGACCAGCATACATGATCAAATTTGCAAAGTGTGTCACTTATACTTTGCCTCACAAACAATGTTGAAGAAACATACAGGATAACACAGAGCTCGGGCGCAGGAGAATGTAAAAAAGTAAAGTTTCTTTAGCCCTAAAGGGCCATCGGGACAGATGAAGTGTAGAATTCATCTGTTTCTATAACCTAGGCATATGAAGGGATTGTGTGGTTTGCACAATTCCCAGCCGCCTTTACTCCCCCAACATAAAGTCAGGTACCCATTTAAAGCTGGGTGGACTTGGGAACTTTCACCAGGACCTGAAAAAGTCCTAAGGTTCTCACTGAGATTCGAACCCGGGACCCTCCGGTCGACAGTCGAGCGCTCTATACCACTCGACCACCCGTCTCCTAGGAGAATGTGCCAACCCCAAATTTTCCATAATCAACTCAGATAAAACGCATTCGTCCTTTGAGAATCGCTGCTAGAAGGCAAAGAGAACTCATGGCAATTATTGGCAGAATGGAAAATGCACATTCAGAGGATGTTGAGTGACTAGATGAGGATGAAGTTGATCGTTTCCAGGAAACGATGATGCGGAAAGATTTATGTCAGTCTTAACTATGGATGAACACTTCACCATGGATGGATGATGTCTAGTGAATTTTTTTTATTTAACATAATTCACAGGCCCACTATAAACAAATTCAATATAGCACCAGAGCTGCTCACATAATTTGTCAATCTAGTCCTTTTTTAGTCACTTTGTTTTGTTTCCATTTATATTATTTAATTACTGGTTGAGGTAAAGTTTCGCTAATCTACTTCTTATCATGTGTCAATAGAATGCGTAATCGGAAGATTATCTCAAAGTTCACCTCACCCATTGTAAATGAATAGGTAGCAGATAAATTATGTTTATTATATAATTGTCAATCTAATTTTTGCAATTTTTTTTTCAAATTCAATTGATTGAGTTACTGTTTCAAAGAATAACTGATACAACTATTGACAATTAGTTATTCTACTATTAAACTCATTTAATAATCTGACAGTTCTTTTAATATTTATATTTTAAGGCAGTTTAATAGTGAAGTGCGATTTAAGTTTTCGATAAAATTTTAATTAGTTCTTAATTTAAAAAAATTTTTCCAAAGTGTGACGTACTTAAGGGGGGGGGGGGGTCCCGAGATTTGTGACACTTTGTGACAGGGGGGAGGGGGGGGTCAAAAATCGTCAAAAATAGCGTGACGTACTTTATGGACGGCCCCAAAGTCGGTATAGGCAAAATTAATTACATTTGGTATACGAAGCGGAGCCATTATTTTTTTATAATTAAATTTTAAAAAATCAATTTATATTTATGAGATTAGAAATATGCCGCAAATAATAAACCGGAAACAAAAAGAAAAGGAAGTCTAGAAATGGCAGCACCATAGATAATATATTATAAATACATGCAGAGTGCATCGCCATAGATTGGCATTGATTTTAAATATAGCACCAACCTAAGCATAGCAACAAAATTTTTTTTATTAAAAACCACAAAGCAGGTCCTTGTAATGTTAATAAGGACTGAAAGAGCAAGGACAAGGACAAGGATAAGGACTTGTGTGCCAAGGACCAGGACAAGGATAAGGACTGAAAAATGGTCCTTAAGGACAAGGACAAGGACAAGGATTAACATCACTGATAGAATTACATATTTCTTAAATCTTGTGCCATGCGGCATCGATACGCTCACATCCCCAGACAGGTAATAAAGCGTTTAAATCTCCACCAACAATTGTTTCTGACAGAGTACTCTCGGATATAATAATACCAAGTTCCATCTGGAATGCGGGATACTCAGTGCCTTAGCGAGCTTAACTCGCGCCCGGGGCACAATACCTGTTTTATCGTCCCCCCCCCCCAATTCGAGAACCATTTTATATTACATGTAAAATATATCATTTGGCGCCCCTTTTCTGGGAAGCGCCCGGTGCATGGCGCCCCCTCCCCCTTCGCTACGCCTCTTTCACACAATTGTAATTCTTCTTATACTGGTAAACGTTTATCACGGTCGTATCAATTTTCCATTAGTATGGATCGGTTGAGTATTAAGTGTGTTCCTTACCAGGGTGGCTAGTCCCCGACAGCTTTTAGCCCAGGATGCACTCATGAAGCATAACAACGTCTACGTCATTCTTGTGTAAAAGCTTACAGACTTCTAAACCATTACTAATCACACACAAAATTCCATTCTGGAAAAATAATAAAATACAGCCTTTAAAACAAAGAGATTTTTATGTATGATTCATATGTTATACTAGCTGTACCCTGCAAAGCCTTTGCATGAAGATAGGCTATTGTAAAGCCAGGGCCTAACCTAGGAATTCGGGGGCCCGGGGGCTTACCCTCTTTTGGGGTCCCTGCATTTTGACGTTTGGTCCTCACTTTTGGGGGCTGCCCTCAAGACTTTCGATTTTGGACCCCCTCCTCCACCCTATGTACGCCTCTGTGTTCAGCTTGGACACATATTTTCAAAAAAGTTTTTTTTTAAGTTATGAAATACCTAATTAGTTGTTTCTTTTTCTTACAACATGCTAAAGGATAAATCATTTCAATAAAAAAATGTCAAAGAGATCTAATAAATTACTTTTCATTAAAACAACCAAAAGGATATATTCTGAAAAAAAAAACAATTTTAAAAAATATCACTCAGAGAAATCGAATCTGGATTGTCAGCATTAAAAAAAATTCGAAGCAGTAGCGCAACCAGCAAAAAGTGCTGGGGCGGGGGAAGGGGGGCTCACATAGTGAAAAAAGACAGTTTGACAGTCTTTTTTGTAACTTTATAACGTAAATTATGTTTTGATGATTTGGCCGGGGGGGGGGCTCAAGTACACCTACTATACTGTTAGCAGAAGCTAGTAGGCATAAATATATATTTTTTGTTAAATTTTTAGTCAATGAAACTAATATATTGTATATAATGCCTAGAAAAGGTGCTTCTACAAACCTGAATTGATATATTGCCGTAAAGTAGGCCAGGCATAAATAAAAATGCTATTCTATATATTTAACAGCTTTTTATTCCTGTTAATTTCTCAATGTGATATATTGTGATATATATATATATATATATATATATATATATATATATATATATATATATGTATGGTATTACAGTACAGTTGGTAGAGTGGTTTAGAGTGCTTGACTGTTGACCTGAGAGTCCCAGGTTTGATACTTGGTGAGATCCAAAGGACTTGTTCCAGGTTCTGATGAAAGTTGGTTGAAAGTTCCTTATGTCCACTCAGCTTTAAATGGGGTACCTGAGTTTTTATCCAAACATTAGCAAAGGAAAAAATACTAATCCTGCTAAATTTATGTACTTATCTAGCAATAAGACTATATGAAGTCTGTAAGAACCATATATTTTTTTAAACTGTCAGACCTGCAGTCTTAGCCATGTAAGCCATCTATCTACTGGAAAAAAAAGAAAGATTTTTTTGCATTTATTAACACTCAACAGATAATGATGTTTTTCGTAAAATATGTTTTGTTTCATTAAATAAGTGTGACAGAAACCATTCAAATTTTCAATTGTAACTTATAAAATATTGTTCAAGAAATTATAGAATATTTAGGGGACGGGTTGTCATGCGATGTAGAATGCACGACTGTCGAGTCCTGAGTTTGAGCCTTTAAGATATGGAAAGTAGATAGACATACATAGACAGATAGATTGAGTGATAGACTGATAGATAGATAAATAGATAGACAAACGAATGGTACGGACAGTGAAAATATGTCAGGACTGATGATTAATAGCAGCAGCGTGTAGAGTTAGGTGTTACGTAATTAGACAGGTGGGAAGACGAAGGCGGGGCAAAAGGGACAGTTTGGTCAGTTGTAGGGACGCGGATATGTGGAGGTCACGTTAGAAAGAGATGGGGCAGTGTAGGTTTTGTTAAGTTTAAGGAAGGGAGTTAATTAGGAAGAAACGACGTTAGAAAAGAAGTGTGAGATTGTTTTCCTCCTGGAAAATTTCCTCCTGATAATTTGTAATGTATTTGTGAAGCTGTTAATCTATAGTGGTGATTTAACTTTTGTCAACAAATTAGAGTAAATAAAGTGATAGTGATTTATCATATTAAATTCATCTGACTTGTCGCATTTTATTGGATGTAATTCTGAGATGCATGGTGTGTTGTGAAAGAGTAAAAAATAAAAGAAAGTAATTAAATAAAGAAATAAAAGAAGACCGATCGAGCCATCCCTGACAGAGCCTCAAGATTTTTTCAGGTTCTGGTGTAAATCCTAAAAGTCCACCCTGCTTTAAATAGTCACCTGACTTTAAGTTAGGAAAGTAAAGGCAGCTGGGCGTTGTTCTATTCACACAATCCAGTTATATGTCAAGGTTACTGAAACAGATGAATACTACACATAATCTGTCCCAATGAATATTTTATAATGTATAATATTTAAAAAAAACTGGAAGAACATTCCATAGTAAGTAACATCTTTGCCCATTTCAACTTGATATTAATACTGTTACGGGCTCTTTCTATATGTTTCTTAATTATTGATAGATTTTCAAACACACATTCAAATACACAGATAAGGCAACACTTATTAAATGAGAAGTATAAAACAAATGAACTTTATTTAAACTACTCGTGACTGCACGACTGTCAGTCTCAAACTCTAATCTAACACTGCCGAAAACTAAATTAAACTTCTGTCCCAAAGCTCGCCCCCAAATGTGTGTGTGTGTGGGGGGGGGGCTTTTTCGACGGTTCCACGACTTTTCGACCCCGCAATTTTGACCCCTCGACGTTTCAACCCCGCGACACTTCGATCCCGGACTATTCGACCCTATCAACTGTTAAAAAGAATGTTTGAATTATTATTTCTTTTTTTTTAAATGTTATTAACTTTGTTCAACGTGTGTATATTGGTTAAAAAATATTTAAATTGTATTCATTTATTTTAAAATATGTGTTTTAATTGTTTAAAATATGTGTTTTAATTGTTTAAAATATGTTTTTCTGTATGGTGTGAGTTCTGATGCTCTAAACGCGTTGAAAAGTTATTGCACATGAGTTTCATTGACCAATGGTTTGTGTCTACTTTAACCACTGGCACAAATGATATAAGTGACTAATATCCAAGGTGGATAGGTCCAGTATAATGTTTACCTCATGACTTATCTGTACATTACTATTATATCTGTCTTATACCTGTCTGGCAACACCACATTTCCATCTTCGCTTATCAAAGCTGGGTTATAATCAAAGGGGGGGGGGGGAGATTAGTTGAGTGTAAAAATTACCTGACATAATCACACAATTTGTGTCTATTGATAAGACATCACAAAAACTAAAACACACATTTTATACACTTAAAAGAAAAATTTATAACAATTAAAACACACATTTTAAATTTAAAAAAAAACAACAAATTTCTTTAACAATTAAAACAAAGTTACTAAACATATTTAAAACAAAGATATAACTATTCAATTATTATTTTTATCAGTTAACTGGGTCGAAACGTCGCGGGGTCGAAGTGTCGCGGGGTCGAAAAGTCCGACCACCGTTTTCGACATCAAGCTTGACTCGGGGGTTTCTCTTGGTCTTGGTCAGTGGCCAAAGGTGCGAAGTCGCACCTTCGTCCAGCTTTCTTTCAGCTTCCGAGCGCCTGGTCACGCTCCGCTGACCACAGCTCTAGAGGGAGTGGGGATAAGAGGAACATAATATGGGGGGGGGGGTAGTTGTGATGGGGGTGGGCTGCAATCGTCACATCTCCCTCCATGTTAGTAAGCCGATGTAATCATACAAAATAAATTAAACATCAACATTTCTTACTAAACAAAACCAAAACTAATTAAACTTAAAATAGTGCAATAAACAATTTGAATATTATCAGACTCGTAATAAAATTATTAGCCTAAAAGAGAAAAAGCAAAAGTTGCATATTGATTGATAACTATTGTGTAGGTAAGAAACTTGTATAGGACAAAACCCCCAGAGAACAAAACCCCCAGCGGACAACCCCCCCCCCCAGCGGACAAAACCCCCCAAAATATTGAGATTGAATATGTCAATATTATTAATACTTCTATATATACGAAGTTGACCATTGCTAAGGAAAAAGTTTGTCGATATAAGACATACCATGTCTGTCAACACAGTCTATTTTACGTAAATAAAGGATTCGCTTTCGACCATTGTGGTTCTTATGCTGTTTGTTTTACCGTCTGCTATAAAATGTGTGTCTGGCGCGAGAATTCAAAGGTAGAACAAAGATATGGTCAGTATTGTCCTTGGGTTAAAACCTTTAATTTTGTTTTTGTTTTTTACCTTGTAAGATAAGCTACCTGTTGATGTAAAGTTAACAAGAGATTGACTTATGACCACTGTGACTTGACGGGCTAATGCAGCTTATTGGGAACTTTGAAAAAAAATTCCCTTAAAAATACATATTTTATATATTTTTTCATCCAGGCATTATATATAACATTTTTTTTAATAAAAATGAGGGCCAATTAATAGATTTTATAATAAAAATAGGAGAGAGGTCCAGTGGGGGTTACGTCCGCTGTGGGTTTTGTCCGCTGTGAGCTTTGTCCGTGAGGGTTTGTCCGCTGGGGGTTTTGTCCGGATACTAAGAAACTTATAACACACGTTAGAATCATAGCCAGTGTTGTGCATGAGTTAACTCAAATGAGTTAAACTCACGAGTTAACTCACGGGGAGTGAATTGTGAGTTTGAGTTAACTCATCTCAACTGTAATGATTTATAAGTTTTAATTAAACTCTTATTTCTGTGAGTTTGAGTTTAAATTGGGTCGATAACTCAACTCATTATCAAACTCTTTAAAATTATTTCAAGAAAAAAAAATCATGCAAGATAATTTATATTGCGTTATTTTAATCTTTTGTTTGCTCTCTTTGTTTATGCCAGTGCTTGCATAATTATTTTCCTGCGCCAAATAGTAAATTGGTCAATCGCGATCCAAATTATTTTCATGTCCAACAAGGTGGAATTCTACTTATGATGCAATTTGTCGTTTGTTAGAATTGAAAGAAAATTTATGACATTTGTTTGCCCATGGAGTAGCCTAAATTCAAATCTACTGACAGTGATTTTTTAAATGAATTAAAAATTTTTTTCAACCTTTGGCTTCTATACTTGATTCACTGCAAGGCCAGAATGATTGCTATTACAGTATGTTGATTCCTAGGACTATACAGCTTCGTCATCCGCTTTGTCAAATTCAAAACAAGAATCTTGTTTATTGTCAAACATTGATTTCAGCCATTCTCAATGGAGTTCAAAAAGGATTTGGTGACTTTTAGAGTTAAGTATGCCTCAAATGAAAAGTGCAATTTTGGCAGCGGTTTCACATCTACATTATAAACTTCGTCGGGTTCCACCAAGAGATAGAGACTTGATAAGAAATTTGTTTATTCAATCAGTTGGATCAGGAATGAAAACACAATCCACTTCAAGTGTTGCTTCTAAAATAAATGATGATTATGGCTATGAAGAGACTGGTGTGAATTTAGAAAAAAGTCCATAATGTTGAAACAGAAGTTTCCTGTTATCTGGCTGATGCAGATAGAAATTTAAATATGTTGGATAAGTGTCCATATGTCAAAAAAGTATTTGTTCAATTCAATACAACTTTGCCATCTTCTGCAGCTGTTGAGCGTTTGTTTAGTGTCGGAGGACAAATTGAAACCACCAGGTGAAACAGACTCTCTGACGATAATTTTGAAAAGCTGCTGCTGTTGAAAGCTAACAATGAATTTTTAGTTAAATAAATTGAAGTGATTTAATTTTCAATATTTTGTTGATGAACATGTTTTTTGCTCACACTGACATCAAAATTACATTTTAGAAATAATGTTTTAAAAAAATGAGTTTATGAGTTTAACTCATTTTGTTCACTGAGTTTGAGTTAAACTCATTGGAAAAAATTAATTGATTTTAACTCTTTTTTGAAGAAATGAGTTGAGAGCTTGAATCAAATCATTTTTGGGTGAGTTAGCACAACACTGATCATAGCTCTACAACATGTCAACCAACAAAATGTGACATGATCATAAAATACTCTACTTTTAACAAATGTATCATTTGGTCTCAAATACCATATGATTCAAAATGTCATAATACAATAAATATTTAAACCGCTTTATGTTGAATGAATGTTGATGAATAACCATCAATAAACAAAATCAAGTTATTATTATTAAAACATTCCACAATTTTACATTAAAAAAAAACGCAGTGGCTACGGTTCGGTCCAACTGAACCCGTATTTTTTTTACTTCGGGTACCAGCCATAGATATTGCTCCACACCCTAACCCTATCCCTAACCCTAACCCTATCCCTAACCCGAACCCTGAAAAAAAAAATCTGAAAAAAAATGTATATATGCCATGTTCCTTATACCCTAAAATAATGGTTTTGGCTGGTGCCGGAGCCACTGCGAAAAAAAAAACCATTTACCTCACACAGGGAGACAGAATTAACTATGACAGATTTAGGCGAAAAATATAAACAAATGAAAAAATATATCCACATTCTTATTAGCCTTCCATAAATAACACCAATCACTAGCTACGTAATCATGATATGTAATGAAACAAAATATCATCCAAAAGCTACATAATGCATTATAAATTTATAACATGTAGGCATCTTTTTGACAGAGACAACGAGACAGATAATAAAAAAACTGGTACACACAATGGTATTACAATTTATAAAAGTCATGTATATTTACAGGGCGAGATAACACCTAACAACAAAATGTTAAAACTGGTAACAATATATTTACAAATTTAATGTGAACAAGTTGTTGTAATGTAAAGGATCTCGCTTTGGAAAATAATACATTTGTTGATAAACAGATTTACCAAGTATTCATTTAAAAAGAAAAGAAGAACTTAAGAAAACTTTAAATTAAAGATTTGCTAAGAACCATCTGACGTTGTTCTGGATTATTTAATAAAAGTTCTAGTATTTTTTTACGGGAGGTGGGGGAGTTTTCCGCCGACACCGAACCGACTCCGGACAAGTACAAATGCCGACACCGACTCCGGTCAAAGTACAAATGCTGACACCCACGCCGGCAAAAACTACCGACACCACCGACACCCCAGCCCTGGTTTAAAATGTCTATATGGGGAGATATTCTGTGCCCTTGACATTCAAGCGAGTGAGAGGTGGATACTCTGTACCTTTATCGCCCCTCGCTTGGTTGGGACTGTCCACGAGTGAGAGGGGCAGCTAACCACGAGTGATGTTCGGAGTTCTTGTGAGAACTATCAAACCTAGGTAAGGGCCATTCTGTGTGTGTGTATTAGCCGATGATGCTATTGTCCTTTTGAGGACAAATTGTCTTTATTTTTCTAATGTAAATAAATACTCGTTGTGTTACATTTACATTGGAGTTGTGTACTCATTTCTTGTTGTGTTGTGCGCGTCCTGTAAAACCACGTGGCTGGGACAAATATAAATGCTGGCCAGAACTCAGTAGGTGATCATGCCTTGAGACAACGACATATACCCAAGGTCCTTACCCGTCTCAAGCTGTTAAGTTTGTCATAGCACTGTTTATATATATATATATAGCACAACATATCCCTAATACGAAATTAAAGAAGAATACTAGTAATAATAAGACTACTAAACAGAAAAGAGAACAACACAAAAAAGTACACTATACTAAATCAGCAATACTAAGTAACTGAATAATGGAAACAAAATAATAATGATAATTAACCTAAATGCTAATAATAATAATTAACCTAAATGCAAGTGTTTTAGTTGTTCCAAGTGGACCCTATTTCAAATTCCACTGTATTTGAATCCATACAGAATTCCACTAGGAATAACAAACAAAATACATTAGCAGGTTACAGTTTATGTTGATAAAAAATAATAAATAAAACAAAATTAAATTGTTAACTTAACTGCAGCTTACAGAATTGATGACACTAATATAGTTCCATTTTTAAAATAAATTTGCTGAGACAGGAACACATATTATTAAAACATTGGACTTGCACACAAAAATTATAACACTTACAAAAAAAAAATGATATAAAAATTTTAAGTGCCTAAATAACACATATTTTGTAGATCATTGTTCAAATTGGTTATGGACCACCAGGCAAATGTTTGTCCGTTCCTTAAATATCATAAATTTATTTACAGCCTGGGACTGGAGTCGAACCAGTGTAACCAAAAAAGCAATGAAATACATTACAGATTATTATTATTAAAGTTTTATCAAAACTTTTTTGTCTGAAGTCAAGTTTGGCACAATAAATTATCTCTTAAAATTGTAGAAAAAAATTACATGAGAAAGAAATATTTACCTGAGCTTTCGTATTTATCTATGATTTGATCCCACATCTATCTGACCAGATAACTCAGAATACATGTATCTAGCAAGATATTCTTTACTGCATGGCACCTTTAAGTCTCCGCGTCCGAAGAAAGGAAATTCCTGACTTATTTACGGATGTGAATAACACATCTTTAAACCAAAATAAAAATATTTTCTTTCAAAATATTATTATATATTTTTTTTAACTTTAAAGAGCAATAATAAAATTAGTTAAAATAAAAATGAACAATAAAAGAAATAAAATTTGAAATTAAAAATACTACACGAAAAAAAAACATTTTGTGCCAACACTGCAGCCGCCATTTTGTCTGTTTCGTTTACAACATGTATCTGTCGGTACACATCTGTCCCCTTTTAAATAATAAAATGGCTTTAGACGACTCGGATTTTAGCTCAGATGATTCCCCTGTTAAATTTCTCATGAATGGGAGTCAGATGACAGCCTTTAATAAATAAATGAATTACTTATAAAGAAAATTATGGAATATTCTGTCATGTAATTTAAAAAAATATAAACTTATATGGTGTTAACTACATTTTTTTTTAAAACTTGATAGTCTATATGAATGTATTCTATTATAATGCAGTATATATATACACATATTTTGTCTTATCCTTAACTTAAGGGAACAAACATATGATATGACTATGGCATTACTGATGATGGACCTCTCAAAGCGATTCACCATCTTCCAGCTAGGGCACCAGGCCTTCAACTTTTCGATGATGATTGATAAGAAACAAGACAATGTTATCTTGAATTTCTTAAGCCAGGTAACAATTATTTATAAATAAATTTCTTATAATATCAAATTCATCGGAGCATATGTATTCTATATTAAGGAAGAAAAATGTTACTTTTTTTTTTTACTAATTTGATATGTTTTATATCATCAGAATTTTGATTATTACATGTATGGAGTTAGAATTTATGTAATACAAACTATAGTGTACTTTTCTATATGAAAAAAATCCCACTAAAAATTTACATTGTTTTTACTTTTTTGCAGGAGCTTTTATCAAATTGTGTTTTTCTGAAATTATGGTACAAATTAGGAACTATACAAACAGAAAGGCCTGAAAAATTTCCCTGTTGGAGTACTGGACTAAGTGACACCCAATGAGCTCAACATGTGCATGTATCTGAGTATTTTACAAACACTAACTTAACGTTCATATTGCTCCACACATTTATATTTCTCCACCGTTGTGCTATTCCATGGACTTTGGATGAGATCATTCATGTTTAAGCACAGATTCAAACTAATTCATGGATTTTAAAAATATAAAATTTTTGAGACTGAACAACACACTGAGCCAAGGTAAAATACCCATAAATTTTTTAGAAGAAAGTGTAAGAAATACTGCCAGCCTTATGAAAATCTTAATATAGATGAAAGAATCTACATTGGTAAATATAGTTTTAGACAATACATTAAACATAAGCCAACTAAATGGGGGGAGGGGTGAAAATTTGGGTTTTAGCTGATACATGTTGAAGAAATGAGCACAATGTTAAAATGTCTTTCACTTAATTGCAGGAAAAAAATCTTTTTTTTTTTCGATAAAAAAAGTGTTTATGCATGATTTACTGAAAGTGGTTTTTTAAAAAATATTTCTGGATAAATATTTATGAATCCTTAGTATATTGTGTATTTTTAATATAGATTTAATATAATCATAAGAATTACAGGCATTGTTTTAAAAAAATTATTTTCTACCTGTTTTTTTTAAATTGTGAATAAAATTTAACACCATCTTTTTTTCTACATTTTACATACCACAAAATCATAAAAAAAGTTGCCTCAAGTAATCTAACAAACGATTAAACATTCTGCATTTCTGCTCTCACTGGAATCTATTATGTGGCATTTTATTCATTTTAAAATTTTTTTGTTTGTTTTGGATATCTGATAATTTTGGCTCATAAAAAGTGTCATAACTATTTTATTTATTGATATATTTCATTGAATTTGGTGTTGTAATATGTAATTTTGACTAAGGTTTAAGATAATAATAAAATTAACAGTATATCTCAAAAATATTTTTTTTCCTTCTTGGTGTTTGATGTTTGTTTGTAAATTTTAAAAAGAAATATTTTTTTTTTATGCAAAATTTTTTTTTATTGAATAGATATGTCAAAATAAGTGGGACATTTTTAATGTTTGTGCATTTCTGACTGAGTTGATGTATGATAAGGGGTATTTTAAAAAGTTTTAAACAAATAGGTAACGGAAGAGTTTTAAGTAGCTGAACTGTTGCACTTTTCCTGACTAAAATGGCTTTTTGCACCATGCTGTAATTTTCTCTAATGTAGATAAATATGATGTCAATTACGGTTAATGTTATCCAACTAGTAATAATACTAATAACTTGAAAAACTTCAGGATTGTAAACAAAATCTATACATTGGCTATAAGAAGAAAATCATGTCATTATTTGACATGATTTTTTTTTCTTATTGGTTAATAACTTAATTTTTATTTATTACTGAAACACTGGACTGCTCCATTAGTTTAAAATATTGAGCAAGGGGCAATACATATATTTCTAAAATATTTCGTGGGCATAGTCTTTTCATGAGTTACATCCCCGAAAATTTTCATGGACATGGCATCAGCCTATCATTATATACCGTTAAAAACACACAATTGTGATTGCATGCAATATGTCACTTACACTCACAATAAACATTTTTTGCACTTCATTACTAACTGCGACAATAGAATATGCTACATCAGGGGTGGGCAAACTTTTTCTATGGAGGGCCACATTAAAACTTGATTGTTATCGACAGAACGCATATATATTTTGTCTAAATTAATTACAATTTACAACAAATGAAAATATGCACTAATGATAATACAAATGTAGGTAGTTCAATTTCAGGAATTTGGCCTACTTTTTATGGTCGCCGGAATTGACCATTTTTTTCTGTCGTATATAAGTCAGTGATATACAGTGGTTTGTTTTTCAGCGCTCATAGTGGCAGTTTATTTACATATTCGATATTCAACGTGTGCTATTTCATTGTGAAAGACATCATTTTTCTCTTTTGTTTACCTAGTTCTGCATTTAACCCGTTTAATCGAAAGCTCTGCTGTTTTGAAGATGACTGGGGGTTATTTATTTTATGATAGGGAGATTCTTCATTCAAAAAACTTTAATATAATATTATAAAAATTATTAATAAGAAATTTAGTTAACATGTGATGTGCAGTGACAAAGTATAGTCTGAGTAGATTATATATACTAGGGCCTACATGCCCATGGCAATTAGTAATTTTTTTTTATGGTTTGAGACTTAAGAAGCATGGTCATATAACTTGTAAAAGAACACATGTATTGGAATTGCTTCAATAAGATAGATATAAGATATTCAGAATTTTACCCTTTGCTTTTATTTTATTACTTTCAGTTACTGACAGTGACATAGCTCCTGATTAGACTAACATGTTTCACTGGATGTTATCAAGGTACAGGATAACTTCAATACCTTAAAGCGCAACACTAGTAGAAGCTGGAACCAAATGAAAAAACTTTTGGTTCAAGATTTCAATTTCATCCTATAAAAGATGCAACTCTCTGCCTCCGCTACCTTCACTACTTAGTACTCTTCAACTGGCTGATACAACTCCCAACCAAACATTGTGCCTGTTGTTGCCCTCAGCCTGCAGCTCCTGATATTCTTCAACTGGCTGGTACAGCCCCCCCCCCACCAGACATTGTGCCCATTGTTGCGCTCAGCCTGCAGATCCTGATACTGGCTGGTACTACCCGAACCTGGCATTGTGCCTGTTGCCCTCAGCGGTGTAGTCTGATATCCTTCACTGCTGGTCTGAAGGAAAGGCTAAAAAAAGCTAAGGCAGAGGTGAAAGATGTAAATATCGTCCAGTCCAACTGAATAAACCAAGAGCTGGGCAGAAAGGAGCTGCGCAGAAAAAATCTTTTGATTGAAAAGTACAGTGAGGAAAAAAATGCTACCTAAAAATGCTAATTTCTCAATATTGAAAGAGAATATCTAGCTGTGCAGTAAACTTGGGGAGTTAGCTAATTTTAGGATAACAGCCACAAGGAGACAGGAGCGCAACTACGCTTTAAAAGAAAGTGTCTCTCCCCTCAAGGGATCACTGGAAGTGGTTGCATAATATGTGGATAAAGAACTGGCTGGCATCAATTCAAGCCAAGATTAAAAAACTCCAGCAAAGTTTATTTGAATCATTGGAAAAGTCTGTATCTTTTGTGACATGTCTCTCATTTGTTTTTTCTCTCTGCAGCACCTACTGCAGGCATGCGAAAGCATTAATTTTTTTTTCTAAAATGCATGGCTTTACCAAGAGTTACTATGACATAATCTCTCTGCAATACATGAATTTCTTGTCTGGTTATAAAATGAACATAACTTTTGTTAGTTTTTCTGCATTTGTGTATCTTTTCTTATTATAATGGTTGATTACCAAAGACAAATATTTTTCATGCTTTGATTATTTCTATCTATAATTATTGTTATGTCTTAATGATGAATCAGTTTCAGTAAAGTCTGGGATCAAGAATCTTAATACAATTTTTTTAACAACTTTCATTGTTTTTTTTATTCATCTGTTTATGTTCATTGTGGTCTATATGTTAGATATATATATATATATAAGGGCTGTACCAGATTGTAATTTTTAGATCCTGCAGGATCGGAACCGGAATCGGATTTAAAATTTGAATCCTGCCGGAATCGGAACAGGAACCGGATTTTACCGAATTAAATAGTAATTTTTCCGAACGAAGTAGTAATTTCTCGCATAACATAAAAAAGATATATGTATATTCAAGTTATTTATTTAAATATGCGAGGAATTTTATCCAAATCGGAACAAAATCCACTAAATTAAAAATGTGCAGAAAAATAAATTATTGAACTATTTTTAAACTGTAAACACCCAAAAATAGATCGTTGTCTGCTCTTTAAAGAAGTAAAACTTTGATAGCTAAATATAGTTTATAGAAAACACGGAATCAAAAGTAGCGGAAGATAAAGTGTCGTATTACTAGACCAGGCCCCCCCCCAGACCAAATCATCAATACATATTTTACTATATAAAATTACTAAAAAGACTGTCAAACTGTCTTTTTTCAATATGTGAGCCCCCCCCCCCAGCACTTTTTGCTGGTTGCGTCACTGACCAGGGGTCTGCAACCTTTTGAGACGGAAGAGCCTAGTTATAATTTACAATTTTCTCAGTTTTTAAAGAGTCACTAAATTTGTTGTCTCAATATTATGGTATTTGATTAGGGCGCAATTTGACATCGAAATAGCCTCAACTTGACATCGAAAGAGCTGCATGCGGCTTGCGAGCCGCAGGTTGCCGACCCCTGTACTAGACTAAATACGATTCAAATCTTCCTTTTTAATATATTTTTACGTATATATAGAACTAAAAGCGATCGACGTTATTGTAGTTTTAAAAAAGCAAAGGGAGTTATTGTTTTAATTTAATTGTATAGCCCTAAATATTTCAAAAAAAATTTCTTACAGATTTCAAACAACAAAGAAATCCGGCCTAAATCCGGCACTTTTTAACCGGAACCGGATTTGTTAAAACAGCCGGAATCCGGCTTAATAGGAACCGGAATCGGATTCCGGTACAGCCCTAATATATATATATATATAATAGAAGTACCCACTAATTGTATTAAAATACTTCATATGACTGAAGAGGAACAGTAGATGTAATCACACTGAAAATTTCACCAAATTATCTATAATGGTTTAAAACTTATCCATGTTTAATTTAAAATCACAAAATTTCTATAACAAATTTTTTTCAGGTACAATGAATGAATAAGGACGTTAAAAACATAACTTTTCTTGATATTAAGATAAATTCATAAACTTGGTGTCTTTTGAAACCTTGCAACTAGGACTACCTAATGCACACATTTTAAATACAATCAAAGCAATAATAAAAATGTTGACATTTTTATCAAAGTACTTAAACAATGTATTAGTCATTTTATTTCACATTTACTCTCTATTACACATGCACATTACATTTTAAAAATACGAACTAAATCAGTTCAGTGCTAATTTGATAATAAGACTTTACTTTTCATATTAAGTCAACTAAACTTTATTGTTTACTGTTAAGACAAAGGAACTTAATTTACACACTAGCTGACCACATAGTAGACCTATAATTAATGAGAAATATGTAACTGTTCTCAAATTTGGATAATATTTGTGAACCAGTTCACTGGTTGTAAATTGCATGAAAGCATATAAATTGCAGTAAGTCAACATTGATCTGTTGCTTATTTTCATACAAGGAAAGGCTTGCTCATAATTAAATGTATGTGGACCCAAATATAGACAAAAGCTTGGCAGCAACGTTTTTTAGTTTTGGAAATGCCACTGCTAGCATCATGCTAAAAACCAGCAAAAGAACTGGCTTTAACGTCTCCTTCAGGTCATAATCTGCTTGTAAATCATGCAGATCAAAATAATATTCTTGAGCCGTAACACTGATTTAATATCCTTAATATCAAATCAAGTAGTCGGAATATTATGTAAAAAAATTCAGCACAAAACTATAAACAAAGAAAATTACTATTCACAGAATATTGCAAAATGCATACAGGCCGCATAATATACTCTGCCCGGCCACATGCGGCCCGCAGTTTGCCCACTCCTGTGCTACATCATTATCTCATTGTCAAAATTTCGCATTATTAAAAGAAAATGGTTTTGTGTTTTAAGATTTTTTAGGCATTTATGTTGTCCAATGGTATATATTGTATTTGCTACTATCTCTTTGTCTTGCCTGTAACACATTTTTTCTCTTACCTGTAAATCTAATAGTGTTTGACAAAATCATTTTCCTGGGCGACCTGGTTGTATGCTAAGTGCTGTATCCTGCTGAATCTACATCTGAGGGCCCACCTTCTGTTGGGTCCTGACACATACTTTAGTTCTCAACAGTTGACAGAAACTATGATAAGTGTACAACCACACTGAACGTTAAATTCTAGTTAGCAAAGCAATCAGATTGATTTAAATCAGTGTACAAGTAAATAATATATTAATGAAGAATATATATATATATATATATAATATATTTAAAACTCATTTACCTCTCATACAGCAAGTGGTTATATAGCCACGGGTTGTGCACCCATGATCTAACGTAAACGTCTCATCCTCTACTTTAAAGGACAGTAGCATGATTAAACTAATAAATGTTATATGATCCACGACCATGCCTTTCGTCCATGCCGACCATGGCGTCCATGGTCCATGATAGGTACTTGGATAAAAATTTCAAAAGATTCAAAAAGATACCTAACTTATGTGATTAGGTCTTATGGTTGTTGAGTTATTAGCTTTTATGTGTCATTTTTTTTTACTATAGAAAAAAAGCTGAAATTTGTGACCAGAATTTTGCGTGATATAAATAAATTGTACAGACAGGAACTACAAATAGCCAGCTATCGATAATAGGTTACTAAAATCGGCCAATCGAACATGGTTAAGATTCTGGTTTTTTTTATTTATAATGGTACATAACGTTAGTGAAATTGTGCTCATCTGTAATTTTATAATAAATGCTAATATTAAAAATGAACACAAAAAGTGTTTAGACAGTGATGTAGATAGATTGTACAGATAAGAACCACAAATAGCCACCTTTCATTTTCATGGCGGCCGTTATCGATAATAGGTTACTAAAATCGGCCAATCGAGCATGGTTAAGATTCTGGTTTTTTTTATTCATAATGGGACAAAACGTTTGTGAAATTGTTAAAATTATTATCCTATAACATGTCTTAATTAGTAGAATTTAAAAAAACTCTGTGAAGCAATCTAATTAATGAGCCAGGACAAATGTCAACATACCTTATTTTCCAAAGAAGAATCCATAAACAAAAACGTAAACATATGCAATAAAAGAACTTTATTATAAATATTTACCCAATTCTTTTAGTAACTGTGTAAAAATACATAAAGAAATATCAAATATAAAGCATTCCAATTAAAGAAAACCAGTACATTACTCAGGGTAGGATCATTCACAAGTTTATATGGTCTATGGCAGGAAATACTACGATTTCCGGCCGAAATTTTAGCGATATCCAAGTACCTATCCATGACCATGCAAATAATTCGTCATAATTATGGATTTATGGTATTATCATACGCTTTATATACCGGAATATTTGTGGAAATTACAAAAGATTATGAATAAAAGCTTACCTCGGTAGTCCACACATGAATAACAAAGTTTTAGTAATATTTGAAATATTTACACTGAAATATTCTGTAATAACAACATGTTCGAGCCTTCGTTTAACCATCAGACAAACAGGAAATAAAGTTACCTGCACATTTAGATTTTATATAGGTTATGCTTCTTATTGGCACAGTCAGACATGCACATAGTCACTCCGTTGAGTTAATTAACAAAAAGTAAATTCTTGTTTCTAATGCTTTAAATATTTTAGATTAAATTAATTTTCCTTACAGCTTTATTTTTATCATTTGGTTATACTTTTCCGTAAGTTTAAGTACAAAATTTCTAGTGCAGGGGGGGGGGGGGGTTACATCCTGAATTTCCCGCACCGGCTGACACCAGCCTTACTGACGCCAATGCCATCGAAATAAATATACTCACCATAACAAAGCAAGATCAGTATCTTAATTGTCTGTATGAACGAAGCAAAATTTCGCACAAGGGATTAGTAGGCCTAGGATTAAAGCTACCAGTTATTCTTCAATCTCAAGTATGTCGACCCCTCCCCCCCCCCGCCCATGAGGTTATCACTGATCATTTTATTTTTGTATAGTAGAATTTAAGTGTTGATAAACATAATATTCTAATGAAAATTAAACATAGGCAAATTATAACCAATGCCGACCTTAGGCTTTATGTGAGAGTGAGTACTCCCTATTGGATCCCTTGAAAAAAAAAAGGCCACCTTATAAACATTACGTGGGTTAGTAGGTTGTCAGCGATACTGCTGTAAATCATGTTGACTATAATAATTGTTAAAATTTGTATTAGCTTTAATAATATGTCTATATGAATTATAAATACACTTAGCATCAATAAAATATATTATTAGATGACCAATGCGTCTTTCTTTAACAAGACCAATTAACAAGAGCCACTTTGACAACAAAAAGAAAAAAAAGCATATGCCTAAATTATAAAGTAACGAGACACAATAATTACTGTTGATGGAGATTTGGCCCAGGGTGTGTGTGTGTGAGTGATTGGGGTAAGCAAATAACATAGTATTAGTCGGTTTCCATTCTCACTTTGATCCATGCCGACGGCGCAGCCACATGACCTGGAAGACCAGATGACATACGTAGGTGAAAAATCCGCCGACATTGACATCAACGCCACAAACGATAGCCTACGGATCGTGAAAAATGACTAGATGTTACTTTCCCCGGTCGGCTAAACTCTTTCATCTCGATGAAAATTTTTTTCGTTAAATAATTACGCAATCGTGACACACCATGAAACATATAAAAGGTATGGTCACCCGGAGGTCAATTCCAGTATCTTTGGTGTGCGGTCGAGCAGTACCTACTCTTAATTATCTTAATTGCCTTGCAGTAGCTAACACTAATTGTTATAACAATGGAAGCACAGATGGACACTTCTTTCACTAAAGAAACCACTTTTGATTCTTATAACGAAGCACTACTGGCCCTTGAAATTTTTCAAAAGGCCACACATACGCTTTTTGTCAAAGTACGGAGCATAAAGGTACGTTTCTTACATGTATTTTAATTAGTATGAAAACTGAAGCTCTATTGTGCTTTATGTCAGTAGTTCTCAAAATTGTGCAACTTGGGACTTACAAGTTTCTGTTTTCGCAATTTAAAAAAGGGCTAAATGTATTTGTATATATTCAAGACAGTGGCGTAGTGAGGGAGGCATCATGACTTGGGCGTTACTCACAAAGGGGCGCCAAGAGTATATTTTACATATAACATTATATGGTTTTCAAATTGGGGGGTTGGGGCACTAAAAAGGTTTTGTGCCCAGGCGCGAGTTAAGCTCGAAAAGATTCAAGATTAGGTAATTATTAACATACTTAATCTGACAGTGTTAAGATGTGTTGACTAGTGTTGAGTAAGAACCATCCAGTTACTATTAATTTCCTTTTTTTGTTAATCTCTTCTAACAATTATTACCCAGTATGATAATTTATTGATGGTAAGAAACTCGATAGTGATATCCATGGTAATTGTATTTATTACATATCAGTCTTACATCAATAGTAATAACAAGGGATGTAAAAACAACAGACATTCGATTTAATGCGTTCTACTTTTTTCTGCTGTACTAATTAACTCTGATATCTATTTTTTTCCCTAGTTTAAAAAGTCTTAGTGTTGCATGAGAGGAAACAAAGAGATTAGAAGTATGTTTTCAGGAAAAGTGGATTTAGAATGCAAGCAGTAGTGCAAGATCAGAAAAACTAGGTCTGCAGGCGAAAGACCGAGTATCTGAGGCAAGTTGAATTCTGACGTTAAAAAAAAATCTCTAAATTTAGTTGTAGATTCTGATTTTTGCACTGAGTTCTTAAGTTGTTTTTTTTGGTTTAGTTGTATTTGTTTTCAATGACATTTTTTAACAAATGTATATATAGATCTTAAAGTCCAAACTTTCATAAAATTAGCCAACAAAACCATTTGCTGGAGTTTGGAAAGATCTTTGTTACGGACAGCTGTCTGCAACATAACAATCACATACCATCTGTTGAGGTGAGTAAAACATGTTTGTCCTTTGTATGAAAAAAAACACTTTGTTTTTATGTAGTTACTTAATAAAACAGGGGTGAATAGAAATAAGATAATGATATACACTCTGGTTTTATCATATGCTTTCTGGTTTTTCATAAATACAAGTATTATGAGCCTTACCAAAGTCAACAGAACAGGATGGAGTGAAAAAAGGGGGAAAAAAATTATGCTAATATAAGTAATTAAATCACAAAGAATAGTCAAATGGGACTTATAATTTGTGTGAGTCACAATTGACTATTATTGTTAAATAACATTTTGAACAAAATTGTAGTTTTAAAATTTTCAATGTTTTCATCTTTAGGCTGTATCAGTGCTACCTGAGAAAAGGCGTATTGGAGTAAATGAAGTGGTAGCAACTTTAGCCAAGTGCTCATCTATCAGTGTTAAAGATTTTAGAGAAATTGTTAAAGAAAGTCAAGGGAAACAAGTTTTGCCTAAGGATATTTACAACTTAAAATATAGTTTTAAAAAGTCTACCCTTGAAAAAACAGACCAGGAATGCATAACCAGCTTTCTGAAACAGCTGAATGCTGATGATGGCAGGGCTGACTATGGGAAAGATGGTGCTAATAATTTTGTTTATTTAAGTTTCCAAACAAAAAATATGGTATGGTTATTAAAAAAATATCCAGAGATTTTGATCATGGATATTATTTACAAGACAAACAAATATCTTTTACCATTATTAACAGTGATGTGTGTAGATAATGAAGGCAAAGGTCATCCTTTGTTTCATTCTTTCATCAGTTGTGAAACCTAGGATACACTATGTAAATGCCTACAGCTTTTGAAAAATTCTTATGATAGTCAACAAACTACTTGTTTCTTTGTTGATAAAGATTTTTCAGAATTAGCTTCATTAAATACTGTTTTTGATAATGCTCATGTTTTACTCTGTGCCTTTCATGTAAAAACAGCGATTGAGAAAGTGCTGTCTAAAAGATCTCTATTGCCCAAGATGGCTGAAACTATTGCAGAATTATTTTTCACCATGAAAGACACAGAGTGCATTAAAAAATTTGATGCTTTAAAAGATCAAATAAAGTCAATAGCCCCTCAAGATGTTGTTCCCTACTTTGAAAATAACTGGTGGAATAAACCTGAGCTGTGGGCTAGCCATTTACACCAGGAAATTTTTCAATTACATAATACCACAACAAACCACCGAGAATCATATCATTCAAAAATTAAGAAAGAACTACATCATCAAATGCCACTATACAATTCTATTATCAGTCTTGTTAAGTATGATGGCCAGCTATTCAGTACTAGGTCTCTATCTTCAATCATTAATTCAAACAGTAGACATTATAATGTGCATATGGTAGATCCTGTTATTGACTTGATAAACAGCGATATGACCCCTTTTGCTGCATGATATGTTGTTGCACAGTACTTCACAAGTAAGAAAAATGATTACTCAATTCAGTCAAGTATAGAGAATGCATTTATTTTAGAAAGCAATAAAGGTTCTGCATTTAAAGTATTCTATGATGACTGTGAGTGTTCATTTTATAGAAACTTTAGCTTACCATGCAGACACATGTTTTTCCTAAGAAATAGCCATGACAAATCTCTGTATGAAACATTAGCACCTAGTCACAGATTCAAAAAATCTGTTGATAATGAGTCTTTCTCTAGGCGTCCTGCTCTCACTAGCACCATAATACCTAACAGAAAGATTTGCTCAGCAGAAAATAAGTATTTGGTGGCAAATGCTTTGACTAAGAAAATTTCTTCATATTTATCTCTGCTAGGTACAGAGGATTTTAAGCAGAAATATGAGGAACTGGAGACACTGTTTAATCTTTGGCAGAGAATAGATGATGCAGATCAAGATACATTTAATGACGGTGCATCTATTAGTCATCAATGTGTTTTATCTGAAGAAAGAGACGCAGTAGCTTCTGAAACTTTTAATGAAACTACAGTTCAACTGCAATCAACACATGTAGTTCCTTTAATAGTTAGGTCGGATGATACTGTAATCTCCTCTTCTTCCTTATCCAATGAAGTACATAACAATGTTGCACCACTAGAGTCATCAATTTCTTCCCCTGCTGTAGAATTTTCCTTTCACACTATAAATTTAAAAAATGTAAAAGTGAAAGGAAGACCAAAAAATAAACAAAATTTTACTGTAAGGGGAAAGAGACAAGTTAAATGCCCTCTCACCTTTGACTTCTGGAGTCCTAAAACAACTAGAAATGTTTCTTGTTGCCTCCTGTTTCTGCTAAAGATCCTCCCCCTTATGAAGTTCAGCATATCAAAAGCATTAAATTATTAGGGCAGTCAGTGTTTACTCAATAATGATTTTAGTTTTCTGGAGAGTTTTTTTCTAATTGATGCATGGCAGGAGTTAAAAAGAAGAGTGCATGAGTAAAAAGAGACCCATCAGTATGCATGTTATGAATGTGGAGGAGAGTTGTGTGGTAGTTTGGTGAATATAGTAAGCTGTGATGGATGTTGTGAGAGTTTTCATTATCATTGTGCAAGTTATTTTAGAGCATTTTCGAAAAAAAATGCTCCTAAGAGCATTTTCGAAAAAAAAATGCTCTATTGTCCCGTTTTGTCTGTCTGTCTGTCTGTTTGTCTGTCTGTCATCACCCTAGATCTCAACAACCATAAGTCCTAGACCCATGATGTATATATCATTTTGTAGGTCTTGGCCTGCCAAGAAATGACTTTTTTCCATTTCGCGATCTGACCTCTCAGGGCCGTAAAAGGGGCCTTATAAAGTACCGTTTTTTACTATATAAGCTATATTAATAATGGACCGCCCTATATCTCAGCAACCATAAGTCCTAGACCCATGATGTATATATCATTTTGTAGGTCTTGGCCTTCCAAGAAATGACATTTTTTCCATTTCGCGATCTGACCTCTCAGGGCCGTAAAGGGCCTTATTATAGTACCGTTTTACTATATAAGTTTATATTAATAATGGACCGCCCTATATCTCAGCTAACCATAAGTCCTAGACCCATGATGTTATATCATTTTGTAACAGGTCAATATGGCTTACTTCCAAGAAATGACTTTGTTTTTTCCATTTCGCGATCTGACCTCTCAGAGCCGTAAAGGGGCCTTATAGAAGTACCGTTAATATGTTACGTTAACTTTATAAGCTATATTAATAATGGACCATACAACCTATATTATCTAAAACAACGAAAAACAAACACTAACTACTTCTACTATTACACAATACTTCTAACTCTCTGAACTGTCGACACCGAACTAATTATGTCCAACCCGTATGACTGTCAGCACCGTACTAAAGTACTAACAAAAAGGTCCAAGGTAAAAAAACTAGCATCCTGTCAAAACATTAAGTCAAGCTATGGTCGGGGCGGAGCAGTGATTGGTACCTGAGAAACAATTCTGCAAAATATTTTGATTGCTGGAACCTCAAACCCAGTGGTGAATGATCAGTTAGGATGGGGGCATTAGTATGGGGGAGGGGGTGTTAAAGTGTCACCTGGGGAAGATAAATGGGGGTTGATGGAAGAGGGCCAATTCCACACGTCACAGTAGCCAGCAACAAACAATCGGTTTGTAAAAGATTTCTTCAATGACAACTTTGCAGCACAGCTCAATCAACCAAACGTCATCATTTGTGGGGACTTCAATCAAGATTTCAAAGAGCCCGGGGCAGAAATTGAAAACTTCTTCGAAATAAACTTCAACATTGAACTACTTTCACCAAGATTGGCAACAACAATTTATCAAACAACAATTGACGGAGTTTTCGGACGATTAAATGACTACAATTTAGAATGTTTCAATTATGAGTCCTATTTCAGTGACCACAAACCACTTGTAGTTAGATTTAAGAGAAAATAATTTTGTTTTCAAATATAAAGAAACGTCTTTTTAATATCTTTTTTTTTTCAGATATATGCATTACACAATTGAATTTATAAACATTTACAAAATTTACAAATATTTACTGAAAGATAGCATACGTACTGATACATAATACGAAAATGCTCTAACACGTCCTGTGTCCAGAATGGAACAGGCTTAATTGCTTGTTTTATAGAACTTTACTTTTTTTTTTGTTTTTTTTTTAATTTTTTTAAATCATGGTCTGTGAGTTTCAATGGGTAGATTGTTGGCTTCATTAATTTTGCAAAGTTATATTGAAATGTAATAATTAAATACTTCAAAACTTTTTATCAAGTGTTGAATTAACATACACTTTATTTTTCTTAATATGGATTTACTAATGTTTTCGAAATTTTCTATGTTGCTAAGTGACTTACTTTTAAAAGGGTTTATGAATATCTGTTGAAAATACTATACATCTGTATTTTACAAAATTAAATTATGTATTGTTAAACTCTACATGTTTTAGCTGCTACTGTTGTATTGATATAGGCCTTGGCCCAGTAGCATAGGACGGTACTGTTGGTTGTGCAGCAAACTAGGAGTTGTTAAATGTTTTAGCACTTTTTAGATTGGGAGTAAAAAATGCAACTTGTACATAACACCAGAGCTAGAAATGGCTCTGGGCTTGGTCTACTTATTCTATGATGATATATCATTTCCGGTTTGTATTAGCATCCATATATCTAGACATAATATGCAAATCCTTTATTTCTTTAGTTTTTATCGTCTCAAAATTTAATTTAAAAATTCCTGTATAAAGACATCTATTTATGCTACCACCATACAAGCTGTACTGTTTTGATATAATCATATGCATAAAATCTCTTTTATTTAACACTTATTTAAATGTATGTATGCTATTATATATTTAGTAGATTTACTTTGTGTATTAATAATTTCTTCATATATATTAATATAATAATAACTATGATTGTCTTTGGATGATATAAAATTTTACTTTTACTGCTATCATTTACATATAACATACCAATCATAAATAAAAAAAAATCTCCATAAAAAAAGGCTGATTTGTATCATTTTTCCAGAATGAAAAATATAATTTTTAATAAATTGTGTGTAGAGATCATGTGTAGTTTAATACATTTAATTGAATAAAAATGATTACATTAATCTTAAGTAGCTATACTTTATTAAAGTTGTTGATTAATAATAGCATAGGCATAGTTTGCAATTATTTCTTACACTGGTTTATTTCTATAACAACAAAAGATTTTTGCTTATACCTTTTTTTTTTTTGGGGGGGGGGGGTTGGGGCTAAAGAGATTGACTTAATTTTACTAAGGAGAGGGGGATGTTACTGAAAGTTTGATATTGATGACAAGGGGGGGGTGGCTTCTAAAAAGTCATAAAAAGTGTAGTTGATGGACAGCCCAAATAGAGGAGATTGTGTATTGAAGAAGGGGAAATTTATTTATGAGAGTTGTATAATTTTTTGAAGAATTTTTCAATTATAACTTTTTAACTATTTTGTGGATATCACAAAAGAAGTTAGTAAAATTGTTATGCTAATCATATAAAAGCCATTTCATTACAATAAGTTATTAATTAAATTTTTGTTTATTACAGCATGCATATTTCTACCCTTTCTCAGACATTGACAATGGTAATTATTCATGTCCACTCAGACTCTCAGTAGCATACACTCTTGATCACTGACAAGAAATTTCACACACAACTTTTAACTGTTTCTGATTGATTTCCCATTTCAATATTCATATAAATAAACTTTAAATTGTAACGATTCATAGTAATCTTGGACTAGAAAATAAGCTTTTCCGATGTTAACAAGTATACATCTAAGTCATCTACTATCGAGACTTAATAGCATATAGACATGTATCTGTATCTATGCTTAGCAGCATAAATCTCCTAAACAAAAGAGTTTTATGGTATTATGGTTACTAGATCTTCAGTTTAAAAGAGCTACAATAATAAAGATACCCTTTTACAAAGAAGAGCTCCGTCTATTTATAAACTAAAACTAGGTCAAACCTCATGTGCACGTAGCATCAGCCTTTAACAACTAAAAATCCCACTTTTTAAAAAAACTACATAGCAACGGGAGGGTTGGTGGTTGTAAAAAAAACTAAATACTCTATTTATTTTAGCGAAAATTAATAAATACTACGCCAAAATGAACATACTTTTAATAACAGTAAAAAAATTCTTAAAAAAAAATTTTTATACTTTGAATTTGTCTATAGTGCTCTGTCCGCTTATACTCGGTTAATCAAAATCACTTTTCGTAACACACTCATGACATGACGACCCATGTTTGCTTGTTAGATGAAGCTACAAGCTTCTCTGTAAGGTAAATAGGCCAAAGAAAGCAGCCTGTTATAAATACTTATTATATTATTTTTAATATTTTTCTGGTCTTTTTTTACACAATCGTAATAATTTAGTCGAAATGAAAAGACTAACAGAAAATGAGCCTTGCAAATGTCAACTGTTTTAAAGACACTTTCATTGACGTCAGCAAGTAATAAAAATTTGCTTTCTTAACAATATTTTTTTAGTTTTTATGGTGATATCTTTAGTTTGATTATGTAATTTAAAGAATGTACCGAGTGGATGAAATTCAATCATGATACAGAATACTAAGCGTTACATTTTCAGTACCAGCTAGGCGGAAAATATTTAAAATGCTATAACGAATAAAACAGTAGGAAAAGCTTATACTTTATAGTTGCTAACAAACACATAAAGGTGACAGCTTCGAAAAAAAAAGACTTGTCGGTTGGATAGTTGAAAGCAGTGCTTTTTTGTGCTGGTGGGCAAAAATATTACTTTTCTTGTATTTTAACGTTTATTATTAATTTATTCTATTATTAATTTATTAAATTGAATCATTTAAAAATTGTTTTAGACATTTAGTATCTTTGCAGTTGTGATTTAGCTTGCATCAAGATGCTAACTAGTAGTTAAAAGTTAGGCAATACATCACTAAGTACCGACACCTATTTTATTTTTACAAAAAAAAAAAACTACTGGGTGAAAGAATATACATTGTTTTTCGGTTGTTGTTTTCTTTTTGTATAAGTTAGATAATTAATTTTCATAGAGTTTAAAATGTATCATATTATAACAGAAAAGATTACTTAGTGAGATGTATTATAGAATAATTCAATCATTTTTCGATCATTGAAATACCATCGTATAACGTATACCTATTTTATTGCTGTTTTGAAAAAAAATATTCTCGAGAGTTTTCAAACTAAAACTTGCATAAGTGTATGGCCAGATCTCTCTTTAAAAATGTTCTGTTAATTTTAGCATCCTACGATTGGTTGACATGGAAATGGTGGCCATCTGAAAATAAAAAAAAATGTTTTCATAATCCTCAAAATGATTAAAGACATATATTATTAAATTAAGTTTATGGTAAGACATCTGTAACGCAGATTGGATAATGAAAGTAACCAGAGTAGTTTCTGCTGTTGCCACAAACGTGTTAATAATTTTCACCTGGGCTAAAATCATCAGGTGATTCTTGTCGGGTCACCATCTCCTTAGTTGGATCTTCTCGGGTCACCACATTAACAGGTACCAGTTCTTGTTTAACTATATTTTCAAGTACCGGTTCTTGTGTTTAACTACTTGCTAGCTTTTATTGCTGAAATATTTATTCAGGTGTCCTATTTTCTTTCGTATTGCCCAAAGTAATTCTTTCATTTCATACCCGTCTTCGTCTATTTCTTTTCTTAACTGTTCAAATTGTGTTTTAAAAATCGTAGCTCTCAGGATAATTTCCTTCCCTACTTAGAGCTTAATAAAATTTAGCGACTAGTTCACTTTTGCTGCTAATTGTAGACAAATCTCTTCCTTCAGTTCTCTAGTTAAAGGTTGGTCAAACTAAAGCTATCCCACTTCTGACTGCAGTGTTACGAAGTTCTCTAAGGTAGGCACTTGGGAGGAAGGGGTGAAGTAGACTTATAACAGTAATATGTAATCATAATATTTCTCTAGCTGCTTTTTGGCGACTCCAAACTTTGTTAATCTACAACAAACAAATAAAATTGAAGAAAACAATAAAGGTCTGCTGAATAGGCCTATATCCAACACAGCTAACGATGAGACAACAATTTGTTCTGTGATAGGTAATGAAAACTTTTATTTTTTTACCACCTTTTAGCTTGTCTTAGATATTAATGATTTAATGCTAATACGTAAGAAACAAGTGCAAAATTATTCAAGGAGGTCCAAAAGCTTTAAAAAGTCCGAGGCTTAACCAGCCTAAATAGACTACCGTGTTTAGATGAAGTAGAGATCACCTGTTCCCACGGATATTGTGTGGGGTTGTATCAGTGTCCTTAAGTCCACACCATCTTACTACAACGACCTTTGATACAATTTATAAAAGTCAATAGACGGCGTTGTATACAGTGGTATTACTCTAATGACACTACTTAGTCGGACACAAATTATGTGAATAGAATCAAAATATTAATAAAACTTCCTCAGAACAGCAAAGATAGATCTTATTAAGTAACTAGTAGAATAAAAATATATAAGTTTTCTAGATTAATACATTTTACCAAGGTCAAGATTCATCCCCAAATGAGTACATTAATTAATCATAACTATTATAGATAGTAATATATATATATATATATATATATATATATATATATATATATATATATATATATAAAATGAAGTAAATCTCATTTTTAACTTTGCTAACATACACTTCGTCCACTCCATATTACTTTACTGAGGTTCCAGCTAGACTTATTGCTAACATAACTAAATTTCACCAGACACAGATGTAATAATGTTATATATATTTATATACATACAGGGTTTTTTTGCCATGTAGCGCGCCGGATCTGCGATCCGGCACCTCTGAAATGCAACCCGGCACCTCTTATAGTTTTCTTCGTTTGGTAAACAGTTAAAAACTTCAGAGACCCACCACCTCTTATTGAAGAGACCCACCACCTCTTATTGAGCAAAAAAACCCCTGTATTCATATATATATATATATATATATATATATATATATATATATATATATATATATATATATATATATACATAAACTGTATTCCAGCGAGCTAATAAATAAATGTCAATAGGGAACGATATCCTGTTTAACCTAATATGTTGGTGTTATATTAATAACATCAATGTGTTTCGTATGATTATGGGGAATTAATTGTGCAAAATACTATTTGTGTATGTAGCCTAATAATAAAACAAAGAATACGACGAAAATCAATAAATTAAATTACTGACAATAATTTAAATTAATAACCGTATTTACTTTAAGGTGTAAAGTTTCCGAAAACATGGATTAAAGGAATACATTTAGGAGCTGGTAGTTTTGGCAAAGTTTATTTGGTCGTGGATCAAGACAGTCCAGAAGATGAATTATTTGTTGTTAAAGAGATACAACGTGGTCAAAACAACAAATCTGAACATCTGGTAAGTATATATTAGGGTGACCCAAAAAACTCAACTTTCATCTATAGAGCAAGACACCCTCTAACTTTTTTCCTTATAGCAAACCTTTAATTAGGGCAGAGCTTCAGCCTCTTGTGCCAACTGCAAGGTGATGCACAACGACCATGGATTTTCACAATTTCATCGAAAATTGCCGAACTTTCATGTAATTTACATTTTGCATATTTACTTACTGTATCATGTGCTTTGTGTTAAATTTAACTTACTTAGGGTTGGCTGTTTAACTATTATATGTCATAACTTCCTGTTGATGATGACTGTGCATTTGCAAGCAGTGTTCTTGATGATGAAACTGAATATGACGATGAGTACATACCGACCAAAATTAGCAAATCAGGTAAACAGCAAGACAAGATAACTCATATAAAGAAAACCTCTCAAGACCAATTGTTCAATCCAAGTGTAACAAGTGCCTTTGACCGTAATAAAACATCTGATCGTGAAGCTGTTTGACTACTTATTCCTATTGCTGCAGCCCTTTGTCACTATTCAAATGCACATTCTATTTCATGTAGCACTATTTAACTTGCGCAGTCAAGTGCTAGGCATGAAATTTCTAAAGCAATGAAAGATTATTTTTAGTCAACTTGCCCATTAGTAATCCATTTGGATGCTAAGACACTTCCAGCAATATTTGTGGAGGGCTCAGTTGACAGGCTACCAGTTTTAGTTTCAGGAAATGGGATGGACAAACTGTTAGGTGTACCGAAGGTGAGCTCTGGAACTGGTGAGAATGAAGCAAATTCTGTTCACAAATTATTGGTGGAGTGGCATCTGGTCGAAAAGGTTCAGTCTATGTGCGTTGACACATCATCAGTAAATACCGGCAGAATAAATGGAGTATATATTGGCCTTGAAAACAGGCTAGTTCGTGAACTTCATTGGTTAGTCTGTCGTAATCATGTAATGGAGATCATCTTGTCAAAGACTTTCACTATCTGCTTTGGACCTTCAAACTCCCCAGAAATCCTGCTTTTCAAATGATTCAAAGGCTGTTGGAGTGTCATCACCAGGCATAATTTTTCAGAATTCCAAGTACACCTGAAGCTTCCAGTTTTTGCAGTCCTGACCAAAGAGCACCTTAAAGACACAAGTTAAAGATGACTACAAGGAGCTTATTGAGTTGACGCTAATTGTTTGGGACATCCACGGTGTACAATCCGCTAAAGGGCTCCAGGACCAGTACATCGTGCTCGCTGGATGGCAAAATTAATTTTTAACATGAAAATAAATCTCTTCCGCAACCAAACATATGTATTAAAGCTTACACAGAAAGAAAAAGCCCAAGTTGAGAGCTTTGTAGTTTGGTGCACTAATTTACACCAAGAATTGGGTTACTGGTCCTCGTGCAACTGAAGCTCCATCCAGTGATTTACAGCTGTAGAATGATCTCAACGGTTTCTAGATCATCGATCCTGACATCTGACATCAGTTCAGATGCAATAAAAGTCCTAGAAAATATATCTCTGGTATCTTTCAGACGAGCTGGTTGGATTAGCCCTGTTCTAAGATCCTCTGACAGCTTCTGCAATGATGGGAATTGTACAGGGAATCACCAGTGAAGCTTGCAAACGAAAAGTAAGTGGAGATCCATCAATTCTAAAGAAACCAGATGTATGTTTAGGTGACTTTCCAACTGCCGGAATGGGAACCATCTTTGTTGTTATAACATTGACAGTGCATTTCTTAATTTGCTATCACAAGAGTGGCCTGCACGTGAACAGTATCGATATGGCCAGAAAAGATTGAAGTCATTAAGTGTTGTGAACGAGGGAGCGGTGAAGCTTTTTGAAGAACTTACTGCTTACTAAAGATGAATAGTAAAAAAAAAACAACTCTTATTGCAAGTTGTGGAAGCAAACCGCCAGGCTGTTCAAATACAAATCACCAAAAAGTCTGCTGTTCAGGCCTTAATGTCAGAATGACAATAACATTAACGGATAGTGCATGCTTTTGTGACTTAATTTTGGGTAGTTTAAATTGTTAAGTTTTTTGATGGAATAGCACAATTTGACCTTTTAATTGTGACAAATGCCAATAGCCATATGTTTAAGCTAAATGGTTAATTTGCAAAAGAGTTTTGAACTGTTGATATTAAAAAGTTATTTCTGGTTGTAATTTTAAAACATACATTCAACATATGCGTATTTCTTAATTTTGCTAGAATTTCGTAAAATTTGGATATTATATTGGTCTTGAGCACCGCCTTGTAGTTGGAATTTAAAGCTAAAACTTTATCAAAATATTAAAATTAGCAGATGTAAATAATTGAGAGGGTGTCTTGCTCTATAGTACACATTTCATTTTTTGCCAGATCAAAATGAACCACCCTAATATATATATATATATATATATATATATATATATATATATATATATATATATATATATATATATATATATATATATATATATATATATGTATATATTAATGATCATGCCGAGCGCGGAGTTGCCCTTATTCAGGAATTCACAAGGTTGATGACACATGATGAATCACAACTTCAGTTTCTACTACAGGTTGTTCAGAAACATAGAGATATGTATCATAACAGCAAGAAGGAGACACTTGAAGCTTTATCAGTATCATCATTTAGCAGCTAATAACATTTTTCTTCAAACTTTTTTTTAAACTCATTTATTAAATTTTTATATTATCATTTAATTTCATTTACATTTACTCATTTACCAAGCGGTAATAGTGTGTGTAACTTGTATTAATTGCATTTAGTTGAATCAATCATCAAATAATAATAAAAGTCCACGTGTTTCGTTTGTCGCAATAACTTGATTTTCTTATCAACTTTCACACCATTGAGCTACCTCTAAATAATGAGATAAGAAGGTCAAATTTTTTTATAATGTTTTTACACGGACAGAAACACTTTCAGAGGGTAAGACAGAAAAAAATCGATATTTTTATTTTTAAGCTCCACCCTAATATATATATATAGGCTTGCCATACGTCCCGGATATACTGGGTTGTCCCGGTGTCCCGCCCGGTTGTTGAAATTGTTCCGGTTTAGATTCAGGGCACAGTTTCTTGGAAATAATTGAGCAAAATTATTAGATCAGAGAATGATTAATCTGCTCTGGTAAGTAACACAGTGATACAAATAGACAGATGTCGGCAGCAGAGAAGTCCGTTGAAGGCGAAGCCTGCAGTCGACGTAACCTTGAATCAACCAATACGCATCCCGCCCCCCGCGTGATTGTTATTGTCAATATGTTTCCCCACTCTAGCAGCGCCAAAATATACCTACCACTTACGAAACTGCCCGACTTGTACCGAGCACTAACAAAATCTCGCGGTAGTCGCCATCTCCAACAGTCCATCAGTCACGTACTACAATAGCGTGTACACGTGTGCAGTACTATTCCTCGTCATTTCAGTGTGTTTTACAGGAGTTAAATATATAGCCGTCTTAATCGATTTAATAGCTATATGTACAGTTTTCCTTGCATCAAGTAGGCAAAACAATGTAACAGTTTGTGTGACAGTGTGACTTTGTGTTTTTCAAAGAGTAATCTAACCTCAAAACTATGCCGAAAAGAGTCTGCGAATTTAGTGAAAGCCTTCAGAGTAAATGTCCGTTTTTAAAAAAGGTATGTACACGTGATGATAGAGTCAAATGTGAACAATGTGGCTCTGAATTTTCCGTTTCTCACGGAGGACAATCTGATTTTAACGGCCATTTAAACTCAAAGAAACAGAAAAATAGCTTACTAGGCCTTGCTGGATCGTCAAAAATATCAAATTTTTTTACAAAAATACAAATCCTCTTGATTCTGAATATGAAATAGCTGCTAAAGAAGCGACATTCGCCTATCATACATCAAATCACAACAGAAGCTTCAATTCCAACACATGTTCCTCTAGATTGATTTCCAAATTTTTTGAACCAAAATTTTCTTTGGGAAAAACCAAATGTGAGGCTATAATATTAAATGTAATAGCACCTTTAGCGCTGGAAGAATTAAAGAATGATTTAATAAATGCAAATTTTGTTGCTGTAAGTATGGATGCTTCCAACAGAAAAGAGGTTAAACTTGTCCCCATAGTTGTGCGTTATTTTAAACAGGAATCTGGAGTGCAAGTCAAACTACTAGAATTTAAATCTGTATCTGGTGAAACTGCAGACATATTAACAAGTCATCTTATGACAGTCATCAAGGAAAATAAACTGGAAGATAAAGTAGTGGGCTTTTGTGGTGACAATTGAAACACAAACTTTGGTGGAGTCAAGGGGGCAGGGAAAAACAATGTTTTTACTCTTGTAAAGAAAGAACTAGGGAGAACAATAAATGGTATCGGTGGTGGAGCTCACATTGTCCACAACGCAGTCCAGACTGCAGTAGATGTGCTTCCCATTGAAGTCGAAGCCCTTGTAGTAAAGATTTACAAGTATTTTCACATCTATACAGTAAGGGTCACTCAGCTCAAAGAGTTCTGTGAGTTTGCAGATGTTGAATATGGTAAATTATTAAAACACGGTAATACAAGATTCCTCTCCCTCTTGCCTGCAATGGAACGAATTTTACAAATATTTCCTGGTTTGAAGGAGTACTTCTTATCTCAAGAAATGTGTCCAGCTCTGATAAAAAACTTTTTTTGATGATTAATGTGGTGAAATGTTGCTTTGTTTTGTGCAAGGCCAGCTAACATTGTTTAATAAAACAATTTCAGTCTTGGAAATAAGTAAGTCCAGTGCTACTGATGTTGCTCATTTATTACAGTTGTTGAAGGAGAATTTAAAAGAAAGAAAAGAGCCAAACATCGTTACCCACAGGGCTAAATGTCTCTTAAAATCATTTCAAGGGAAAGACAATGTAGACTGCAACCGCATTGCCATCGACTTCAAAGAATTTTACAGTCGGTGTATCTCTTATTTTGACCTATGGGAAGACAGTTTCGGTGAAGCACGAGACTTTGTCTGGATCAAAGAAAACATCATTTCATGGGAAAACCAGGCCCGTAGCGTGCGGGGGGGGGGCAGGGGGGCCGGGCCCCCCAGCGATTTGTCTGCCCCCCTGGCTTATTTTTTCTACTTAGTAAAATGTATTACCTGGCCTCCTTGCTATTGCCTGGCCCCTGCTGTAGAATACCTGGCCCCTCCTGTAAAATTTTCACGCTACGGGGCTGGGGAAAACGTTGAAAGAACAGCAGAGTTGATAAGCAAGAATCTCGGAAAACCTAAGGTTAAGACTGACGAGCTGTTTGATGAGGTTGTTCTTGCCAAGAAATTTTGGGCTTCTAAAGTAAGTGATTGGGAAAGAGAAGAAAAGGAAAACGATCGTAAAAAATGAAGCGAAGAATAATGGATGGAGCTACTCTTTTCCTTTAAGCAACAAAACATCGCAATGTCTAATCTTGGAATGGTTGTTGAGTATGTGTTCTGTCTTCCTGGAACGTCCGCCCCAGTTGAGCGGGTTTTTTCGATGATGAACAGTGCCTGGAGTGATGAACAGGGTCTGATGCATGAGTCCACAGTCCGCGGTTTGATGGTGTGCAAAGTTAACTTCGGACTTAGCTGCAATGAATTTTATGAAAAAATTAAAGAGAAGAAGGACTTATTGAGAAATGTTCACTCAAGTGAAAAATACGAGTGGTACAACAAGTAGAAAATTGTTTTGTTTTGTAAAAATATCATGTTTGTGTACCATTATGAATAAAATAACAAATATTATCTATTCTATATTTTAACTGTTTTTTATATTACTGTTTTCATACCCACCCCACCCCCCCCCTCCCGGTTGGTCCGTGAAAAAATATGGCAACCCTATATATATATATATATATATATATATATATATATATATATATATATATATATATATATATATATATATTAGCTTAAGGAAAATTTAGAACATTTTATTTTAAAAAAAATAATTGTATAATTTGGTTTTGGGTAAAACTTGTCTATACCATCTTGCTAGTAGAAAGAGTCGGACTAGATGTCCAATCACTAACACCCAAATGTATATGGAGTGAACAATGCGGGGGAAAAAGTGGAAAATTATGCAATGTATGTGGCAAACTATTTCTTACATTTAGATCTGTGCTTAAACGATAAGCCACCATAATGAGCGGCCGTACGAAGCCACCAAAACCAGAAATCCTAAAATGCATCTAACCTCGATAGTTTTTTTCTGTGTGGATGTGACTTGAGCTTTTGTAATGTGAAAAATGATATTGTGTCATTCGCCACTACACTTCGAACATCTTCGCAACGACTTTAACCGACAGTTTTGGCAGTAAACTGATCATGCCATAGGCTGGGATAGTCTGTCTATAAAAGTGACCGTTCTGAGAGGGAAGTCCGAAGAATGTATACACACCAAGAGATGTTATATAGTATGGTCGGAGTACAGTTGTCACACAGGGCATTTAGATGGAGTGTTGTTAAGGAGTCACATGGGACAGTTAGTCCGAATGTTGTTGGGGAGTCATACGGGACTGTTAGTCCGAGTGTTGTTAAGGAGTCACACGGGGCAGTTAGTCCGAATCTTGTTGGGGAGTCATACGGGACAGTTAGTCCGAATGTTGTTGGGGAGTCATACGGGACTGTTAGTCCGAGTGTTGTTAAGGAGTCACACGGGACAGTTAGTCCGAGTGTTGTTGGGGAGTCATACGGGACAGTTAGTCCGAATGTTGTTGGGGAGTCATACGGGACTGTTAGTCCGAGTGTTGTTAAGGAGTCACACGGGACAGTTAGTCCGAATGTTGTTGGGGAGTCATACGGGACTGTTAGTCCGAGTTTTGTTAATGAGTCACACGGGACAGTTAGTCCGAATGTTGTTGGGGAGTCACACGGGACAGTTAGTCCGAATGTTGTTGGGGAGTCACACGGGACTGTTAGTCCGAGTGTTGTTGGGGAGTCATACGGGATTGTTAGTCCGAGTGTTGGTGGGGAGTTACACGGGACAGTTAGTCCGAGTGTTGGTTGGGAGTCATACGGGACAGTTAGTCCGAGTGTTGGTGGGAAGTTACACGGGACAGTTAGTCCGAGTGTTGGTGGGAAGTTACACGGGACAGTTAGTCAGAGTGTTGGTGGGGAGTTACACGGGACAGTTAGTCCGAGTGTTGGTGGGGAGTCATACGGGACTGTTAGTCCGAGTGTTGGTGGGAAGTTACACGGGACAGTTAGTCCGAGTGTTGGTGGCAAGTTACACGGGACAGTTAGTCCGAGTGTTGGTGGGGAGTCATACGGGACTGTTAGTCCGAGTGTTGGTGGGAAGTTACACGGGACAGATAGTCCGAGTGTTGGTGGGGAGTCATACGGGACTGTTAGTCCGAGTGTTGGTGGGGAGTCATACGGGACTGTTAGTCCGAGTGTTGTTGGGGAGTCACACGGGACTGTTAGTCCGAGTGTTGGTGGGGAGTCATACGGGACTGTTAGTCCGAGTGTTGGTGGGGAGTCATACGGGACTGTTAGTCCGAGTGTTGTTGGGGAGTCACACGGGACTGTTAGTCCGAGTGTTGGTGGGGAGTCATACAGGACAGTTAGTCCGAGTGTTGTTGGGGAGTCATACGGGACTGTTAGTCCGAGTGTTGGTGGGGAGTCATACGGGACTGTTAGTCCGAGTGTTGGTGGGGAGTCATACGGGACTGTTAGTCCGAGTGTTGTTGGGGAGTCACACGGGACTGTTAGTCCGAGTGTTGGTGGGGAGTCATACAGGACAGTTAGTCCGAGTGTTGTTGGGGAGTCATACGGGACTGATAGTCCGAGTGTTGGTGGGGAGTCTTACGGGACTGTTAGTCCGAGTGTTGGTGGGGAGTCACACGGGACAGTTAGTCCGAATGTTGTTGGGGAGTCATACGGGACAGTTAGTCCGAATGTTGTTGGGGAGTCATACGGGACAGTTAGTCCGAATGTTGTTGGGGAGTCACACGGTACAGTTAGTCCGAATGTTGTTGGGGAGTCATACGGGACAGTTAGTCCGAATGTTGTTGGGGAGTCATACGGGACTGTTAGTCCGAGTGTTGTTGGGGAGTCATACGGGACTGTTAGTCCGAATGTTGTTGGGGAGTCATACGGACTGTTAGTCCGAGTGTTGTTGGGGAGTCATACGGGACTGTTGGTCCGAGAGCTGGTGGGGAGTCATACGGGACTGTTAGTCCGAGTCTTGCTCGGGAGTCACAATGGACAGTTTGTCTGAGTGTTGTTGAGTAGTCACAAGGGACAGTTTGTCTGAGTGTTGTTGGGGAGTCATACGGGACAGTTAGTCCGAGTCTTGCTCGGGAGTCACAATGGACAGTTTGTCTGAGTGTTGTTGAGTAGTCACAAGGGACAGTTTGTCTGAGTGTTGTTGAGTAGTCACATGGGACAGTAAGCCCAATTGTTGTTTAGTAGTCCCATGAAACAATTAGTCCGAGTGGTGTTGGGGAGTCACACGTGGAAGTTATCACGAGGCAGTCTAATGGAGGATGAATAAAGATGAATTTAGGAGTAAAAGTTTACTCGTTGATGTTGTGTTAAGATGGTGTTGATATAGATCATAGCTTGAGAATTTTTCAATGTAAATATCACGCATTAAAGTTTATTCATTATTATTATAAGGAGTTTGTCGTGTCATAATTTTGGAACTCAATCGGGATACGACAGCACAATACCCACATAGTTATCCCATCGACATTGTCGCCGACCATCTTCCTTCTGGTAGTGGACTGGATCATGAAGAAGTCCACCGAGAATGCAAACACAGGAATTTGATGGACCTTCACCAAGCAGCTTGAAGACCTCGACTTCGCGGATGACGTCAGCCTACACCGGCAACAAGATGCACAACAGAAACTGAATAGACGCGCAGAGGAAGCAAGAGCCCAGACAATGTCACAAGGCAGGCGCTAGAGTGGAACCCGCAGGGAAAGAGAAGAGCAGGCAGGCCAAAGGAGACATGGAGACGTTGCACTGAGCGAGAGATGAAGGCAGCTGGATGGACGTGGGCTCAGCTGAAGAGAGACGCTAAAATCGAGTCCGCTGGAGGAGCGTTGTTGAGGCCCTATGCTCCCAAGTGGAGTTAGAGGATTAAGTCAAGTAAGTCAACCTTTACAGATCACACATTATTAACATAATATATACAAATACAGACATTATGTTACTTACTATCCACAGGTGGGTTTTAAAAAAGAAACTCAAATTTTATTTTTGTTGAGAGATCACCACAGAATTGTGCCATATTTCGGTTATTCTATCACAGATATTGCGGCTTCCATTTTTATGGGCTACATGAAACAGGTAATCGTGTGTTCTTATCAATCTGTATTAAAATGTTTGGGAAGATAGATTTATTTTTTCGGGATTGGTAGGGGGGGGCGAAAAAAAGCATAACTTATTATTTTAGGGGATGGAGTGTACTTGCAAGATAATATTTAAAATCTACATTTATATATAAAGATATGGTGTCCAGTTTGCAGGTCCATTGCTGTGAGACACCATGCATACATTGGGTGCCACATCAGTCAAACATTTGCATGTATAATATCTCCAATAAAAAGAAAAATGAAATAAGCTTACAAAACAAATAATAAATAATAATTAAAATAAATCTTTAACTTATTGTTCCCATTTATAAAAAAGGGGCAATCTATCTTGAACAATATTCATTTATTTATTTCAAAAAATGTTTTCTATAGTAACTGGATATAATAATTATAAATCTTATTATAATCTTAGGAATCCTAAATCACAGTTAATCTTAGATTGTTTTAATCTTTTTGATTCTTCTGTTCAGGGAACCCTTTCACTATATTCCAAGACCAATAAACTCAGTGAAGAAGATTGTTTTGAATTTATCCATCAAATACTTGAAGGACTGGAATATCTTCATAAACAGAACGTCATACATAGAGATGTGAAAGGTTGGACAAAGAATGACGTATACATTTGTTCAGTTGTTTTAAATAGCAGAGGCTCTCAATCTCTTCATCTCTTTAAATAATTTGAAAATGAATTTTTGTAAAGCTAAATAATACAACAAAGCAAATTTATGTTATTTTTAGAAGTTTCACTTTCTGTGGCTGACTGTGTCCTCCAACATTGGCTCAAATTTTGAACATGTGTAGTTCCAAATAGACGATTTTAATAATTTCACGTCCATGAATCAAAATGTTTGTAGAATCACAAAGCTATTTTGTAATGTTTATAAAGGGAAGATTTGATTAGAGATTATCAAGTCGAAATAAATACAAAACGAAGCACCTATGTAAGCCCTACGCAAAATGATGCAGCTCTTTTTTAGTTTAATATACACCACAATTATATATAATATGTGATATACACTTTGTAACTTAATAAAATTATATATAGGCCTAACGGTGTTCAAAAACAATAGAAAATTTTATTTTTTCACAACTAAAGAGTATGTAATAAAAATAATTATTTAGACACTACTTTAAAAAAAATAAGCTTTTATTAAAATGAAATAAAAAGAAAATACTTCATAGAAATATTGAAATAAATTTACTGAAATAAATATGCCTTAACATTAGTTTATACGTAGCAATAAATAAATGATATATATATATATATATATATATATATATATATATATATATATATATATATATATATACAGTGTTTTATCCACACACCCGCACCTCCGGGGGTGAGAAGAAAAAATCCGGGGGTGAAACAACAAACGGCCGAACAGCGCGATGCCGAAGGCATAAAGGGGGGAGGGGTCAGGGGAGGGGGGTCTGGGGGAGCGTCGTAACATTGTATCAGTTAGCTATTTTAGAGATTGGTTACAGTTTATTTTTATTGTGTTTAGTATTGTCTTGGGAGCAAAACTTATATATCTATATATTTAATTTGAACCGATGAAATATATATATATATATATATATATATATATATATATATATATATATATATATATATATATATATATATATATATATATTTCACAACTTCGAGAAAGAAGACAAAGACGCAGGACTATGTATAGAATAGCTGGGTTCAGGAGGTAGTTGTCTGATCACACACGCCAACTCAAGACAGCGGGGGAAAAACACTATAGTGTGCTGGGGGAAGGGGTGGATTGAGGCAGACACATAGCGAATTGTCACAGACGACAAATCGCGCGAATACGTCACAGCACTATAGTGTGCTGGGGAAAGCTGGATCACAGCGAGCGTGTTGTTTAAAAGTGGGTCAAGAGATCTCTCGACAGCGGGGGAAAAAAACTATAGTATAACTCTGTGTGGTTGTAGAATAATATTTCATGTCTAGACAGCTCCAATAATTTTGATTGGTCGTAATCATGTTCAGGGAAAAAACCGGGGGTGAAATTTCAAATTCCAGGGGTGAAAACTACCCCCGGAAATGGTCTGGATAAAACACCAATATATATATATATATATATATATATATATATATATATACATATATATATATATATATATATATATATATATATATTAGGGCTGTACCGGATTCTAATTTTTAGATCCTGCAGGATCGGAACGAACCGGAATCTGATTTTATTTTTGAATCCTGCCGGAATCGGAACAGGAACCGGATTTTACCGAATTAAATAGTAATTTTTCCGAACGAAGCAATAATTTCTCGCCTAACATAAAAAAGATATAAGAATGAAAAATAGAATAAAAATTTAGTTTTAAGTTCTAGATAGCAAAAAACAATATTAACCATTTAGATATTGAAGACTGTGACTAAAACCTCTTCCCCAATCTTGAGTTAGGAAAGATTACTCTGTCAAAATAACAGGTTCTTCGTTTTAAAATTTATTTTAATAAAGCTGTACCTAATTTAACTTGATTTCTATTACAATCAAACAAAGAAATGGATATCATATCTTAGAAAGTATAATAAACATGTTTATTGATAAATTAATTCCAAAAAAAATATATAGGCCTACTGTGGCACCACCCGATAGCTTGTATTTCTTTAGTTTTCCATAGTGACGTCACCGAACCGTGTTATTTCATTCATACTTTCATTTAAACCATTATCTGACTATTTACCATAAAAAAGCAAATTAAAATGTATTTCAAATCTAAACCAATATCACTTTAATGTTCAATTAAAAATGTATCTTCAAGTTATTTATCTAAATTTGCGAGAAATTTTATCCAAATCGTGACAAAATCCACTAAATTAAAAAAAAAATGTGCAGAAAAATAAATTATCGAACTTTTTTAAAACTGTAAACACCCAAAAATAGATCGTTGTCTGCTCTTTAAAAAAAGTTCAACTTTGATAGCTAAATATAGTTTATAGAAAACACGGAATCAAAAGTAGCGGAAGATAAGATGTCGTATTACTAGACCAGGGGTCGGCAACCTTTTGAGACGGAAGAGCCTAAAGTTATAATTTATAATTTTCTCAATTTTTAAACAGCCACTAAATTTGTTGTTTCAATATTACGGATTTTGATCAGGCCGCAATTCGACATCGAAAGAGCCACAACTTGACATCGAAAGAGCCTTTTTTAATATATTTGTACTTACATAAGAACTAAAAGCGATCGACTTTATTATAGTTTTAAAATCAAAGGAAGTTATTGTTTTAATTTAATAGTATAGCGCTAAATATTTCAAAATTATGTTGCGTTAAAAAAATTTCTTACAAATTTCAAAAACATAGAAATCCGGCTTAAATCCGGCACATTTTAACCGGAACCGGAATCGGAACCGGATTTGTTAAAACTGCCGGAATCCGGCTTAACAGGAACCGGAATCGGATTCCGGTACAGCCCTAATATATATATATACTAGTTGCAAGTATCCGGCTTTGCCCGGGTTTAAAATAAGTTTTTTGTTTACCCTTTGTTTTCTCCCTACCCCCCTCTCTTCCTTCCTCTCTCTCCCTCCCTCCCCTCTCTCTCTCCCTCCCTTCCCCCTCTCTCTTTATCTCTCTCTCCCTCCCTCTTTACTTATCTCTCTCCCCCCCCCTCCCCTCTATCTCCCTCCCTACTCTCCCTTCCTTTCTCTTTCCTTCCCTCCCTTTCTCCCTCCCTCTCTCTCCCTCCCTCCCCCTTTATCTCCCTCTCTACCACCTCTCTCCCTCCCTCCCTTTCCCTCCCCCTCCCTTTTTCCCTCTCCCTCCCTGCCCCTCTCTCTTTATCTCTCTCCCCCCTCCCTCTCTCTGTACAATTAAACGTCAAATTACGCTTCTTAAATAAACAGAAAACCTTATTTTAATCCCGGCCAAAGCCGGGTACTTGCAGCATGAAAAAAAAACAAACAACAACAATATTTTTTTTTTCCGTCCCTAACCCTTTCTTTTCCGGCCGTTCAATTACACATTCACTTGGTGCGCGAATACAGGGAATTCCATGTGCATTGATACAATTTGAATGCAATAACATTTAAAGCACCCGCAAAATACTAAAATAATTAATTACAATTAAACTACCAATTGAGATTGTATTAATAATGTTAATAATGTCACAGAAACATTTTAATTAACGTATTTCGGTTTATTAAAGTGCACCTTTAATTTTAATCTTCTGAATACATAAAACGATAGGTAAATAGATATGACTATTGATTTCACCATGTTTACAATTGGAGTTTCCGGAAGTTACCCCTCTTTTAAAAATGTATCAACGGGAAATGACGTCACAGAGGAATTTTATTTATGGCGCCGTCGAGATTACTTTTAATATAGTAAAATACTAAAATAAAAATAATTAATTACAATTAAACTACCCATCGAGATGAAACGAAACATGTCCTATAACCTTCCCCATGTAATTATGTGTATGTGTAACAAATTTCACGTTATTTGGTTGTCTGGATCTTGAGTTATAAGGGAACAGACAGACAGACATACAGCAAATGCCTCTGATAAGTATATACTAGTTGCAAGTACCCGGCTTTGCCCGAGTTTAAAATAAGGTTTTCTGTTTAACTTCTGTTTTCTCCCTACCCCCTCTCTCCCTTTCTCTCTCCCTCCCTCCCTCCCCCTCTCTCCCTTTCCCTCCATCCCTCTCTCTCTCCCTCCCATCTCCCTCTCTCCCCTCTACCCCTTCCTCATTGCCTCTCTCTCCCTCCCTGCCCCCTCTCTCTCTCTCTTTATCTCTTACTCCCATTTCTCCCATCCTCTCTCTCCCTCTCTCCTTTCTCCCTCTCTCTCCATTCCTAACCCCTCTCTCCCTCCCTTATTTCTCCCTCCCTCACCTCCACCTCTCTCCCTTCCCCTCTCTCCCCTTCCTCCCTCCTTCATCCCCTCTCCCTGCCCCCCTCACTCTAACTCTCTCCCACCCTCTCTCTCTCCCTCCCTACCCCCTCTCTCCCTCCCTTCCTTTCTCTTTCCCTCCCTCCCTTTCTCTCTCCCTCTCCCATCTCCCTCTCTCTCTCCCTCCCTTTCCCATCTCCCTCCCTCCCCTCTCCCCCATCTCTCCCCCCTGTCCATCCCTCCCCCCTGTCCATCCCCACTCCCTCCCTCTCGCCCTCCCTCCCCTCCCTCCTACCCTCCTTTCCTCTCTCTCCCCCTGCCCCCTCTCTCTCTCTTTATCTCTCCCTCCCTCCCTCCCTCCCTCTGTCTCTCTCCATCTCTCTCTCTCTCTCTCTCTCTCTCTCTCTCTCTCTCTCTCTCTATATATATATATATATATATATATATATATATATATATATATATATATATATACTTATTATTATGGCTTCGCACTTCTTCTAAAATCCTTCTTCATTCCTTTAACTTCCTCAAGCTGTACAAATAGGGAAGCATGAAAAAACATCAACAATTCTTTGCATCACAAAGGCACAATACAGCACCAGCGCGCAAGTTCTATTCGATCATAGGGAAATGACGTCACAGAGGAATAATATTTATTGCGCCGTCGAGATTACTTTAATATAGTAAAATACTAAAATAAAAAAAAATTAATTACAATTAAACTACCCATCGATATGAAACGAAACCTGTCCTATAACCTTCCCCATGTAATTATGTGTATGTGTAACAAATTTCACGTTATTTGTTTGTCTGGATCTTGAGTTATAAGGGAACAGACAGACAGACAGACAGACAACAAATGCGTCTTATAAGTATAGAGATATACATATATATATATATATATATATATATATATATATATAAGAGAGAGAGAGAGAGAGAGAGAGAGTGAGGGAGGGGAGAGAGATAAAGAGAGAGAGAGGGGGCAGGGGAGGAGAGAGAGGAAAGGAGGGTAGGAGGGAGAGGGAGAGAGGGAGGGAGGGGGTGGACAGGGGGGGGAGAAGGGAGGGGAGAGAGGGAGATGGGAGAGGGAGCAGGGGGAGAGAGGGAGATGAGAGAGGGAGCAGGGGGAGGGAGAGAAAAGAAGGGAGGGAGAGATAGGTTGGGGAGGGAGATAGAGAGGGGAGGGAGGGAAAGAGGAGTGGGACAGAGGGAGAGAGAGAAAGAGTGAGGGGGCAGGGAGGGAGAGAGAGGGAATGAGGGAGGGATGAATGGGGGGAGAGATAGATGGGAGAGGAGGGAGGGAGGAGGGGGAGGGAGGGGAGAGAAAGAGAGGGAGGGAAAGGGAGAGGGGGGGGGGAGGGAGAAAGAGAGGAAGAGGGGGAGAGAGGAAGAGGGAGAAAGGAGGGAGGGAGAGAGGGGGTTGGGAGGGAGAGAGGATGGGAGAAATGGGAGGGAGTGAGAGATAAAGAGAGAGAGAGGGGGCAGGGAGGGAGAGAGGGGGAGGAGGAAGGGAGGAAGGTGGAGAGAGGAGGACGGGGGTGAGAGAAGAAGGGAGGGAGATAGGGAGAGAGAGGGAGAGAGAGGAGAGTAGAGAGGGAAGGAGAGGGAGGGAGGGAGAAAAGGAGGGAGGGTAAGAGAAAGGGAGAGAGGGGTAAAGAGGGAGAGGGAGGGGGAGGGAGGGAGAGAGGGGGGAGGGAGAAAACAAAAGGTAAACAGAAAACCTTATTTTAAACCCGGGCAAAGCCGGGTATTTGCAACTAGTATATATATATATATATATACTGATGGACCCATGCGCCTATATTTTAGTAATGTTAGTTTATATGAATATGTGTATGAATTAAGTAAAGTTTTTTTTTTTACTTTTATCTCATTTTTATAAAAGTTTATGTTGATGTTAATTTCTTGTTTTTACACCTGGTTAAAATACCAAATTTACCTGAAGGGAAAAAATCATTAGTAAAGTTTCTATGGTTTTACATCAGATAGAAAGTATTAAGAGGCCGAATTACAACTAGAAAATTCTCTGTTCTTTTTTTTTAAGGTGCTAATATTTTGTTGGAAACAAATACCAACATTCGACTCACAGACTTTGGTGTCTCTAAAGTTGTATCAGATATAACAGACAAACACACTTTGGAAGTAGGAAGTTGGAGGTGGATGGCCCCTGAAGTCTGTAATGAAGAACTTAACGATGAAAGTTACAGTTTTGAAGCTGATTCCTGGTATGCTTATATATTCGTTAAGCCGTCATAGGATGTAATGTCTGCACACGTAGCATACATTCTTATGTTTATAGCCAGGGGTAGACTGGGCCGCCGGGACACCGGGTATGTCCCACAATCGGTAAAAAAATGATGCTGCCTATACATTAAAAGACGATACAATGGACAAACATGGAAATTTCTTGGAAATAGTATTACTCTCTTCAAAACTTGACCCAGTAATTAAAAAACTTCTTGATATGGTTATTGAGAAAAGTAATGACAGACATGCATCTAATTTGGCGAATAAGGGGAGAGGAAATTTGATTACCCTCATATCGAAGACGATATTGAATTATATCATTGACGCAATAAGAAAAATAATAAAGAAAACCATTTCGGAGGAAATTAAATCTGCTGGTATGTTTTCAGTTCAATTAGATACAACTCAGGATGTAAGTGTGAAGGACCAATGTTCAATAATTATAAGATATGTAACAGATAAAGTTCATGAGCGATTGATATGCGTTGCAAACTGTGCATCTTCTACTGGAATATGTATGTTTGAATTATTTCAAGAGAAACTCATTGAATGTAACATAAATATTGAATATTGTGTCGCTAATGCTACAGATGGGGCAGCCAATATGCAAGAACAGTACAATGGGTTTACTAAATGGCTGAGTGACGTTGCACCTGATCAAATTCATGTCTGGTGCTACGCACATTAGGGTGATAACTATTTTCATTTTTTTTCGTAATGAAACTGAAACCCCTTACATTCGAGGAACAATTGTATGTAGATGACAGTAGCAACATTAATTTTTTTTTAATTGAAAAAAAGTTCCCCCACCTTTTCATTTTTGTTTTCGCATATCGCGCAGTTTGACTATCGGTTTAAATTTAACACTGATTTTTACATGACTTAGTAGACTGCTTTTAAGACATTCCAGTAAGTTGTTTCCATCTGTTTATAAGCAAGGCATCTACCCTCATCTTCCAAACAGAATAGGGATCCGAGAATTCCATCTGTTGAAAAGTTAATCAATCTCACATGGATGCCCACAAACCGTCAAATTCTTGGAAACTTCACTTTTCTGTTCAAAAGCCAGAAACGGCGACTGGATCGAATCAAAATTATGATAACGGATATAGAATTGCTCTTGAGGGAATTTCTAGACTTTCCACTATTATCCAGCGCACTAGTCAGAAAGAAACTCAATTGTCTGTTTGATTTATATGACAAAAACAAAAAGAAACCGTCTGATAAATTTACTACAACACTTTCTAAGTTATTTAATGTCACCAACGTTAATGGAAAATGGAAAAGGAGGATAAAGAGCTTTACCAGAGGCAAGTTAAGAGTGGAGGAAAGATAGGTTATTTAATGGTCTAACAAGCCCCTTTAGAATCATTCCAACCAAGAAAACGAATCCGACTATCCAAAACTCAATCTCAAGCCAGCTCTTCTCAATCGCAACCTACACAAACACATACAACTGTCTCACAACCTACACAAACACATACAACTGTCTCACAACCTACACAAACACATACAACTGTCTCAGAATCTTCGGATTCTGAAACCTCTGCTTCTTCACCCGACTCGACAACCTATTCTTCCACGTCATTTTCTCCTGAATGCAAACCAAAATACCAAAGAGCAAGCACTACAACAGCGGGTTTGCTAGGACTGAAAAACAAAATTTCTACACATAAAGCATCTGACGTTCTTGCAACCATTGTTGAACAGGAATATGATGAGCCGGTTCCAAGTCAGGCGGGTGTTTGGAAACGAGTAATCTCTGAAGGACGGAAAATGAAAACTAAAATTTTTCAAAAACTTCAAAGCAAAGATCCCTATTGTCTCCAGTTTGATGGTAAAAGAGTGCAAGGGGAAGAGTATCAAGTAGTTCTGCTGAAAATATGACAACCGAAATAAAACTCGGTACTCTTAAATGTGAGAGTGGTTCTGCCGCGGCCATTCAAAAGGAACTACATCAGCTAATTGATGAATATGATGCTTGGAAAAATATTTGCGTGATAATATGCGACACGACCGCAATAAATACAAGTCGTTTGCTCGGGATTGTAAAGCTCATACAGGATGATGTCTTGAGCAAGGGCTTTCAGAAGCCACAATATATTGGCTGTCAGCACCATGTACTCGACCTCTTTCTGAAACGTCTTGAATTTTCTTATTCAAGAGCCAACGAGCAAACCAGAACTCAACTATTCATTCATTGACAAATTAACGCAAAACTATGCCACTCTTCAGGCTGATTACCGCCTCGTTGTGACAGATGATGTTAGCACAAGCGAGAACCCTGAGTGGCGAGTTGATTTCAAGTTCGTTTTATGAATTATGTCAGGCATATCGTCATTACAAAACAACTTCACGTTGGCCTCGCATCAGGCAAAATGGAACTCACATGTGATATATACTATTATAGCATTATTTCTGATACCAGAGTGGCGCAACATCCTCACTCCTGCTTGCAACTCCATCTCCTACGAATGGGCAAATGCTTGGTTCCATTCGCAACACTACAATAAAGCGTCCGTCAATGAACTGTTTACACTCATCAGGATAAATGCAAGAAGGCAATTAAGTGTTTAAAGACGCAAAAGTCATTCGGGAGATCATTAATTGGCATTCCCAGATCTAACCAAATTACTGAACGTGCTGTGAAACTAATGGAGGAACTTCATGCAAAATCGAGAAAATTTGAATTTTTGAATCTGAAGTTCATAGGAAAAATCGGTTTTACTTACTTCTTGTACATTCTGTACATATTACTAACTGATCTGTATCGTATTTGTTAATAAAATTTGATTAGTTATTATTATTACTAGTTTAAATTAAGCTAAAAAAATCTCCTTTTTTTTAAAAAAAAATATTTGTTCACTTTTTTCTTCCGAAAAAGGGGGAGGTGGGGGAACTTTTTAAAAAAAGATCAAAAATGCAATTTATATTCTTAAATTACACATAAAAGTTCCTCGATTGCAAGTGGTTTCATAAAAATATTTTTTTTGTTATCACCCTAACGCACATGTATTGAATCTTGTTCTAAGTGATACCACTCAAACCACGACCTCTTCATTTAGCCTATTTCAACTGCTTAACGCAAGTTAGGTGTTCTTTAGAGAATTGTATAAAAGAATGGATGTTTGGGTCGATCACCAACAGAAATCTAGACACCAAAGATTAGATATTATTGGTGAAACGCGATGGTGAGCCAAAGAAAGTGCGTTAAAAATATTTGGAAAATTTGATGATCCAAACTCATCGTTGTTCATGAAATTGATTTATACGTTACAAGAACTAGCACAATCAGACGCATTCAATGCAAAAATCAGGGATACAGCTCAAACTTTACTTGTTAAGTTTATCAAGTTTGAAACGGTTGTCACTGCAAAACTATACTTATTCCAGCACACAGGATCGCTTTCTAGTTATTTACAAACCACCGGAATGGATGTACTGCAAGCATACCGATTGTACTGTTAAGTTGTTAGAAAATATTTGAAGAGATTTCGATGGTTTTCTCGACAGTGACAAACGATTTGTGTCCTGGTCAAATAACAAGTTGGAAGAAGAAAATGTTGAAATTACCATTGAGGAAATTTTGTAGAGAAACGTGTACACAAAGCAAAAGCGATGTCTGATGAGAGAAGAATGCACAAGGTAGTAGGAAATAATGCAGCGGACAGATATCACATTGAAGTTCATAACTGCATCATGGACAAAATTGTAAAAACTATTGAAAAGCGATTTGAAAGTCACGATTCCTTATACGCAGATATTGCCTGTCTTGATCCACAGAATTTTGAGGATATTAAACAACAAGATTTGGCTTTATCAGCGATGCAGCGCCTTAGCAGTACGCTCGTTAAATTTGATGAAAGGGCCACAGCGACTAATCTCAGAGAAGAGCTAACTGACTTTGCGCAGTAATGGGACAAATTTAAAAATTCTGTCCCCGACAAATACCTTCTCCAAATGTTCGATGATTCAGTAGAGGACAGCGTCAGTGAAGATTCGCCACATGAACTTTGGGACGACCAAGTTGTGGATAAGAGTGAGGAACTTCAAAAATGCAAATTTTCCAAAACAAATGACCTGTTTGCTGCTTTTCTGTACTACATAAATACAGTTTCTATGGGCAAACATACAAGCATCTCTTTAGTGCATATAAACTTTTACTGACTCTGTCTTATACCCAAGTAGCTTGTGAGAGATCTTTCTCTAAACTGAAATACATTAAGAATCGCTTGCGAAGCTCATTGTCTTCTACACACCTTGAAGCATTTATGCTTATGTCAACAGAAACCTATGTTCTAAGTGAACTGAATAATGACACAATTATAGATCATGTAGCCGAAATGGCACCCAGCTTAAAGAAGTTGCTTATACTATAAACACCACCACAGTGATTTATAACTTGAATTGACGCATTCTTGATATTTTAAATACAATTATAAATTATATATGTGATTTATCGTTTTTTTTTTGTGACCCATGACTTTGGAGGCCTCGGCCCTCAGGTTTGGATGGAAAAAATGCACAAGGAAAATAAAATTCATGAAGATAGAGCCGCTTTTTGTTTTTTCCCGGGTCGCTTGAACTCCCCAGTCCACCCCTGTTTATAGCCCATCAATGATTTTTTTAATCAATAGTATCTTCTAACGTTTTTTAAAATAATACAGATAGGGTTTTCAAAAGTCACCAAATTAACAGTATATATATAATATCAATTTGTTGTTAATCATTTTACCTATATTTTAAAACATTCTAGTCGATATATCTAAGTATCTGCGTATACAAATAAGTTTTAAGGACTCTTACCTTTTTTTACTTTTAGTCTTGTAACAGATAGAGATATAAAGATATTTAGATTCTTGATCAATAAATTGATCTCACGACACACTCATATTTTATCATCAATTTATTTACTAGTTTATCGCTTATAATATTTTCAGAACCTCTGAACTATGGGATAATTGATAAATTAACTTGCTGATGATTTATTCATAAATTCAATTCAATCCCTCTTTATTTCACTTTACTGGACATTTTTGTACTCAATAAGAGCATTTTATAAAATGAAAAATAAATTACTGCTTGCATTTCAATACCTTTCATTTCCCTTAACAAGAGAAATTAATAATTTCCTAAGATTTACATTTGACTAAATAATGGCGAATAATAATAAAGAAGAAGCTAAATATTTAAAATGAAAGCAATGTTTGGTTCCTATTTACATGTAAGATTATAATATCAAAACCTGCATGTCATATATTTCTTTATAAAAAAAAAGTTTTCTACAAATGCAGATGGGACTGTCCTTAAGCAGATTCCCTTATATATTCCAGATAAACTTTAAAATCTGCTTCAAACATATAACATCAACTTTAAAATGAAAAAAAAAACAGCGATGGTAAAAATATAAAAAAATGTAATTAAAAAGCAATGAAAATCTAAAGAAGTTAAATGTGCGTGTGTGTGGGGTGCTTATAACGGGACTAACACAACAATTTTGAAAAAAGATAGTTTCAGTTGAATCAATTTTTTTAAAAGCTTGAATTTCTTTAATAGCTTGAAACTTCGATAAAGCAGGTATCCACTTGGTTATATGAAGAATGAATATGTAATGTGAATTTGAGCGACATCTATATAACTGTATGAATAATATGCACGAGCATTCAAAAATGTCCACACATTGAAAGGCTAAATAGTGTAAAATGTGTTTTTTATTTCGGTTTTAGTCAATTTTCAATAAAAAGAAAACATATTTTTGTCACAAACATGTCAAGATAAATATATTTTTATATAATTATTTACGTTTTAATTTCAATGACATTAGATATATAGATTAATTTATATATATATATATATATATATATATATATATATATATATATATATATATATATATATATTAATATTGTTGTTGCTGTTTTTCTCTGAATGTAAACTAAGGAGTCTAGGGTGTACAGTGATTGAAATGATTACAGGCGATTATCCCAACAGATCATTGAAAAAGACCACATCAGTCATATTGAAGGTTGGAAAGGGAGAACCACCAGACCTTCCAGACTGTATATCTGAACGTATGAAACATTTCTTGACTGCGACTTTTGAAAAACATCCACAACAGAGACTGAGTGCCAAAAAATTATTGGAACATTTTTTTTGCAAAGGTGAAAGATGTTATCACAATTGTATGTCTGTTGGGGGAAGGAGGAGGGGCTAAGTTATTCATGTCCCCGTTTTGTCTGTCTGTCTGTCTGTCTGTCTGTCATCACCCTAGATCTCAACAACCATAAGTCCTAGACCCATGATGTATATATCATTTTGTAGGTCTTGGCCTTCCAAGAAATGCCTTTTTTCCATTTCGCGATCTGACCTCTCAGGGCCGTAAAAGGGGCCTTATAAAGTACCGTTTTTTACTATATAAGCTATATTAATAATGGACCGCCCTATATCTCAGCAACCATAAGTCCTAGACCCATGATGTATATATCATTTTGTAGGTCTTGGCCTGCCAAGAAATGAATTGTTTCCATTTTGCGATCTGACCTCTCAGGGCCGTAAAAGGGGCCTTATAAAGTACCGTTTTTTACTATATAAGCTATATTAATAATGGACCGCCCTATATCTCAGCAACAATAAGTCCTAAACCCATGATGTATATATCATTGTGTAGGTCTTGGCCTGCCAAGTGTACATCAAAAGTCCATTTCGCGATTCGACCTCTCAGGGCCAAAATATAAGAGTTTGTTATGTACCGTTTTGCTTATATTTTAAATATATTTTTAAATATATATAATAAAAGCTAATCAATTTTTGTAACAGTTATTCAACATGACTTACTTCCCGTACTTTTTATAAAACTCATAATATATACATGTAATTATCAAACAACAATTGACGGAGTTTTCGGACGATTAAATGACTACAATTTAGAATGTTTCAATTATGAGTCCTATTTCAGTGACCGCAAACCACTTGTAGTTAGATTTAAGAGAAAATAATTTTGTTTTCAAATATAAAGAAACGTCCTTTTAATATCTTTTTTCAGATATATGCATTACACAATTGAATTTATAAACATTTCCAACATTTACAAATATTTACTGAAAGATAACAAACGTACTGATACAGAATGGAACAGGCTTAATTGCTTGTTTTTAATATAGAAAGAATTTTTCAAAACTTTCTTTCAAACAAAACAAATTATAATATTAAATAATCCGTTCTGTAAACTAAAAAATAAATATTTTATTCTGTATTAAAAAAACACAACGTAGTCTGTTAATATATTATGACTGGAACAACTCTTGCCATTTTTCCTTTTCTAGCATGCAGTGATAATAAAATACACCCTCCCTTTTCTTCTAGTCACTTTTGATATTGGCCGTGCTATCTCCCTTTTCTGACCATGGATTTCATTAGTGAACTTACCACCAAAAGCAGTAAACAAGGACCTATCTTACTAAGGATACCACATGATTTCTTTCAATTTTAGAATCTTATATTTTATTGCTTAGTTCATTTTTAGAGCATTTTCAAAAAAAAAATGCTCTATTGTCCCCGTTTTGTCTGTCTGTCCGTCCGTCCGTCATCACCATAGATCTCAACAGCCATAAGTCCTAGACCCATGATGTATATATCATTTTGTAGGTCTTGGCCTGCCAAGTGTACATCAAAAGTCCATTTCGCGATTTGACCTCTCATGGTCAAAATATAAGAGTTTTTTATGTACCGTTTTGCTTATATTTTAAATATAAATAATAAAAGCTAATCAAAGGGGCGTAATCATTATTTATTTTTGTAACAGTTATTCAACATGACTTACTTTTTATAAACATTTCCAAAATTTACAAATATTTACTGAAAGATAACAAACGTACTGATATATAACATGAAAATGCGCTAACACGTCCTGTGTCCAGAATGGAACAGGCTTAATTGCTTGTTTTCTATGCACTGCTTAGCATTGGGTGAAATAAACTGGTTATGCACCGGTTTTTAGAGCATTTTCGAAAAAAAATGCTCTATTGTCCCCGTTTTGTCTGTCCGTCCGTCCGTCCGTCCGTCCGTCCGTCATCACCATAGATCTCAACAGCCATAAGTCCTAGACCCATGATGTATATATCATTTTGTAGGTCTTGGCCTGCAAAGAATTAACTTTTTTTAATTTCGCGATCTGACCTCTCAGGGCCGTAAAAGGGGCCTTAGAAGCGTTTTTTACTATATAAGCTATATTAATAAAGGAGCGCTATATCTCAGCAACTATAAGTCCTAGACCCATGATGTATATATCATTTTGTAGGTCTTGGCCTGCCAAGAATTAAATTTTTTTAATTTTGCGATTTGACCTCTCAGGGCCGTAAAAGGGGCCTTATAAAGTACCGTTTTTTACTATATAAGCTATATTAATAATGGACCGCCCTATATCTCAGCAACAATAAATCCTAGATCCATGATGTATATATCATTGTGTAGGTCTTGGCCTGCCAAGTGTACATCAAAAGTCCATTTCGAGATTTGACCTCTCAGGGCCAAAATATAAGAGTTTTAACATGAAAATGCGCTAACACGTCCTGTGTCCAGAATGGAACAGGCTTAATTGCTTGTTTTAATTATTTGAGATTCTTTAAAATATTAAAGAGGAAATGAGAAATAAAATATTAAAAAAATGTTTAGATAGTCAGCTGATTTTGATATTATTAATATTCAGGCTCTTTGAACGAATATCCAGATAGATCAGAAATTTCACAATGTACTACATCATTACAAGATATTCAGTGCACAAATAATCCAGGGCATTCTTCATTCACTTCAATACAAACATTAACTGGTTTATATCTATATGAACATAATTTACCCGGTGAAGTACTTCAATGTATCAAGTCTATAGTTGAACTAACGGTACAAATTAATGTTCATTGCACTAGTTTGAACAGACCAGCACATTGGCCAGACTCTTCATACAGCTACCCATATTACAATATGAGAGGAAATACAGAGACAAGGTCTGGTAGTGGAATGGTCTATTCTGTTACACTACATACAGATGACAATGACAAATGTCCATGTCAGAAATGTTTCATGTCTAAAGAGCCGAGCAAGTTATGGGGAATTATGGATATAATGACAGCCACTCATGTTGTGTTTGATGTAGAAGAAGCGAAAAAATCTCAGTGTCGTTTCTTTTTTGATGATGTAAATAGCGAGGAAATTATTGTCAACGGATTTAGACTTGTAACTGCAGATGTGAATAAAAACTGGTGTCTTTTAAGGTGCATCACATGCGATGATAAAATTTTGAAAAGAGTCAACAGAGAAATGTTACACTTTGATAATTTTCTACAAAATTGTAATGGCAACTTACGTACCGAATGCAACAGTTATGGATTTATTGTATCACACCCTCACGGTGGACCTAAACAGGTCAGTTTTGGGAAAATGGAGACAAGGAAAATTTTAGACCAAACATGGTCTCAGTTGACCTACACCATGAGTACGTGTCCAGGAAGTTCTGGCGCTTATGTTTACATTGTGGGAGAAAGTGGAAAGTCTGGCATTATCCCCATGTACACAGTGGGGCTTTCAGTTCAGGATTGAATTACAGTTCAGTAGGATATTATGGTGAGTTATCGATAATTAGATTTTAGGATACAGTTTATTTCAAATCAAACTTTTTAGCTAAAAATATAGAAAAAAATGTTTTTTTAACAAAATGTATCAATTTATGCTGTTTTTCCCCCAGGAACCAAAGAATTGAGTAAAGCTACTGACCATTTTAAGTTTCCTAAAGATGGTAAATGTTTTATACTAATTGCTACAGATTTTAGGTTACATATTTTTGCATATTATCGCAATGAGTGCATTATTTGTGAAGCGAAATGTTTTGCAAGCTATAAGAATTATTTATTTAATTACTTTAAGTACAGCTAAACAGTATATTTTAAGATCCCTGATATTTTCGCACATCGGCTTCGACGCTCATCTTTTAATTGAATTAAAGAAATTTTCTCATATTTATTCTGAGACACTTCGATACTGATATATGTATTTTGAAATAAAAATATTGATATTCAAACGCGTTATTTGCCGATAAAAGATATGATAGTCACTTGTAGTGGAAGTTAGGAACATGGTATGGCGCCCTCTAGAATAAACCCACAAAAAACGCTCATTGTAACAAAACAATTACAAATATTTTTTTTACATTTTTTTAAAAAATAAAATGGTTATTATTCAATAAAAAAATGTATAAAATTGCTACATCTAAATTGATTCATGAAATTTTTCTTTAACAAGGGATTACAGAGAAAAATAATTAATATTTTAACTATCTCAATAAGTAAAAAAAAATTACAATCCTAAACTTAATCTGTTTATACTAAATACTGACCTCACTTTTTGGTCAATCTGTTAGCAATAAATATTTCTCCCTTTTATTTTGATGTTATTTCTTTCAAATGATATTGTTCACAGCTTCACTTTAAGTTTTGGCAGGTCGCGCCGAGGTAATTGACATATTGGCAGGCCAATACTGCTGGACACTACCAGACATTAATTAACCTGTTAGAAAATATTGACCGTAACATAAACTAAATGTCGTACATTCCAGATCAACTTGACATGATTACACTTTGGTTGTCACGTTATTCCTATAATTCAACAAAATAATTTTTGTTTCTTTCAATTTCAGAATCGAATAACGATAAATTGAAAATATCTGTTGGTAAGATAAAAATTAACAAAGACATTATTATTAAAGTATTTTTATATGGATACATTTAAGAACTGTAAAGCAATAAACCTTAATACAGAAATATACGAATGCGAAAAATATTATTTCTATGTAACAATTATTCTATTTTTAGTTTTACTAAAATGTTAACCATAGATATATAAGACTAGATCGCTTATGGGCTATGCATAGACATATATTGTGCGGACCATAACTTTAAAAAGAGAAGAGTACAATTCTGTATAACCTGATGACGTAGTACGCATAGAAACCTTAAGTAACCGAAATAAATAGAAGACATTTTGCATTGTTTTCCTTGACAAATTTTCAAAAACCTTTTTTTTCAATTAACTTTGAATAAAATGCCTTCGTGTTGTGTACCCGGTTGTTTGATTATATTATTACTAACGTCAAATATAATTTTTTCGGACACATCAGTAGATTTTAAAAGCGCCAACCTTTAGCATGAATGGGGATTTTTTTTGTAATTAAAAGGAAGGAAATCTTTTTCGGTAAAAAATAAAGAACTGTACAGAATTGTACTCTTCTCTTTTTAAAGTAGGGGTCTCGAATACAACACTTTTTCGGTCTCTATTAAATAAGCATAAGCGATCTAGTCTTATATATCTATGATGTTACCTGTCTTTATTAATTAAATCATGGGAGAGTTCTTATGTTGAAGTATTGATCCTATTGCATCGGCCATTTTAAATGTGCTCCTGTATAATTTAAAAGTTATTTCGTTATGTGTAACCCAGTCCCGTAGCGTGAAAATTCTACAGCAGGGGCCATGCAATAGCGGGGACCGGGGGGGGCAGGTAATACATTTTACTAAGTAGAGCAAATAAGCAGAGGGGGGCCAAACAAAATGCAGGGGGCCCGGCCCCCTGAACCCCCGCACGCTACGGGCCTGGTGTAACTACTTATCTAAAACTAGCTTTAAACCTACACACCGGGAAAAAAAAACCTCTTTGTTCTATTTCTGTTTAAACAGTCAATTAATAAAATATGTTTTACACCTATATTTTGTTTGTCAAATGTGTAGGGATTAATTGTTAAATTGATATATGTTGTGTATTGCTTTAGATATTTAAATGCCTTCTTTTGTATTTTAAGACATGACCTTTCAAAGCATTGCAACACCTTGGGAAAAGGGTGAAGTCTTATGGAGAGGTAAATTTAGTCAAGTTTACCCTCTCATAGATTTATGTCAAATTTCAAAACAGTTTATAATTATTAAAGAAGAAATCCTACCAGAAGACAGCATCAAGTGTCAACAGATTTTGGTGAGGGTGATAATTTATTTTTTACTCTTATTGCGAAAATTATTATTATGACGATTAAAATAATATCTCTTTTTAATAATATAACTTTTTTAATAAATTAATAACTAATCCCAATAACTGCATTTTCTTTTTACCAGAATGCATACAAAAATGAACATGAGATCCTACAGACGCTGGGGAAACACATTGGGATTATTATATATCATGGCTACAAAGTTGAGTTTGACCGTATAATGAAGTTCTTGAACTTTATGCCTTTGGTAAATGTTAACATTTTTTCTTGTATATTGTCATCTATTTATGACTTAATGGATGCAAATGTACTTTATGTCTTCATTGAATCCTTCAATTCACTGTATACGCTTTTATTTGACTCACTGTCTTTTTTATTTAACTCACTGTCTCTTGATCTTTCATTTTTTACTTAATTTCAATCGATCTGAATTTCGAACACATTGTTTTCTCGGTGATTATGAAATATTTTTTTATAATAAACATACTGTAAACTCTCAAAGCGCAGGATTTTGTTCACTATAGCGGGTATAATGGGGGAAACAATTCTGGTTACTTTATGTGAGTTTGTTTAAATGATCTATAGAAGTGGGGGGGGGGGGAATCTGTTTGACGTTAATTAAGTAGCTTTTGTGTCATTAAAATTTAAACGTTTAGGTACATCTTCTGACTTCAGTGGCGGCACTGTATTTCCTGCCAGTGGGGTGGCATTATGGGTGTTCAGAACACGAAAATAATGTTTATGAAATATTTGAAATTAGTTATGATTTTCAAATCATTCCTTTATCTTAAAAAATGAAGGATGAGCTACGCAGTCGAGGTTCGAAAATACCAGGCATCCCTATTATTATTAAGTTCAGGGTAGATGTACGGAATCCTGACACAACCCATTCTTTATTATAAAATGTAATATTCAGCCCCCATTTTTATTGTAAAATACGACATATAATTACTGGATGCAAACATTTTAAAATACTTTATTTTTATTCTTTTTTCTTTAATGAACCCAACAAGATGCATTAGGCCTTCATGCCACAGTGGTCAAAAGTAAATTCTTTGTTAGCTGTACACCAACCGTCAGCTTATCTCACCAGCTAAAATAAACCAAGTTAATAGCTTCCAATGATATTTTACTATATTATAACTTATTTGAGTCAATTAAGTGAAATTTTTAAGATATCTGAAACTATAACATTTTATCTGAGTATCTATATTGAAAATGTAAAGCCTCTATCTTTAGTAGTTCAAACATTATAATTTTTAGCAAACAAAATGTCAAGTCGAACATCAAATTTTGTAGATTTTTTTATATTATCTTATGCCTAATAATAAGTACAATACATCAAAGCATTTATGTTGGAAACTAGTTAAAAAGCCTGCTGAAGCTGGCTGAACTAAATCCGACAGAAAGGATAACAAAGAAATATACAAAATACTGCAATAGAACAGAACAGGTGGCCTTTATTGCCATAAACAGAATACGAAATGAACAGAAATAACAAAGAAATGTATGAAATACTGTAATGGAAAATAACATTTGGCTTTTATTGCCATGAACTCAATACGATATGAAAAGAAATAACAAAGAGATTACGAAATACTGCAATAGAAAAAAATGTGTATCTTTTATTGCCATGATAACAATACGATATAATCAGCTAAATATCATAGATTTCCTTGTAAACCACATTTTTAGTGTAGTGGGCGAAGCTGCCGATAAGCAGTTTCCCTTGTTTAGGACCATCTACCACATGGACTTGACCGTGGCTAAACACAGGCTGTGATAGGTAGATACCGACCTTATCCAGTGTCTGGCCCTGCGATTTGTTTATGGTCATTGCGAAAGCTAACTTCACAGGGAATTGATTTCTCCGTAGAACGAAAGGCAAGTCTGTGGTTGTCGGGGCAAGGTCTACGCGTGGAATGAATAGAGTGCGACCTTTGTCACTTCCGGACAGAAATTCAGCAATGATGAGGTTGGGTTTGAGGTCCCTAACCACCAAACTTTGTTCCGAAGCTTCATCAGGATCAAAGATATGCAGCTGAGCAAATTGACGACGATCATCATTGTCAGAATGCAGAACCCCAGATCTGTGGTAAATATGTCCGTGGATGCAAAAGCAGTAAGGCCCGTATCCGGTAGGTGGAGCGATTTTAGCACCCATTGACGCAAAGGTTAAGGCGCTATTTATAGACCTGATATTGTTCATTAAGTTTTGGGAGTGCTCTTGTTCCCCCGTCATGAGCGTCCTCAGTAAAGGTGATATGCGGATGGGATCACTTTTCCTTTCTGGCAGCACGTGGTTAATAATTTGTCCGCAGGATGTTCGCCAGGAAAATGTTTGGCGCCGCCGAATGTGCACAGCAATTGTAAATTGCCACAGAAATGTTCTGGACGTTGTCTTTCATGACGTCACTTCCGGTGGCTGCATGCAGATGATGAGGTGCAGGTACTTCCCGGAATGTTGCTGACCGACGTCGTTGATTAGTGGCTGCTACTATCCGTCGACGGGACTGTTGTTCCTCAGTATCACTTGCTTTTCGAATGTGATATTGTTGGTTTCGTGTTTCTTGACACCGGGATGCCTCCACGTGTGTTTCTATTGTTCTTTGATTTCACTTTTATTTCTTTCTGCTACGTTTTTTATTGGCAATTTCGGCTTCATCGAATGTTCTTTTTCGAGGCATAGTTGTCTCGTTCAACAAGCGATTAAATAGCAACACGCGAATGTCTGTAAATGTGTGCAGTTGAAGAAGAAATAGTAAATACTAACGACAAATAATAAGAAATCCTTGTTGTATTTAGAATGACGGATGGATACCATATAATTATTATGCCATTTTGCAGCACAAAGGCACGATACAGCACCCTCGCGTAAGTTCAATTCGGCTTTATTAGTAGGAAAATTTTTAAAAATGTAAAATCGGGAAATGACATCACAGAGGATTTTTATTTATAGCGACGGCGTTCCCATTCTGCAAAAAAATTGTACCATCGGGAAATGACTTCATAGATTATTTATATTATTTTTAGCCACGGAAGTTGCATACACGGTCTACCGCCTAGGTTAGACGATTATGTATATAGATTAGAGAAATATACATCAAACGGTAAAAGTAAATACAATAGTAAATACTAAAGCATAGGTTATTACATTTACAGCTTAATCACATGCCTATTTAATTAACTTTTTTCATACTTAGAAACAGTTTTTATTAGTCTGTTACTTCAGCCTAAAAGGCATAGCTATACAACTTTGTTGACAAATAGCATAAAAAAAATCATATTTGAAAAAGCCACAATTTAGAATTAAAAAATAGCACATTTTATAATATTATATTTGATTTATAAGTTAATTTATAAAGTTACCGAAGATTTGAGGGTAAACGTAGGGACTAGTATACTTGTGTACTTCAATTATCTGCCATCGTAAGGACGGATCTACTCAAAGCTAGAAAAAGCTCAAATTCTAATTCATCAATGTTGAGAATCAGAATTTTCAGTGTTATTAAATTTAAAAGATTAAAACATCCATTGTAAGAACTCCATAAACTAGATTTTCCAATTTTTTTAGCCCAGGACTAGGCCGGAATATGACGTGTTTAAGTACAGTAAATATTTCCAGAGAGAATTAAGCAAGTTCCAGAAATGTTTTTTAAATCAATCATATGTTGTTTTTTTTTTAATTTCCATGAGATGTTTCAGAAAAAAAACAACATGGAACATTAAAACCCTTTCTTGTTTGATAATCTGTTATAAGTAATTAAATCTTCTTTACTTAGGTGGTCCAAGTAGTACGCTAAACCTAGGACGAGATCATTTGTGAATCTAAGGAGAGCGGAGATTGAAACAAACGCCCAGTTTCACTTATGTTAGGTAACAATAAAACAATCTCCAAGCGCGGTCACCTATGGCGGTACTCACTCAGGTCACTACTGTGTATACATTTTAAGAACACATTATATTTAAATGGAACAAATTTTTTTTTATGTTCTAAGAACCAGCATCTTAAGCCTGTTCCATTCTGGTCACAGGACTGTCAGCGCATTTTCATGTTATGTATCAGTACGTATATTTGCTTTCAGCAAATATTTGTACATTTTGGAAATGTTTATAAATTCAATTGTGTAATGCATATATCTGAAATAAAATATTAAAAAGACGTTTCTTTATATTTGAAAAAAAATAGTATCTCTTAAATGTAACTACAAGTGGTTTGCGGTCACTGAATAGGACTCATAATTGAAACTTTCTAAATTGTAGTCATTTAATCGTCCGAAAACTCCCTCAATTGTTGTTTGATAAATTGTTGTTGCCTATCTTGTTTCACTTCCGTTCAGTGCCGGCCTTAGACATTTTTGTGATATAGGCAAGGACAAAAATGCCGCCCTTTTTAGTTTCATTTTCTAACTCTATAAATGCTATTTATTTTGAAGTAAGTCCAAATTATGAAAATAAAAATATGATATATTTATAGTTTTATTACTGGTCTTCATTCTTCATAACAATTTATTTAAATTTGGCAACTTTATAAAAGAGAGTTTTAAGTATACGCAGTGTGTTTTAGGATTTTTTTTTGCTAGGTTAAAAAAGTATAGAAAAATATAAAAAAATGAAATGTCATGTTTATTAAGCATTAAAACGATTGAAAAGAATTCAAGAAAAATATGCTTTTCTAGCTTTTGCAGATGCAAACTCTTCAATTACTTCAGTCAGATCCAAATCTTCTGCAATCGTTTTCTCTATAGATATTGTAGCAAAACCAACCAAACGATGCTGAGACATGGTAAAACGAAGATATGTTTTATGAGTTTGAGCTTTGAGAAGTTTCTCACTGCACTCGCCACTGTTATCGGGAGTGTACGCGAAATTCGCAATGCCACGTACGCATTCGGAAAAAGAGCAACGAAGCCCATTCCACATAGATAGTCTAATATAACTCTAGGCAACCAAGTCCATTCCACATAGATAGTCTAATATAACTCTAGGCAACCAAGTCCATTCCACACAGATAGTCTAATATAACTCTAGGCAACCAAGTCCATTCCACACAGATAGTCTAATATAACTCTAGGCAACCAAGTCCATTCCACATAGATAGTCTTATAGAACTATAGGGCTTGATTTTTCTGTAATTCTCCTTGATAAAGCAAATAATTCATCGCACAGTTCTATTTAATTAATGTCTGCTGAATCTTCGTTTTCAGATGTTAAAGCTAATTGAAGGTCCATGCAATCTTTGAAAACCTCTCTTTTATCATATTTCTCCAGTTTTTTAATGACATACAAAAATCCAAATAAATCGCTATGAGATGTTAACTGCATAAATAGATCATTAACTGATTGAATTGCAGTATCCAATATCTGGTTAAAAAATTTACTCTAAAATTCATTTCTGGCTCAAGAATCGGATCGTGTGAAACTTCATTGTCAAATTGTCTCTTTCTTAGTCGAGATCTTATTTGTATTTCCGTAGGGAAATTGTACTCAATACTAAATTCTTCAGCCAATGATTTAGCTGTTGTAATTGCTTTGGCAAAACCTTCATCTGTTCTATAATTCTGGAGCATTGTTTTAGTTGCAGTCAATTGTTGAATTGATTTTTTTAAAATCAAGATCTTTTCTTGAAATGTTTTGCTAGATATATTAATCTCAAATAAAACATCATACCAAATCACTAATGAACAAATAAACTTGAAATCGAGCATTTTTTGTGCAATTCCCTTAGCTTCTGCACGGGACTGGGTTCCACGTGGTCCAGAAAGTGAAATGTCATCAGCAATGGAAACGAGTGCATCGTAAATTTCAACTTTTTGGTATCGAATTACCTTTATCATTTATCATTTTCTGTTTTACCTTCTTACTCAAGAGTTGAATGATCTCATTCTGAATATTTTTTCTTATATAATGGTCATGAATTTCATCTGATTTTAAACGTTTTATATGTTCTTTCATTACCGGATCAAAGTCTGCAATAACTTTAACAAATTTCAAAAGTTTCCATTATGAGGTGTAGGCCTGGCTATATAACCGATCAGACTGCCCTCTCAGGGGTACATTTTGAACTTCATGTACTCTGACCAAAGATATTATTCTTTCTAATACATCCTTCCAGTGTTTCGCTTCACGTTTATAAGGCGCTGATTCACGTCATCAATAGTTTTATTATTTGTTATCCTCATTTTTAGTTCTTTCCAATCATGATAACTGGATAAATGATCTGGAGATTTTTCATGATGCTGCAATATATTGGACATATTTTTCCAGTCACAACTGCCATGTGTTGCTAAGGCAGATCTACTCCTGTTATATATTCTGCAACAAAAACAATATACCTTATCTACTGGCGTAGAATACATCAACCCTTTCCTTTTTAAAGTTTCTCCGTTAGCCAGTTTTCGTGTATAGTGGCAATTAGAAAATTGTCTCTTACTTTCATCTTTTCATTAACCAGACTAAAATTTGATCTGCTTTGTATCATGCTGAATATTCTAGAAAACAACAAATATTATCACTTATATCTGGCCATTTAGCAGGATCATCCATTATATCTGGATCTAATTTTGTTAAATACAAAATAAGAAAATAATTTTGAAAATAGTGATGTCATAATAGTGATGTAATAAATTAAGATAGAGCGTTAATCCACGTGACTTATTTGTTGTCGCCATTCTAAGCAATTTTGTGCTCTTATTTAATTCTACACTTTCTCAAATTCATTTTATTTTTGATTTTGATTTTTTTTATTTGATTTTTTTTTGCTGGAATTTGCCGCTCCTTGAAATAATGCCGCTCTAGGCAGCTGCCTATATCGCCTATACCTAAAGCCGGCACTGCTTCCGTTCATTAACCCATTCATTTGGTGCGCCACCAAAGCGTATAATGTGTAGAATGGGGCCTTGAAAATGACATAATTATTAATATAGCTTATAAAGTAAAAAACGGTAAGAAAAAACACTGATGCCCAGCCCTCAGAGGTCAGATCGCGAAATGGACTTTTGATGCAGGAATGGCACGCCAAGAACTACACAAAAAAGTATATAATCATGGGTCTAGGACTTATGGTTGCTGAGATCTAGGGTGATGACAGACAGACAGACAGACGGACAAAATGGGGACAATAGCGCATTCGACTTCTCGAAAATGCACTAAAACACGAAGATAAAAGCTTCAAATCAGCTTTAAAAAAACTACACAGAGAAATGTTTTAAATGGTTTAAGATAGAATGATCAAAGATGGAATGAACTATCAAAAAACCAAAAACATACAAATAAAACATTGTGTTCTAATTCTAAAATATGTTTATATAAAAAGTACGTTAACTAAGTTGTTCAACTTTTAGGAATTCGGAAAATGTATCGGCCATTTTAGAGTCTACCCGGGGCTGCACAAAGTCTTTTTTACGCCACTGTATAGCCCAGCCATGAGCGAACCGCGGCCTACGGGCTGTTTAATACGACCCGCCACTCAATTCAGAGTAAATCGCATCATTTGTATTTTATGTTTGACAATTATTTTATATTTATGCATGTCATCAGCTCTTGTTCCGGCGCCCTTGCTGGCTGTGGGGCTTGAAACCACAGTTTCATATAAGTACTGGAAACCAAGCAGCTTCAGCTTAAACTGCTTCTTAAACATCCACATCTTGTAGCAATAAATTATTCTTGTCATCCAACGTGCTCTGTGTACAGCTCCTGGAGCATGGAAATGAATCCCAAATAGTGGTGTTCCTCCAAGAAATATGACATCCAGTTCCAAAAATTCTCTGTAATCATCTCGTGGGTGACGAATTTGAAGATTGTCATTTGCAAACTGCAATGTAATCTCTTTGAAAAGGTCTACCTCAGTCATCCCATCTGCAGTTTCATAAGATCCATTCTCAATAAAATGCCACTGCTCTTTATATCGTTTGAAAAGTGAAATATCAGGTCCAGATGAGGGCCCACTTATCTTCAATGCGGTGAACACATTTTCCAGAACAATTTCCATCATATGGTGGCGGCAAGCAAGACGAATAATACTTTTTCCAAGTAGCTTTTCAATTAAAACACAGGCCCCTTTGGAATCCCCAGTGTTACTTGCTGTTGTGTCAAGACTTAATGCTACTACTTGTTCACAAATTTCCCAGACATTCAACTACAGCTTGAGCTTAATTGTCACCTGTCCCTGAAGCCAATTTTGGTACACCTAGCAAGCACTCTATTTGCAGTCCTGTTACAATCACTGGCAATCTCTCAACATTCTCCCTGGCTGTGAGATCTGGAAGTAATTTTCCATCCCAATGTACAGTTAATGGTACTTGTGCATCAAACAATTCTTCAACTTTATGTGTTGTTGTTTTCTAATCTCAGCTCTCACACGCTGTACAGTATTTCGACTGAATGCCATGTCACTAACAGAAGAAAATTGCAATAAAATGCTGGACATTTGGGAACTTTTAGAGTTTCCTGGTCATTTTTCACTTTTTGCAATAACCTCTCGAATCTCTCTTTTCTCTGAACTTTCCGTTCATTATTAATATTAATGTCAATAAGTGCAAATAGACATTGAATGCAATAAGGGCAACACTTGCAACCAACATAAATATTAAACAGTTACAGATTATAAATATCAAAGAAAAAAACAGACTTTATTCAGGTTCATCAATATTCGGGATAACATGTGGTAAATGGAGAACATACCTAAATTTTCAGAGAGCTTGTGCAACCTATACATTTCATCTGAAAATTATGAAATTTTATATATCTGAGTACTTTTTTTTTATGGTAATCAAATGTGGGGTTTAAATCAAAGAAAATAAAAAAAAACTTTTTCCTCTTTATTTTGGGCCACCCTTATATATATATATATATATAATAAAAAAAACATTGTTTATTTTCTTTAATATTTCAAAATATTATTTAGGGGTCTTTGTGTGAATATTATCAAAATAATGGACCAATATCTGAAGATAAATGTTTATTATATACCTTACAAATTTTAGAAGGTCTGGAATACTTGCATCAAAATAATGTCATTCATATGGATATTAGAGGTAATTTAATATACAGGTTATTAACGTCTTTCTTATGGATATTAGGGGTAATTTAATATACAGGCAAATAACGTCATTAATATTGATATTAGAGGTAATTTAATATACAGGCAAATAACGTCATTAATATTGATATTAGAGGTAATTTAATATACAGGTAATTAACGTCATTTTTATGGATATTAGAGGTAATTTAATATACAGGCAAATAACGTCATTAATATTGATATTAGAGATAATTTAATATACAGGCAATAACGTCATTAATATTGATATTAGAGGTAATTTAATATACAGGCAAATATAATGTCATTAATATGGATATTAGAGGTAATTTAATATACAGGCCAAAATCATTAAGAAATAGAATAAACTATTTAAATGATTTTTTTTCCTAAATATATTATGATATACTATAAATAGAATTATTTTTTTTTCTATTTAGCCAAAAATATACTCATAGAAACTGAGCAGCATGTCAGAATCTCTGGTTTTGAATGTTCCAGAAAAGATTCACATTTAATTCAACCTGAAGAGCCTTGTAGCCTTAGATGGACAGCTCCTGAGCTGATAAATCCAGATTTTGGTGATGGGATGTGTGGTGTCCAGGTTGATATTTGGTAAGATACTAAATGAGTTAGTTTTCATGCAGAATTCAAGAAATTTACCAGAGATTGTAGTACCATACAAAAAAAAATAAAATATATTTGTAAAAATAGATAAGCTAAATGTTTATATGAATTATACTAAAAAAATATGAAACGTCCTTAATTAAATAATGTCAGTAATATGTGTAGTATTGTATTATAATGGGAGGCAAATAAAATAACTGAAAATATGCTGTTGTTGTTATTGCTGTTGTTGAAATTGTTGTTAAAGTTTTTGTTGATGTTGCTGCTGTTGTTGTTGTTGCTGTTGTTCATATTGTTGTAGGTATTGCAGCTGTTGTTCTTGATGATGATGTTGTTGATATTGTTGTTGATGTTGCTGCTGTTGTTGTTGATGTTGTTGTTGATATTGTTATTGATGTTGTTGTTGATATTGTTGTTGATGTTGCTGCTGTTAATGTTTTTGTTGTTGTTGTTGATATTGTTGTTGATGTTTGTGCTGTTATTATTGTTGTTGATAATGTTGTTGATGTTGACTTTGTTGTTGATGTTGTTACTGCTATTGTTGTTAATGTTGTTACTGCTATTGTTGTTGATGTTGTTGTTAATGATGTTGCTGCTGCTGTTGTTGTTGATGATGATGCTGTTGTTATTGTTGTTGATGTTGTTGTTGATTGTAGTTGATGTTGCTGCTGTTTCTGTTGGTGGTGTTGTTGATATTATTGTTGATATTTGTAGTTGATGATGTTGTTGATGTTGTAGTTGATATCTAAGTAAAAGTATAATGCTAATAATTATCTAATATCAGTTTACGATTTTAACGATACATTCAGGGTCCGTCTTAAAAATCCTGGGCCTTAATATTGAACAGTAGATTGTTTAAATTGATCATGTTGGAAACATCATATGAGTAAGTGTAACATTGTGATCGGAGAACCTGTTCGGCACAAAGCTATGCGAAAGTTTCGCGAATATCTTACAAAGACATTCAAAGTAGGTTTAACTAGATAGGTTTCAATATAATACTATAGATTTTAAAACATACATTGCTTTTATCAAGCAGATATCGGTGATTACATTAGAAAACAGCGATACATTAGTAAGAGTGATTCCATTAGTAACAGCGATCTAGGTCCTACACAATGATTGTGTTACTTTATTTTAAAATTTAAAAATGAAATTTATTACATAGTATTCATTAATATGCATCATTTTAGTTTTATCTGAGCCAATCATCCAGTCATCATGATTTTTTATAGAAACATCTGTTTTTATGTACTAGTGTTTTCGATTAACAGCACCTCTCTAGAACGAATTTTGCTCCCAAACCTAGATTTGACTGTACTATTATTTAACTGAACTTAATATTTACATGTAATTTGTAATGGATTTGCATAAACTGTTTTATTTTTACAAATAACTCTTTTGCTATGGATGTTATTGTAAACAAATTAATGGAATAATGATGCCATAATAAGATTTGGAAAATCAAAATCACTAATTGTTGTTAACAAAAATAAACAAGAGAAAATATAAAGAGAGGCTTTAAAAATAAGTTTTTCCTAAAATAAATATATATTTTTTTTAATATTGCAAGCGCTCGTGTGTATTGCTGCTTTGACCCACCAGCGCGCGGCTGCACGCGGTGATCACGTGCTAGCATAGATTTTGAGTTAAGAAAACTATAAGAAAAATTAAAACGCCCAGAGAAACACCCTAGTTGAGCCGAATGGTGTAGATACCCGACAGTCGACCGGAGAGTCCTGGATCGATCCTAGATGAAACCTGGAGTTTTTAAAGTGAGATTTGTTTCAAAGTAGTCCCACAAGTCCACCTAACTTTTAATGGGTTACTGACTTAAGTTGGGGAAGTAAAGGCGAGGTTATTGAAACAGATGAATTCTACACTTCATCTGTCCTTATGGCTGTTTAGGATATTTTTCAAGGAAACGCTCACTGGGAAAAGAAACAAGTAAAAAAGTATCAATGGCTAAAATCGAAGGATTTTGTCTTTTTAATTTTTCCACATATGAAAAGTTATGAATAGGCATGATGAGAACTCATAATATGATTTCTTTATTTCATTTCTCATAGGAGTCTTGGTTGTACAATTGTTGAGATGTTGACTGCCGATGTTCCTTATGAGTATTTCAAGTCAATTACATCTGTAGTTATAGAACTTAGTAAGGGCAGACCTCCCAGAGTGAGAGCTTATGTTTCAGAACTTATTAAAGATATCTTAACTGATTTTTTTGAACCAAAAGCAAATATGAGGATGCCAGTTTCGTTAATTCTTAAATCCACATTTAAGGTAAATCTGATAATTTTTAATTTATGCTGACACAAATTGTACTGTATGATTCTCATTATTTGAGTAAATCCTATTTGACCTGTAGACCACATTAAATAATGTTTGACCCTACTACATTTTAAAGGAAGATACCTGAAATAAAAATAAATCATTGATAGTGTCATAACTCTGTTAAATTCTTGGTAGCACTGTAACGCACCAAATGAATGTGTTAAGAAAAACGGAAATTAAGAGATAAAAGAGAGAGAAGACATAGACGGTTATTTTGTTATTATTAGTTCGTCTTCCGAAGAGATACGACATAGCATATTATTTATTTGGTGGCAGCGATAAAGAAAGACAATAGCTACTAGGTTAAAGTATTATTAACTTGGTGGTAATGGAAAACAGCGTGAACTTTGCAGTGTTGTTATTATGGTGATGTCAACCTACCTTAATACCAGTTAAGTTTATCTATTCAAGTAATGTATTGTGGCCAATAATCAAACAATTTACTGTGGCCAAGAGCTGTGAAGCACTAGTAAGCCCACACATCTAGCATATTATAATTTGGTAGCTGTATTACAACCATAACTAATACTAAAGAGTGGCCATGAGTTGTGAAACACACGTAAGCCCACACATATACCTATGAAGAGTCATTGAACTACCAAGATACAAGTCCTCTCTGTGTGTTAACAGGTCTGATGGCAGCTGTGTACTAACAAGCCTAGTCATCGTTACGATTTACACTCACGTTCTTAAATGTGTTTATGCCGCATTCTTGTGCATACAAAGAGTCGTTACTGTGTAATAACAAACTCAACGATCAAGAAAACAGACCGTTGAAGAAACCGTACAGTGAAAGACAGGTCAACAGAGGTCAAGTCATACCTAACGGAATTGGGTCAAGTACTACACTGGACCAGAGACAGTATTGTCCGGACGTATAGAGAGATTAACAGTTACATTCCTTTCACCCTGTATTTACATTCAAGCTGAGGTGTGAACCATACAGAAACAAAGTTGAATAATTACAATAATGCACGTGTTATTTCATTTGTATGTTATACTATTTAAAATATTTATTTCCATGATGATTAATTTTGCTGAGTAACATTATTGCAGATATTGGAAGGATTGACTCAATTAATTGTTGTTGATTTATTTGCTATGACATTTATTCATTACTGATAAGTATGATATGCTTTATATAAAATATTTTGTGCATTAATTTTTAAAATTAATTTGAGAGGTGACGGAAATCTTATTTTAGATTATAAAGTGTCTCATAGAGACATATCTGACTGACCCAGTTTATTTAAAACTTACTGAAAACTTAGTACGAAAACATGAAAAGGTTGGAAGAAAGGAAGGTATCTCCAGTACAAAATCCCTGGGAGGATTTTGAAGAAAAAGGAAAGAGATATGGGTTACAAGGAGAAAAATTGCTACAATTCATCGAAAAGAATATGGCTATGGACAGAGAAGTCAAAGAAAGAGAAGCAAAGAAAGAACTACTAGAGATTGAAGCCCATGAAAGAGAAAAGAGAGAGAGAGAGAGAGAGAGAGAGAGAGAGAGAGCAGAAAGAGAAGAAAGAGCAAAAGAAAGAGAAGCAAAGAAAGAACTACTAGAGATTGAAGAAAGAGCGAAAGAAAGAGAAGCAAAGAAAGAACTACTAGAGATTGAAGAAAGAGCGAAAGAAAGAGAAGCAAAGAAAGAACTACTAGAGATTGAAGCCCAAGTACAGAGAGACAGACTTGATCATGAACTAAAGATGGCTACTATTAAGGCCAATTCTGGTACTCACTGCACAGAAGCTAGTCCAGATGTACCAAATACTCAAAACTTATTCAACAGATATAATCTTAAACTACAATCTTGTGATGGTAAATCTGAGGACATTGACACATTTCTCTCTATATTCGAACAGAAATGCAGAAACAATAATGTGCCTAGAGCGCACTGGATAGATCTAATGAGAGAACTTCTAAGGGGAGATGCAAGAACTGCTCTTAGATCGATTCCAGACTACAACGACAAGGACTATGATGAAGTAAAGCAGAAACTTCTGAAACACTTGAATAAAACAGAAGAATTTTACTGAAAGAAATTCCATTCTTTAAAGATGGCCAATAAAGATCAACCACAGTACTTTATTGACAATGTAGTGTCAAGTTTGAAGTCTTGGTTGACAATGGCAGAAATTGACTTAATGGATGCACAAGCAGTGATGGAAATGTTTGTCATTGACAAAATATTACAGATATGCACCAAGGATGTATTTGCTTTAATAAAACAGAGAAAGGTGAAAACCGTTGATCAACTAGTCAGAGCTTTGAGTGACTATATGGACAGTCGTCCAGATGATGAAATATGTAATACGGAATTCTATGCTAATATAATCCATAATAGATATCATAGTCTTCCTAATAGGAGCAGTAATCAAAGTAAACTCAATGCACCTGGTCGGAAAGCCAGAGAGCCGGAAACAAGATTCTGTTTCTATTGCAAGATGAAAGGTCATCTAATTCGTGAATGTAGAAAGAGACAAAGAGAATGTAAACCATACATAAAAGAGTATGACAACAGAAGAGTAAATGGTCAGAAAGCCGACTGACATCAAGCTAGTCATAGTTACAGCACTCAACAGTATCAAAGAAGACAGTCGCCTAACATCAGTCCACAAAGAAATCGGACAGAAAGAACACGTACACTAGAAAGATCACAAAGATCTGGCACTAGAAATACAGGCCCACAAGAACAGAATACCGAACAGTATTGTGCAAATGTGATCAGTTCACATGGAAGGATAAACTTTTATCCAGCATTTGTAAATGGCAGGAGAATACAGTGTCTGCGTGATAGTGGATGCAGTACAGTTATCGTGCAAGATGATCTTGTACGCAAAGATCAATACATACATAAAATGATAACAGTCAAAATGGGTGACGGCTCAAAGTTGGAATGCAACATGGCAGTAATCGATGTAGACTCACCATGGATATCGGGTACTATTGAAGTACTAGTAATGAAAAATCCTATTGCACCATTGATTATAGGAAACTTGGCAGTTATAAAAGACAATACAACTGAAGAAATTGTAAAACAATGGACAGACAAAAAAATATCTGAAGGAATAGAAATGTGTTGCGTTTCTATAAATAGTGACACAGTGTATCCTGAGGAAGCATCTGGCGATCAAATAAACTATAACTTAAAGGGAATAAATAACTGGAATGGCACTGAATACATATGTAGCTATATCAAGATGGGAACGAACATTACCAGAAAATATAGACGAGAATAGAAAGATATCTGAGCTAAGAGACAAACTAATAGGCTACACAGCAGCATATAGGTTAGCTGGTAAACATACTAATAGGCCATACAGCAGCATATAGGTTAGCTGGTAAACATACTAATAGGCCATACAGCAGCATATAGGTTAGCTGGTAAACATACTAATAGGCCATACAGCAGCATATAGGTTAGCTGGTAAACATACTAATAGGCCATACAGCAGCATATAGGTTAGCTGGTAAACATACTAATAGGCCATACAGCAGCATATAGGTTAGCTGGTAAACATACTAATAGGCCATACAGCAGCATATAGGTTAGCTGGTAAACATAATAATAGGCCATACAGCAGCATATAGGTTAGCTGGTAAACATACTAATAACTATGTCAATATGAAAGAAGAATTGTCTGAAAAATTTGTGGCAATTACAAGAAAAGCCAAATCTACTAATGGTGAGGTAATAAAACAAATATTTATACCTCAGTCTCTAAAAGTACTTGTTCTAAAGACAGCACACACTAGTCCAATTGCTGGTCATATGGGTATAAAAAGAACCTGGCAAAAATTATATAACTATTGTTACTGGCCGAGATACAGAATGGAAATTCAATGCTTTGTGAAATCATGTGCTGATTGTCAAAAGCCCAACTATATTGGCCCAAAACATAAGACACCAATACAGTCAATAAAAATCTCAGGTAAACCATTTGAAACATTGGCTATAGATATAATTGGACCAATGCCAGTCACATCAAGAAGGCGACATAAGTTTGTTTTAACCATTGTTTGTTTGGCAACAAGATGGATCGAGGCTATTCCTCTAGTAGACATTACAGCTGAATCTGTGTGTCATGCCTTATTGACTATTTTTACTAGATTTGGATACCCGTCTAGGATTCATTCTGATAATAGTACTCAGTTTATGTCACAGTTGACTAGATCCTTTACACACATGCTAGGAATAACACAGACATTTTCTGCTCGTTACCATCCCCAATCAAATAGATCAGTAGAAAGATTTAATCAAATATTAAAGTGTATGCTAAAAACAATTTCTGATGATAAAACATCAGATTGGGACTTATTTTTACCTATGGTATTTGTAACAATAGCTTTAGATAGATTCATACAATTTTAGAACCACTGGTTAAGTTGGGTGGTCAACATTGAAAGTTCATGGGCCAAGGACACAGGCAGAGATTTTGATAATTAGAATTCCAGCGTGTTATCTTTGTTTTGGGTGGAATAAATCTGTCAATGAGCGTCGATGACACTGGATGTACGTGATAAGACGTAATTAGGGAGACAGAGAAATACTAGCCCATAGTGAGTTTTAGGCCGCACCAATCCCTAGGCTGGAATAAGATTCATTAAAATGTAAATGAGTTAGAAAGGTTGTTAGGGAGCCAATCAGAAGTTCTGGGCGTTTGGGGCACGTGATAATTAACCATCACATAAAAAGAGATGTAGCGAAAATTTCGGGAGACCGACGAGATACATTCAGACTGACGAAAGACATCGAGACCTACCGATCGACAGAACGACGATAGAGATATAGACATCAGGACACCATATTAGATATACGTACTCTTGCCTGTAGGACAGTATACATATTAGATATACGTACTCTTACCGCAAGACAGTATACATACTAGATATACGTACTCTTGCCTGTAGGACAGTATACATATTAGATATACGTACTCTTACCGCAAGACAGTATACATACTAGATATACGTACTCTTGCCTGTAGGACAGTATACATATTAGATATACGTACTCTTACCGCAAGACAGTATACATACTAGATATACGTACTCTTGCCTGTAGGACAGTATACATATTAGATATACGTACTCTTACCGCAAGACAGTATACATATATTGACAAGTTATTAAGTATACGTACTCTTATACGATAAGACAGTATACAGGTGTTAAGAGAGAAATCAAGTTATTAAATATACGTACTCTTACTCATACGAGAAGACAGTATACATTCAGAGATAAGTTGAAGTTTAACAGTACATAGTCAACGTTTATTCTGCTAAAGCATATTTGTGAATATTTCGGCACTTGAGTGCATTTATATGTGTTTTACTATTATTTAAATAAATGTTATTGAATCGTGGAACTTGGCTTTATTCATGATGTGTTGTGTGAGTGAGTGCCAAGAGACTGAACGCTACCATCTTTGAAGTAAAACCAGAGAGAATATCGGCTACTACATAACCTAATATCAACAAACTACATAACGTTCAAACCATAACGTCACATTGAAGCAGCAGTGAAGAACAAGAAGTATTGCATTTGGTGGAACAACGATAGTACCATAGCGTTGACAATTTCCAACGCTAAATTGGTGTCTACAACAGTATCCATCACATACATAACATTATATACAAAAAATATAGTGTTACAGTATTATTTGCTTATAGAGAAGCACCACATGTAGGTACTGGATTTAGCCCATTTGAACTTGTATTTGGAACTAAGCAAAGAAGTCCCCTGTCATTGTTTGCAGAAAGTATTTTGTCAACTAAAGAAAACATAAAAGATCCTCAGAATCTAGTGAGGACTATAAGAAATCAAATCCTGTATGGAGTAGAACAGGCAAGAATAAACCTACAAGATAAACATGAAAGTGACATTAAAAGAATCAATAAAGATAGACATTTAAGAAAGTTAAATGAAGGTGATAAATTTTATGTTCTCCTACCTACAGGAAATTTTAAGGCCCCTATGAGGTTACTAAAAAATAACTGATGTAATTTATAACATAAGAATTCATAATAAAATAAAAAAATTTTCATCTGGACCCACTAAGGAAGTTAGACGTAATTCCAGATTCCTGGTTGAGTGAAAATAATGAAAGGCTCAATGAATCAGATTAACAATCAACAGACACAAGTCTTATATATGAAGAAGAATGCTCTGTAATGGTGGTAAATAAAAATGATGAGATTATGGATATACATGTATTAGAACATAACTCTTCGAGAGAACAGGACATATTTTTAAGTCACATTCCTAATGCATACAAGAGCAACTTTAAAGAATTAATGTGCAGGTATGGCAATATATTCACTAGTGAACCTGGATGCACAAATTGCATAGAACACAAAATTGTTCTTACAGACAATGATGTAATAAAATCAAAACAGTACAGTGTGCCTTACAAATATCAAAAAGAAGTAGATGAAGAACTAAAAAAGATGCTTATAATAAGAAATTAATTGAGAAATCTAGTTCAAGTTATTCCTCACCAATGGTGATAGTAAAAAAGAAAAATGGCAGTCTTCGTATTTGTTGTGACTAAAGGAAAATTAATGAAAAGACTCTTATAGATAAAGAACCCCTACCATTGCCAGAAGATCTGCTAAATGTATTAACCAAAGGAAAAATATTTTCTCATTTTGATATGTCAAGAGGATTTTGGCAAATACCACTTGAAGACAACTCCAAAAAGTACACAGTATTCCAAACCAAGAATTGTTTATATCAATGGACACGTATGTCATTTGAATTAGTTAATAGTACAGCAACTTTTTGTAGAATGATGAGAAGCATTTTCAATGGAAAGCACAATGTTGTTCATTATGTGGATGACATCTGCATATATTCAGAGACATGGGAGGAACATATAAATATATTATCTAATGTACTGGAGAAATTGAAGGAAAACAGTCTAACAGTTACACCAGAAAAGTGCAAAATAGGAAGAGAAGAAATTGAATTTCCGGGTTACAAAGTTGAAAAAGGTGAATGTGGTATGAAAGAAGACATAAAGGAGAAAATACTAAACATAAACATACGTAAATCTAAGAAAGAGGTCAGAGCTATATTGGGACTCTGTAATTTTTACAGAAATTTTTTTCCCAATTTTTCTCAAAAGCTAGAGCCACTAATAACATTGACAAAAAAGACATACCCAAATAAACTACAGTGGAATGATCAATGTCAAACTGCCTTAGAAGAAATCAAGAAAATATTTAAACAAGGGAGAGTACTGATTCACTTCAACATCAACAAACAAATAGTACTGGCCACAGATGCTTCCAGGAAAGGACTCGGTGCAACTTTACAACATATAATAGATGGTCAGTACAGACCTGTTAAGTTTATAAGTAGGAAACTTAAAGCCTCTGAAAGAAATTACTCTGTGATAGAGTTAGAAGCCTTAGCCATAGTGTGGAGTGTTACAAAATTCCAAAAATACCTACTTGGGAACCAGTTCACCATTTTAGTTGACCATAAACCATTGACATCAGATGTAAATATCAAGAATGCCAGAATAATGAGATGGAATTTGTTAATGTCTGATTACAAATTCACAATTAAATATATAAAGGGAGTTAATAATCACATTCCAGACTTACTTTCAAGAATGCTAATTGGAAACATTGATAGTTCAAATTGAAACCTTTATATGACAGTCATTTTAAGTGATAATATGATTTTTTTTGTTAATATACAACATGGGTAATGATAACATAGACAATAATGAGATGTCATATGATGTCAGAAACTTTTACCAAATCTGTTGCAGTGATGAAGATAAATAAATTTTGTGATGAAGCTAACAATGTTGATGAGCTATTTGGTAATTATTTTTTTTTGTTGAATAATAATATGATATTAAAATATTATCATTGTCATTGATAAATATTTGCATGATGTGCAAGTATTTCTAATTGAAATGTAGTGGCAAATTTTTTTGTGTGTAATTGTTTAAATACATGGTGGATTTATTTGTAAATATTTGGTATCTAACAAATATAATATTTTCTAGAATGAATTACTATTATAGTAATATATTGTAAAGCATACAAACATTTTTTATTTAAGAAATGTTATGAAGATATTAAATAAGAGTATAAGTACTAAAGTAAATTATGTAAATTTTTTTTGGATATGGAATTTTGGAAAAAGTACTTAGCTAGATAGAGATTTTTCTAGTACACTGAATGTATTGAATACATACTTGCTGACAATGTTTCTATTGCTCACAAGAAGATAGAATTATCTTAAAGTAAACTAAGGACTTAGTAATTATTTTGCCTGATTACTGTATAATGTAACGTACGTTGCATTGATTAGTTTTAACATTAATTAATTAATCAAAAACATGTTATTTTTCTGGTATGTATAATTTTCATGTATATTTATACAGAATGTGACACTGAATTATTTGGATAGATATAAGTTATGTCAGATGTTTAAGTTGTTAGTACAGAAATGATGTACACTTGTTTGCATCAAAGTTAAGTGTATAATGTATTATAATTAGTATTATGTTTGTGAACGTATTATATAATGGTAAAATTTCATTTATGAATGAAATTTTAATGGGATTGTGGGGGTGTCATAATTCTGTTAAATTCTTGGTAGCACTGTAAGGCACCAAATGAATGTGTAAAGAAAAGAGAGAGAAGACATAGACGGTTATTTTGTTATTATTAGTTCGTCTTCCGAAGAGATACGACAGATAGGTTATAAGCAGTTATATATGTATTTCTAGCCAATCAATAATTTATTTGTATTCAAGGTCTCTTCAAGATATATATATATATATATATATATATATATATATATATATATATATATATTTATATATATATATATATTGACCCCCTCCTGCATTTCTGAGTGTAGGAAAAAAAACTAGCAAACAAAACCCAAATGAACAAAAAAAAAACAACAATCAGTTATTTTTTAATGAAGATTTAAAAGTAAATCTGAGGAGCGAAAGTTGCTTGATGTTGTAACATATTATTTTGTGTGCATTATGTAGGCCTATAATGTTCATATTTTCTGTGATTTTTTTTTCGCTTTAATCATAGCAAACCAAAACGTTAGTTGCACTGTTATTTGCTAACTTACTGAAGCTAAACGTCACTTAAAAATTAATATTAAACCCATGATTACCGTAAACACGATTTTTTTATGCAAGATTTTTTATACTTCAGAAAAATTTTATACAATTTTAATTTCATGTCTTTTATTCTCGTTTCAGAAATATACAGATGTTCGTGTAAATCATGCAATAGATATAACAATGAATAACTTTGTAGGCCAACAGATGAAAACTGTGAATACAAACTCAGCGATTGAGAATGAAACAAGTAATAAAAGTTTAAAAGACAAATACCATGCAAGAAAATTAAATGAAGAAATGTGGAATGTTCTAATTACAGCCTCTAAAAATATGTCCACCCAGGTTGTTGAACATCTATTAAAATTTGGAGCAAACATAGATGCAACTAATCAATCTGGATGGCCTGCACTTATGATTTCAGTTAAAAATAGATACGTTGACATTGCTGAATTACTTTTAAGAAATGGAGCAAATGTAAATCACGTTAATAAAAATGGTTGTACTGCATTGATGCTTTCCTGTAAAAATGGACATACAGAGACAGTTGAACTACTTTTAACAGGTGGAGCAGATGTAAACGTATCGGGAAGGGCCGATTGGACGGCACTTATGATGGCTTCTGAAAACAAACACACAGAGGCTGTAGAATTACTTTTGAAGAGTGGAGCAAATGTAAATCAGGTTAATAAAAATGGTTGGACTGCATTTATGCTTTCCTGTCAAAATGGACACACAGGTGCTGCTGAACTACTTTTAAAGAATGGAACAAATGTAAATCATGTTAATAAACATCGTTGCACTGCATTGATGGCTTCATGTGGAAATGGTCATTCAAAGACAGTTGAATTACTTTTAACATTCGGTGCAGATATAAATGAATCTGGAAAGGCCGATTGGACCGCACTTATGCTTGCTTCTAAAAATGGACATACAGAGGTTGTTGAATTACTTTTAAAGAATGGAGCAAATGTAAATTACGTTAATAAAAATGGTTGGACTGCATTGATGCTTTCCTGTGAAAATGGACATAAAAAAACAGTTGAATTACTTTTAACATTCGGTGCAGATGTTAATGAATCTGTAAAGGCCGATTGCACCGCATTTATGCTGGCTTCTCAAAATGGACATACAGAGGTTGTTGAATTACTTTTAAAGAATGGAGCAAATGTAAATCACGTTAATAAAGATGGTTGGACTGCATTGATGCTTTCCTGTCAAAATGGACATACAGATGCTGCTGAATTACTTTTAAGGAATGGAACAGATGTAAATCATTTTAATAAAAATGGTTGGACTGCATTGATGCTTTCCTGTCAAAATGGACACACAGATGCTGCTGAATTACTTTTAAAGAATAGAGCAAATGTAAATCATGCTAACAAAAATGGTTGGACTGCATTGATGCTTTCCTGTCAAAATGGTCATACAAAGACAGTTGAATTACTTTTAACAGACAAGGCAGATGTAAATGAATCTGGAAAGGGCGATTGGACCGCACTTATGCTGGCTTCTAAAAATGGACATACAGAGGCTGTTGAATTACTTTTAAAGAATGGGGCAAATGTAAATCACGTTAATCAAAATGGTTGGACTGCATTGATGCTGTCCTGTGAAAATGGACATACAAAGACAGTTGAATTACTTTTAAAGAATAGAGCAAATGTAAATCATGCTAACAAAAATGGTTGGACTGCATTGATGCTTTCCTGTAAAAATGGTCATACAAAGACAGTTGAATTACTTTTAACAGACAAGGCAGATGTAAATGAATCTGGAAAGGCCGATTGGACCGCACTTATGCTGGCTTCTGAGACCGGACATACAGAGGCTGTTGAATTACTTTTAAAGAATGGAGCAAATGTAAATCATGTTAATGAAAATGGTTGCACTGCATTGATGCTGTCCTGTCAAAATGGACATACAGAGACAGTTGAATTTCTTTTGAAGAATGGAGCCAATGTAAATCATAATAATAAAAATGGTTGGACTGCATTGATGCTTTCCAATCAAAATGGACATACTGAAATAGGTGAATTACTTTTAAGAAGTAAACAAAATAAATATACTACGTTATCATTTGAAAATAAACACTTTGAAATAGATGATTTACTAAGGAAAGGAGCAAAAGTAAATGAATCGGAAGAAGATTGTTGGACAGCACTTCCTTCTCATAGCGGACATTTTGGAGACCAACTGAATTACTTTTGAGAAATGGAGTTAGTGTATTGTATTGTAATAATACTTATGTTTATGGCAGTACAGCATTGTATGTTTCAACAGAAAATGGACAAATTGAAACAGCAGAAATACAATTGGAGTATGCATTACTTTAACAGACAATAGACTTTAAGAGCAACAGCCAGCCTTTTAAGTAAACGTCAATTAATCCGCAATAGACTGTATTTATACTTTTAATGTTGTTCTCACCACAAATCATTTCATATGTTTTGAGTAAAGAAACAGATGAATTCTACGCTGATTCTGCCCGATAGCCCTGTGAGGCAAAGGGAAACTTAGTTTTTTTTTCTATTGTTTGACAAAAAAAATCTCTTTCATGATGAATGTCGATATAAAAAGCAAGTTCAAGTATCGATTCAATTATAAATTAATGGTTTCTTGGATAAAAGTTTAATCCTATGCTAACACAAATGCTTACAATTTTGATTACCTGGACGTCTAAATAAATGTACAAAAAAAAAAGGAATTTATTGAAATAGTTGGTCCATTTATTGTAATAGTTGGTCCATTTATTGAAACAGTTGGTCCATTAACTGAAACAGTTGGTCCAATTATTGAAATAGTTGGTCCATTTATTGAAACAGTTGGTCCATTTACTGAAACAGTTGGTCCATTTATTGAAATAGTTTGTCTATTTATTGAAATAGTTGGTCCATTTATTGTAATAGTTGGTCCATTTATTGAAATACTTGGTCCATTTATTGTAATAGTTGGTCCATTTATTGAAATAGTTGGTCCATTTATTGAAATACTTGGTCCATTTATTGAAATAGTTGGTCCATTTATTGAAACAGTTGGTCCATTTACTGAAACAGTTGGTCCATTTATTGAAATAGTTGGTCCATTTATTGAAATACTTGGTCCATTTATTGTAATAGTTGGTCCATTTATTGAAATACTTGGTCCATTTATTGAAATAGTTGGTCCATTTATTGAAATACTTGGTCCATTTATTGAAATACTTGGTCCATTTATTGAAATAGTTGGTCCATTTATTGAAATACTTGGTCCATTTATTGAAATAGTTGGTCCATTTATTGAAATAGTTGGTCCATTTATTGAAATACTTGGTCCATTTATTGAAATACTTGGTCCATTTATTGAAATAGCTGATCCATTTATTGAAATAGTTGGTCCATTTATTGAAATACTTGGTCCATTTATTGAAATAGCTGATCCATTTATTGAAATAGTTGGTCCATTTATTGAAATACTTGGTCCATTTATTAAAATACTTGGTCCATTTATTAAAATAGTTGGTCTATCTATTAAAATAGTTGGTCCATTTATTGAAATAGTTGGTCCATTTATTGAAATAGTTGGTCCATTTATTAAAATAGTTGGTCTATCTATTAAAATAGTTGGTCCATTTATTGAAATAGTTGGTCCATTTATTGAAATAGTTGGTCCATTTATTGAAATAGTTGTCCATTTATTGAAATACTTGGTCCATTTATTGAAACAGTTGGTCCAATTATTGAAATAGCTGATCCATTTATTGAAATAGTTGCTCCATTTATTGAAATATTTGATCCATTTATTGAAATAGCTGATCCATTTATTGAAACAGTTGGTCCATTTATTGAAATAGTTGGTCCATTTATTAAAATACTTGGTCCATTTATTGAAATAGTTGGTCCATTTATTGAAATAGTTGGTCTATCTATTAAAATAGTTGGTCCATTTATTAAAATAGTTGGTCCATTTATTGAAATAGTTGGTCCATTTATTAAAATAGTTGGTCCATTTATTGAAATAGTTGGTCCATTTATTAAAATAGTTGGTCAATTTATTGAAAAAGCGTTTGAAAATATTGTAATATATTTAATGCAATGTTTACGTTTAAATCGATTTTTTCAAATTTTTTTAAATTAAATTTGTTTAAAATTTGTCCCACTTAAGCCGACAGGCACCGTAAATCTCAGTAGTTTCTGGCCTGTCAATCAAATAATATTATTAATATAACTGTCAAGCATAGCTTTGGTGTACCATGAATTTACAAAAAATAACAATAAGTTACAATATCATCAAAACATATGACGTCATTATTTGAAATTTAATCATGTCATATATTCTTTCTTCACAAAACATGTCATCATTAACATCAAGCAAACTTACCGACACAAGCCCCGAATAAACATTAATTACTTTCTTTAAATATTTGGGGCTTTCTGTCTTTGTGATGACGAATAGGCTTGATAAATAGATAGATAAATAGATAGATAGATAGACAGATAGACAGATAGATAGATAGCTAGATAGATAGACATACAGATAGATAGATAGACAGACAGATAGATAGATAGACATATAGATAGATAGATAGTTAGATAGATAGATAGATAGATAGATAGACAGATAGATAGATAGCTAGATAGATAGACAGACAGATAGATAGATAGACATATAGATAGATAGATAGACAGACAGATAGATAGATAGACATATAGATAGATAGATAGATAGATAGATAGATAGATAGATAGATAGATAGATAGATAGATAGATAGATAGATAGATAGATAGATAGATAGATAGATAGATAGATAGATAGATAGATAGATAGATAGATAGATAGATAGATAGATAGATAGATAGATAGATAGATAGATAGATAGATAGATAGATAGATAGATAGATAGATAGATAGATGAGTTCACTACCTAAAAATAATGCAACATCTATTTGAGATTGAATATATTGTAAAAAAAGAATGGTGTAGAATAATTTATATTCAAACAGTCATATAGAAAAGTTTTTTTTTTACAAAAGGAGATTGTACTCCTATTTAATATTTACCTTATATAAACACTTAATGTATAAACAAAATCGGAAGCAATATTTTTATTACAAACCGTAAGGCATGTGTGAAATGGTATACACCTCTCTCAAAAAGTAGTCACCTTCATAGATATATAAGACTAGATCGCTTATGGGCTATGCATAGATATATATATTGTGCGGACCATAACTTTAAAAAGCGAAGAGTACAATTTTGTATAACTTATATATTTTTACAAATTCTTTGCAACTATGATGACGTAGTACGCATCGAAACATTAAGTAACCGAAATAAATAGCAGAAGACATTTTGCATTGTTTTCCTTGACAAATTTTCAAAAACTTTTTTTTTCAATTAACTTTAAATAAAATGCCTTCGTGTTGTGTACCCGGTTGTTTGATTATATTATTACTAACCGTCAAATATAATTTTTTCGGACACATCAGTAGATTTTAAAAGCGCCAACCTCTAGCATGAATGGGGATTTTTTTTCAATTAAAAGGAAGGAAATCTTTTTCGGTAAAAAATAAAGAACTGTACAGAATTGTACTCTTCTCTTTTTAAAGTAAGGGTCTCGAATACAACACTTTTTCGGTCTCTATTAAATAAGCATAAGCGATCTAGTCTTATATATCTATGGTCACCTTACTGAATTGTTTGTTTAAACTAATTATCAAAGGCCCGGTACCCGGACCGGCGAGTAGGCACACAGATGGAGTTGAAAATAGTGATATATATATTGGCTCGTAAACAATCAGTCTATATACTTGCAGTGGCCCCAAAGACATGAACAGATTATTGTAGCCAAAATACATTTGAAAATAGGGACACCTAATAATACATCAAATAAAGTTCATATGTTAAATAGTTCATCCCAAAGAAAATAATCCTCACTATGGGTAAACATAAACAACAACTCTTAAAATCATATTCCTTCATAATATTATAATGGATTCCTTTCCAAACAGTTATTCATTTAATGTTTTATGATGTTCAACATGGCGTATTTAAAAAAAAAAGAGAGACGTGAGTGAGTGCTTGTGTTAAGCGAAACGCTACATGTATAGCAGGTGGTTTATTTACTGTTATACACATTGTAGCATAGTACAATTTACTAAGAAAAATTACCAACCCGGCAGTGCAGAACCTAGGGATTTAGGGGCCCGGTGATCTTGGCCTCTTTGGGGGCTGCCCTGCATTTTGACATGAGATATTTTTTGACGCTTCTAAAGCTGCGATAATACTTAAATCTCATTCACAAGAGAAAAATTCTCATTATGGGCTCAAAAGCATAACAAAAATAACCCCCGACTATTAAACGTTGAATATAACATCCAACTATAGCCTACATAATTTGCGCACACAAAACCTTATCATTGATAAATCTTAAATCCTTCATAATATTTTAATGGTTTCCTTTCCAAACAGTTCTTCATGTTATGTTTTATGATGTTCAACATGATTTATTTAAAAAAAAGAGAGACGTGAGTGAGTGCCTGTAAGTTAAGCAAAATGCTACATGTTTAGCAGGTGGTTTACTTACTGTTATACACATTGTAGTATAGCACAACATATCGTACTGAGAATATACTAAGAAAATACTGCCAACCCGGCAGTGTCGAACCTATGGTTATTGGGCCCTTTGGGCCTGGCCTCTTTAGAGGCCTCTGCATTTTGACATTCAACACCATGACATGAGATAATGAAATTAATATTTAATGTAAACAACATTTTGGGGCAACCCTCAAGCTGGGGCTGGAAAGATATAATCGTTGTGTAGCTTTTATCTGACCTTCAATTAAAAAAAATATCCCATCAATCCAGTTAAGGCCGCAGACGCAGAAAACATTGGGCCTCTTAAAAAAGAAAGACATATCAAAGCTTTCAACATTATGGTTCTGTGAAGCCAATGCCGAACCAAGTGATTTTAGGCATCTTTGGGAGCCACTACATTTTGACATGAGATAATGTACTTAATGCTTAGTTTAAAAATATTTTGGGGGCCCTCCTTAAACTGGGCCCCCTCCATACACCCTCTGTGTGAAGCCCCCATCATAAATGGGTTAGTTTGCATTGTAAACGTTGTGTACGGCGCTACTCAATCTCAACCCTTATTCAATTAATTCATGTGACGTAATAGTCAAAAAATGAGAAAAAAAATGTGACGTATTTTAGGTTAGTAATAAAGGGAAATAATTGTACATTAGAAATAGACATATTTTAGAAATAAAAACAATTTAAACAATATAAATATTACATTATATTGAGGTATCCATAATTTTGGTTTAAAATTTAGATTATAAAACATAACACAGAATATTAATTGAACGATTTCTGTAAATATTTCTTTTATGATTGCTTCTCATTTAATAGCAAATTAAACACCATAGATATATTACGATACTTTGAGATATACATAGTCCTATAAATCACCATGGCGGATCTACCATTTGTTTCGGAGAGTATCACAGAATAATTTGGCATGATTTTGTGTTAGCTCTCCTAAGATCGCTTAATTGCCATTTGGTAATGATTGAGGCGGTCGAAAACAGTATCACATTGTGATTGGCATTCATGATCTTACCTGCCGTATGTTAGTGTGCGGTGTTTTGTCACCTCGTGACTAAACATATGGCTGGTCCAATGTCATTTCTGGCAGCCATGTAGGAGACAAATCTTACTTGGCTGGCCAGTTGGTAGCCGGATCATGCATGTTAAGAAGAAAACAGTAAATGTTTCTGCCATCTTTGAATTGTTAGTGCCGCCATCTTGGATGACAGACGGAAGTAGCGATGACAGACGGAAGTAGCGATGACAGACGGAAACCGGAACACATGATGTAAATTTTGTATTATAGACTAGTTATCAAAGGTCCGGTACCCGGACCGGCGAGTAGGCACACAGTTGGAGTTGAAAATGGTGATATATATTTTAGCGCGTTAACAATCAGTCTATATACTTGTAGTGGCCCCAAGGACATGAACATATTATTGTAGCCAAAATACATTTGAGAATAGGGACACCTAATAATACATCGAATAAAGTTCATATGTTAAATAGTTCCTCCCAAAGAAAATAATCCTCACTATGGGTAAACATAAACAACAACTCTTAAAATCATATTCCTTCATAATATTTTAATGGACTCCTTTCCAAACAGTTATTCATTTAATGTTTTATGATGTTCAACATGGCGTGTTTAAAAAAAGAGAGAGACGTGAGTGGGTGCTTGTGTTAAGCAAAACGCTACATGTTTAACAGGTGGTTCATTTACTGTTATACACATTGTAGCATAGTACAATTAACTAAGACAAATTGCCAACCCGGCAGTGCAGAACCTAGGGATTTAGAGGCCCGGTGGGCTTGGCCTCTTTGGGGTCTGCCCCTGCATTTTGACATGGGATAATTTTTGACGCTTCTCAAGCTTGGTCCCGAGAAGAAAGAATCGTTGTGTAGCTTTTAGCTGACCTTCAATTAAAAACATAGTATTCCATCAATGCAGTTGAGGCCGCAGACGCAGAAAACATTAGGCCTCTTAAAAAAGAAAGACACATCAAAGCTTTCAACATTATAGTTCTGTGAAGCCAATGCCGAACCAAGGGATTTTATGCATCTTCGGGAGCCACTACATTTTGACATGACATAACGTACTTAATATTTAGATTAAAAAATATTTTGGGGGCCCTCCTCAAACTGGGCCCCCTCCATACACCCTCTGTGTGAAGCCCCCATCATAAATGGGTTAGTTTGCATTGTAAACGTTGTGCACGGTGCTACACAATCTCAACCCTTATTCAATTAATTCATGTGACGTAATAGTCAAAAAATGAGAAAAAAAATGTGACGTATTTTAGGTTAGTAATAAAGGGAAATAATTGTACATTAGAAATAGATATATTTTAGAAATAAAAACAATTTAAACAATATAAATATTACATTATATTGAGGTATCCATTATTTTGGTTTAAAATTTAGATTATGGTACCTCGATCAGTGTTTGCACCTTATCCATGAACATCACAGAATATTCACATATTAGTTACGGAGAGTATCACAGAATATTTTGACACGATTTTGTGATCTCTCCTTCCTGGTCTGAGAGACATACCATGATCCACGGGGGATGGATCATAGTGGTTCTCTAGTCAGGAAAAAAAAAACCATTACTTGCGAGGGTGGTGGTACTGTGGTCAATGAGGACTATCCGAGACCGCAGTATTCACAGCTGGCGGAGGTGACGGATGTGGTCGGCACACAACACCCTTCCACTCCGTCCCACTCAAGCACACCTGCGCAGCCTGCCATTTCGGGCTGAGGGTACAGGCACACTATACCCTCCTCTCTGTCCGAGTGGCAGGAAAAACCCCTTGCCTTGCCATTCTGGCCGATCGGCAGTACACACACCCTGCTGGTCTGGCAAGTTTGGGCAAGGATTAAAACCCATCTTTCTGCCATCCCTGCAGATGATAGCGGGTACACTCACCCCGCCGCTCTGTAGGCATGGCAGACGTGCATCAGCGCCGCCAACAGTGCTGGTGTGGTAGGCACACTACACCCTACCATGCTGGCAATGGCGGCGTTAAAATAAAAAAAAATAATATTTTGGCATGATTTTGTGTTACTTCTCCTAAGATCGCTTCTTGCCATTTGGTAATGATTGAGGCGGTCGAAAACAGTATTACATTGTGATTGCCATTTGGCATTCATGATCTTACCTGCCGTATTTTAGTGTACGGTGTTTTGTCACCTCCGCACTAAACATATGGCTGGTCCAATGTCATTTCTGGCAGCCATGTAGGAGACAAATCTTACTCGGCCGGCCAGTTGGTAGCCGGATCATGCATGTTAAGAAGAAAACAGTAAATGTTTCTGCCATCTTTGAATTGTTTGTGCCGCCATGTTGGATGAATTGTTTATGCCGCCATGTTGGATGACAGACGGAAGTAGCGATGATAGACGGAAGTCGCGATGACAGACGGAAACCGGAACATATGATGTAAAATTTGTATTATAGAATGTACAAGATACACTTCTGGTACCAATTAATGTACGCGAATTTGCGAATAATAAATTTCTGTTACAGCTATTCTTTTAATTTTATTCATGAAAATCAAATAATCAGAATTTAGCATATTTTTCAGTGTGATTATTTATTATTATTATCTTAAAATTTGAAGCTAAAGAGTAGAATGATTAGAAAATGATATCATTGACCATCACCTCATCAAATGAGGTAGTAGTTTAAAACCTTATACTACCGATTTTTAATTACTATCTATCGCACAATATATGCTAACCAAAAATATACTGTTTTACATATGACCCTACATAAGTACCTACATAATACCCTACATTAATCCTTACATCAGTACCTACATATGTCTCTACATATGACCTTCATAAGTCCCTACATATGACCCTACATAAGTCCCTACATTAATCCCTACATAGGTCTCTACATATGATCATACATGTCCCTACATATGATCCTACATAAGTCCTTACATAAGTCCCTATATAAGATATGTCTCTACATATGTCCCTACATATGACCCAACACAAGTCTCTACATAAGTCACTACATAGGTCCCTACATAAGTACCTACATAAGTCTCTATATAAGTACCTACATAAGTCTCTACATAATCTGATATCGGGACATTTTGAGACTTTAAAAACTTGTCAACGTCAGAAAAATTAAATTTTGGTAATAAATTTAAACTCATTATATCTTAGATTAGACGAAAATGTAGAAAAAATAATCGAGAAATAATTTTTAAAAATCTGATTTAACAGATAAAAAAGGAACATTTTTTAGCGATTGAGGGAGAAATGTAAATCAACTAACATGATGAAATGGAAATTGTGTTTCAAACAAGATGGCGTATGTTTCCTCAAGTCTTTTATATTGCAACGATATGAAACAAATTTTTCCAGCCATGTTGATTATTACAAATACTTAGATACTGAATATTGACAAATGATGAATGCATAGGTACTGAATACTGACAGATAATGAATACATAGGTACTGAAGACTGACAGATGATGAATACATGGGTACTGAATACTGGCAGATGATGAATACATAGATAATGAAAACTGACATATGATGAATACAAAGATACTGAATACTGAAATATAATGAACTAGTTGCAAGTACCCGGCTTTGCCCGGGTTTAAAATAAGGTTTTCTGTTTACCTTTTTTTTTCTCCCTATCCCCTTCCTTCTCCCTCCCTGCCCCCTCCTTCCCTCTCCATCCCTGCCCCTTCTCTCTCTTTATCTCTCTATCTCTCTCTCCCCCCCTTCCTCTCTCTGTACAATGAAACGTCAAATTACTCTTCTTAAATAAACAGAAAACCTTATTTTAAACCCGGGCAAAGCCGGGTACTTGCAGCATGAAAAAAACAACAACAACAACAATATTTTATTTCTTTTTCCGTCCCTAACCCTTTCTTCTCCGTCCGTTCAATGACACATTCACTTGGTGCGCGAATACAGGGAATGCCCTGTGCATTGATACAATTTGAATACATTTGAAGCACCCGCGCGCAAGTTCATCATCGGGAAATGACGTCACAGATGATTTTTATTTATAGTGATGGCGTTCCCATACCGTGAATACTTTAATATAGTAAGATACTAAAATAATTAATTACAATTAAACTACCCATTGAGATTGTATTAATAATGTTAATAATGTCATAGAAACATTTTAATTAACGTAATTCGGTTTATTAAAGTGCACCTTTAATTTTAATTTTCTGAATACATAAAACGATAGGTAAATAGATATGACTATTGATTTCACCATGTTTACAATTGGAGTTTCCGGAAATTACCCCTCTTTTAAAAATGTATCATCAGGAAACGACGTCACAGAAGAGTTTTATTTATGGCGCCGTCGAGATTACTTTTAATATAGTAAAATACTAAAATAAAAATAATTTATTACAATTAAACTACCCATCGAGATGAAACGAAACATGTTCTATAACCTTCCCCATGTAATTATGTGTACGTGTACCAAATTTCACGTTATTTGGTTGTCTGGATCTTGAGTTATAAGGGAACAGACAGACAGACAACAAATGCGTCTTATAAGTATAGAGATACATAGGTACTGAATACTGACATATGATGAATACATAGGTACTGAATACTGACAGATGATGAATACATAGGTACTGAATAATGACAGATGATGAATACATAGGTACTGAATACTGACAAATGATGAATACATAGGTACTGAATACTAACAGATGATGAATACATAGGTACTGAATAATGACAGATGATGAATACATAGGTACTGAATACTGACAGATGATGAATACATAGATACTGAATACTGACAGATGATAAATACATAGGTACTAAATACTGACAGATGGTGAATGCATAGGTACTGAATACTGTCTATCTGGTCTATACCCTTTCTCTCTCTGGTTTATACCCTGTCTCTATCTTGTTTATACCCTTTCTCTCTCTGGTCAATACCCTGTCTCTATCTGGTTTATACCCTCTCTCTATCTGGTTTATACCCTCTCTCTATCTGGTTTATACCCTCTCTCTCTCTCTCTCTGGTTTATACCCTCTCTCTATCTGGTTTATACCCTCTCTCTCTCTCTTTCTATCTGGTTTACACCCTTTCTCTCTTTCTGGTTTATACCCTCTCTCTATCTGGTTTATACCCTATCTCTCTTTTTCTCTCTATCTGGTTTAAACCTCTCTATATCTGGTTTACACCCTCTCTATATCTGGTTTACACCCTCTCTATATCTGGTTTACACCCTCTCTATATCTGGTTTATACCCTCTCTCTATCTGGTTTATACCCTTTCTCTATCTGGTTTATACCCTCTCTCTATCTGGTTTACACCCTCTCTCTCTCTCTCTGGTTTACACCCTCTTTCTTTCTGGTTTATACCCTCTCGATCTGGTTTATACCCTCTCTCTATCTGATTTATACCCTCACTCTATCAATTTTTTTTCTTCAGCGATGAATTCAAGTGCATGCATCGATCCTTTGCTCTTTGAAAAAGTCTTTAATTACACCATGAAACCTAGATATGAAAACTAAATCATTCCTTCAGTTTACGTCAAATTCAGCCCCGTAGCGTGAAAATTAAACAGCAGGTGCCAGGCATTCTACAGCAGGGGCCAGGCAATAGCAGGCGGGGGGGGGGGCAGGTAATACATTCTACTAAGTAGAGCAAATAAACAGAGGGGGTCAGACAAAACGCAGGGAGGGGGGGGCGGCCCCCTGGCCCACCCCCTTATGCTACGGGCTTGGTCAAATTGTATTGTGGCTGATTTTTTTTGAATAATAAAAAGCACGATAAAGCACCATAAAGCATCAACTTGTCTTAGAATTTTGCATGAGCTTAAACCTCTCTTGTAATGAAAAGACGCCCTTCAGCCAGCTTGATCTTTTCAAACTCTTCTCTCTCCCCTTCCCCACACGGAGGGGGGTGGAGGGTCCTTATATTGAGATGGATATGGACTTATTTGTGAGAAAACGATGGTCGTGAGGTTAAGCTCTCGGCTCAGACGGAGCCTGTTTCAATCTCCAATGAGTGCCATGAAATTTTTTCTGTCTCCCGTAGTGCCTCTTTGGTTTTTAAATATTGGTGGGAATGAAAATAGGCAAATAGTTTACATGATCTGAGAGAAGACTTAACAATTGGACGTATTTGAGAACCACTGATCTCAGCGTTTTCAATAGACTTGGGAGGAACATTTTTTTTTATATGTTCAGGTTTACCGAGGAAATACTTAATGAACGAAATGTTTATCACAACAATTGATTTTATTTCGTTTATTTACTTTTTTGTTTTATTAAAAAATATTAAAATATTGAGCGCCACAATGGATTTTTTTTTAAATTAATAATCAATGATTGTAATATTAATAAAATCCTAACGTATTTCCAGCAAACTTTGTTGGAAGACATTCTAAGTCCATAATATTTTGAAGTAAGACATTTATCATTTCAAAAATACAAGACATTCTAACTAGCCCACACGTTTTAATTTAGTCAATATAATTTCTATAAATAGTTTGGAATTATTTTTTACTTTTAAAAAAGTTTTGTAAAAAGATTAAAATAAAAAAAATCATCTCCAAAAGTTATTATGAATAAAAAATGGGGATTGTTATCCCATCCAATCTTTACCTGAAACACAGTTTCGGGGGCGTTAACATGGCAGAATGTCAAGATTGACATCTTTGTCATTTTGTCAAACATTGTCAATCAGTGTGCAGACATTTCAGTATCGTATGTCATATGCCTAAGTCAGCTGCAACAACATGGCAGAAATTTCAATATCAAAATTGATTAAATATATACGTGTTAAACAACCAAGCGTAAGATCGGAATGAACTACAATCCCCAAATATTGTAGCGAAGAATTGTTTATATACTAGACTAGACTTTATCGTAAAAACTTAAAGTTTTTACTGCTGTTTATTTAATATTTTCTATAATATTAAGATAGTAATAATCAGTTATCATTATGTGGGAAAAAATATTATAAGAGTCTGTTAAAATTACATTTATATTTAAATTGATTTATTTTTATCAAACAACACAGTATATTATTATTATTGATTTTTATCTGCGTGTATAGTTTAATGTTTTACTATATACTTTATAAATGACTCCCCTTTAATATAATAAGTAAATTTTGGTAATCCCAAGGCTATATTTAGATGACCTTGTCACATGATATTGGGGGTTCTTCTTGGGTCGACTGATTCGACCAATGAGGTTGAATTCAACCTCCTTGGATTCGACGACACTACCGGTCGTCACGGATGAAGTAACACCACATGAAAATTACCTCCCCCCCCCCCATAATGTCATACGTTTTTTTCCGTTATTCTTTGGTTTGCATACTACATTTACCACTTAATTGTATTAATATATAATAACATCACAAACAATATCAAACTACTTTTTGTTTATTTTTTTTTAAACTTTTTTTTTAAATAATCTTAAAAGTAAAAAATAATTCCATAGATCATAAAACTATTTATAGAAATTATATTGACTAAATTAAAACGTGTGGGCTAGTTAGAATGTCTTGTATTTTTGAAATGATAAATGTCTTACATCAAAATATTATGGACTTAGAATGTCACTTCTATAGTAAAACATAAATGTTTACAAGAAGATAAATATAAATTAAAATAAATACATTACATTGGGATTTTTTTTAAAGTTATGTTTCAAAAAAATGCTTTTTTTAATATGTTCTTATGATATTTTTTCTTACATATTACTACCTTTTAATACTATCCTAATATTAAACAAAATATTAAAAAAAACCAGTAATAAAAACTTTAAGTGTTTACAATATATATAGTATATAAAATAGTATATATAGTATATAAAATAAATTTTCTAATTTCAGAATCGGGCATGTTCTCCTCTCTGAGCTTCGCCTGAGGCTAGATAATCTGAAATTAACTATAACAACTCGTTTCGGCAAAGATTGGATGGGATGGCAATCCTTCATTTTATACAAACATTACATAATTTTTTAAACTGCATTTTTCTTCTTACAACATTTTTAATCTCAAATATAGAATGCATTGAATTTAGAGTAGAAAAACATCCATCAGTAAAAGGTCTACGTGTATCTATTTATCTATATATTTCTATGTAACTATCTGTCTTTTTTACCTATCTGCCACTCTGTCTTTCCATCTATAAAGCCGATATGTTACCGCAAACGCCCGACGACAGAAACGTATGCGAAAGCACCCAAATACTTTAAGAGAGTAAGTAACGTGTATTTATCGGTCAGTCTGATGTTAATGATGACGTGTTTGGTGATAAGAGATAGTAAGACATGCATATGTGATGGGAGAACCATGGTTGACAATGAACCAGTATGAAAATAAGGTAACATCGGATTTTGAAACATAATACAGCACAGGTAACCAATATTGAGCAAGAGCAGGATTACATTTAGTCACACACAAAAAAAAATTCCTTTGGGAGTTACCGTCTGTCAATATTAAAGTTAGTTCGTATGAATGTGAGATTTATGTTGAGTGAGATTTCAAATAATGACGTCTGGTGTTTTGAGGATATTGTAACTTATTTTTTGTGTATCAATGTATGGACAACTTGCATTCATGGTGCACCGAAAAAAACACGTCAGAGAACCCAAGTTTGACTGAGTTATCTCAATAATATTATAAGATGGACAGGCAAAAATATACCGGGATTACCGGTAGCTGCCGATTTAAGTTAGAGAGTTTTGAAACCAATTTAAAAATAAAAGCTAGTAAAATAGCTTAAAACCTTAAATTGGCAATAAAATGTATTACAATATTTTCCCAAGGATTCATATGTATTGTTGAAACCCTCTTAATTTCAACACACGGCGCTGGGCCAGTCGTCACCTGGACAGGTGTGTAAAAACAAGAGAGGAGGACGATGCGTGACGACGCGTGACGTGACCTGATTTTGCAGGTGTGGACTGGACATGTGTAGTGAATTGCTTGTTGTTTGGGAGAACAAGGAGTTGGTGACCTAGAGAGTACACGTTGGACTCGTTTGTGGCCGGCAGTGATTTTGTTTCCTATGTGGATTTATCAGTTTGGTTATGGAATTAATGTTCTTAAATTTGTGTAATAAATAAATGTATCAGTCTAGTCATTATTGAACCCACGTGTCCTGTGTGTGTGTCATTCTGTAAAATATCAAGTTGTAACACTGGTGTCAGAAGTGGGATAGTCTACCATGTCCGGTAAGAGACTTAACCAACTTTTAGTTAGGGAATTGAAGGAGGAACTAGAAGAAAGGGACCTCCCGACTGAAGGCAATAAGCAGCAACTGGTTAAGAGACTTAATGGAGCGCTTATCGATGAGGGAATGGACCCGGAGAGCTACACTTTTACCACAGAAATCGGGCAGCTGAGAAGCGAAGTGAAAGAATTTCATTCCACATTAAGAAAAGAAATAGAGGACATTAAGAAAAGTTTAAAAGGTGACCTCGAGAGAACAAAGATCGAAATAAATGAAGATGTCGACATGAGGGTGAATCAACTCCGGGCTGAGATTTTAATCAACAATGAAAAATACAACGAGGAGATTAGCGGCATTAGGGAAGAATTGAACAAGGTGCAGGGGTCACAGGCGGTGACCCAGACTACATTGAGCAAGATAAGACCACCAATTTTTGACGGCACGATTTCATGGTCCGTCTATAAAAGACAATTTGAGGCGGCTGTTAATGTTAACGGCTGGACCCGGGACGAAGATAAAGCAACAGCGCTTGTGTTGGCCTTGAGAGGAAAAGCCGCCGAACTACTGCACACCATTTCTGATCCAGGACGTTACGATGCCGTAGTTAGGGCCTTAGAATTGAGGTTTGGCGATGAACACTTGCAGGAGGTCTACAGAGTGCAGTTGAAGACAAGACAACAGAAGTCTGGGGAATCCCTGCAAGAAATAGAGGCAGACATCGAGCGACTAGCACGCCTGTCCTACCCAACGGCTGAACAGGAATTCCTTAATGTCATTATAATTTACTCTTTCATAGATGCCATTCGCGACCCAGAACTGAAAAAAGCAATTAGGATGAGTGGGAAACAAAGGGCAAGCGAAGCACTGGCTTATGCCCTGTCGTATGAAGCTGCTAAGAATTCCTCCAGGACCGAACATCACTCAAGGCAGTTAGAGGTCAATGAAGATACACAGCTTGACCAGATTCGTAGGGTGGTTGAAGAGGCTATGGCAGCCAAGGAACAAGAGATGGCCGAGAGGGCTAAGAGTATGAATGACCCTCGCTGCTGGAGCTGTGGTGCTTCTGGTCATTTTCGTAGAAACTGTCCAGGAGTTCGGCGATACCAGACCAGACAGTCAAGAGCCTCCCCACAATTTAATCGCTGGAGTAACCAGGGAAACTAACGTCTGCCAGCTTCGTAGGGCAAAAGCTGGCAAAACACACCAACAAAGCCCATAACGTCGTCATTCCAGTTGCAACTCTGGGGACTAAATCGAGCCTGTATGTTAAAGGAAAAATTGGACAGCTTGAGTGTAGATTTCTATTAGATACTGGGGCATCGCGTTCAATCTTGCGACCTAATGCAATCAAAGACATGCAAATGAATAATGTGAATGGGCATTCATTGAAGACTGCAAGTGGGGAATTAATGCCGATCCTGGGACGGACTAAAATTGAGTTCCAACTAGGGGATGAATCGTTCATTCATGAGTTTTTGGTGGCTGACATTGTCGACAAATGCATTTTGGGGCTGGACTTCATGCACTTATATGGCCTTTCACTGAACCTTGGCGTAGGCACGTTACAGTGTGGGAAAAAGGAATTTCCCCTCCTTGGGAAATATGATAATGAGAATGTTATAAAGAGAATACGACTCATTGAAGACATAAGTGTACCTGCTCAGTCGGAATTTATCATCTGGGGTAAATTGGACTATGATGGAGATGGAATGAAGACAGCCATAGTAGAGGCTGGTCATGGAATTGGTCGAGGACTAGCCATTGGGAAAACATTGGTGGCAATCAATGAAACCAAGTTGGTACCAGTAAGAGTGATGAACATTACAAATACTGATCAAAACCTTCGTAAGGACAGTGTCATCGCTACATGTGACCCTGTTGATTTAATAACGAACTGTGAGATTGATAAACGTTTAATGGCCAAAAGTCCTGCAAAGAATCGATTCTTAGATAAACTTTTATGTGAATTGCGGAAGGATTTGCCCCAAAGCGATTATGATAAGGCCGAAGCTATGTTACAGGAGTATACAGATATCATGGCTGCTGAAGAAAATGATTGCGGGAGAACAGACTTGGTTCAGCATCGTATCAACACAGGGAGTGCTAAACCAATACGGCAGATGCCACGCCGCCTACCTCTAGCGAAACAACAAGAGGCAACAGAAATGTTGGAACAAATGCATAAACAAGGGGTGATAGAACCGTCCAACAGCCCGTGGAGTTCACCTGTCGTACTTGTGAAGAAGAAAGATGGGTCGTTTAGATTCTGTGTAGACTATAGAGCTTTGAATGAGGTAACTGACAAAGACAGCTATCCTCTTCCCCGCATCGACGACACTTTGGATACACTCGCTGGATCTAGAATTTTCTCCACTCTTGACTTAAAAAGTGGTTACTGGCAGGTTGGTTTACACCCTAAAGATAAAGAAAAGACTGCGTTCTCGGCGGGTAATGGTTTCTGGCAGTTTACTGTTATGCCGTTTGGGTTATGTAATGCGCCAGCGACTTTTGAACGGCTTATAGAACACATCTTGCGAGGTCTCAACTGGAAGACATGCCTCGTCTACCTCGATGACATAATAGTGATGGGAAAGACATTTGATGAACACCTTACGAACCTAAGAGAAGTGTTCCAGCGTATTCGCAGTGCCGGTTTGAAGCTCAGTCCACGGAAGTGTTCACTATTTAGAAAGAAGGTGAACTATTTGGGCCACGTTGTGTCTGCAGATGGCATAAGCACTGATCCTGGTAAGGTTGAGGCCGTAAAGAGTTGGCCAAGACCAACGAATGCGCATGAACTTCGAAGCTTCCTGGGACTCTGCACATATTATCGGAGATTTGTGCCAAACTTTTCCAGCATTGCCAGAGAGCTTCATCGGCTCACGGAGCAAAAGAAGCCATTTCTTTGGAGCGAAGAATGCCAACAGTCTTTTGACGAATTAAAGAATGCACTAAGCTCTTCCCCGGTACTGGCTTACCCAGTCCCTGGTAAAACATTTATACTCGATACAGATGCTAGTAGTACCGGGTTAGGTGCTGTGTTGTCCCAGAGGATAGATGGCATAGAGAATGTCGTATCCTTTTACAGTCGAACTCTGTCGAAGGCTGAGAGGAATTATTGCGTAACCAGACGAGAACTTCTAGCAGTTGTGGATGCAATAAAACACTTCCACAAGTATCTGTATGGCCAAAAATTTACCTTAAGAACAGATCATGCAGCACTGAAGTGGCTCTTCTCCTTTAAGAGCCCAAAAGGACAGATTGTTCGTTGGATTGAAAGATTGCAGACTTACGACTTCGATACCCAACATCGCAGGGGACTGCTGCATAATAACGCAGATTCCCTATCACGTCGACCCTGTAGGCTGGAATGCAAACACTGCCAGCAGTTGGAGGCAAAAGAGACCGATGACGTTTATGTTCGAAGCTTGGAGTTGGATGCCTCGGAGGCATGGTCTGCCCTCAAGATCCGAGAGGACCAATTGAATGACGAGGATTTAACCCATATCCTCCGGTGGAAAGAAGAAGGGCCCCGGCCCGATTGGCAGCAAGTTGCCGAAACGGGTGCATCCACGAAGGCCTATTGGGCTCAGTGGGACTCTATGGTAATTTACCACGGGACAATCAAGAGAGTTTGGGAATCTGCGGATGGTACCTCCCGTCGACTCCAACTAGTGCTTCCAAGGTCAAGGGTTCCCGAGGTGCTGAATGAAATGCACAATGGTGCCACCGGTGGACATCTGGGGGTAAATAAAACACTGGAAAAAGTGCGCCAGAGGTTCTATTGGCTTAACTACAGAAAGGACGTGGAGGACTGGTGTAGGAGGTGCACTCAGTGCGCAGCAACAAAAGGGCCGAGGAACAAACCTCGGAGTCACATGCAGCAGTACTTTACTGGAGTCCCTTTTGAGAGAATTGCCATAGACGTTGCAGGACCCTTCCCAGAGACCAGGCAAGGGCACCGCTATATCCTGGTTATCAAAGACTATTTCAGCAAGTGGCCAGAAGCTTTTGCTATGGCGAATCAGGAGGCCAAAACTATAGCGGACATAGGGGTTAACGAGTGGATCAGTCGTTTCGGAGTCCCGATGGAGCTCCACTCGGACCAGGGTCGAAACTTCGAATCAAAATTATTTCAGGAGATGTGCAGACTCTTGGGGATTCAGAAGACAAGAACAACCCCGTTACATCCACAATCGGATGGGATGGTCGAACGGTTCAACCGGACACTGGTGCAGCACCTGGCAAAATTGGTAGATGAACGCCAGGAAGACTGGGACACTCACATACCACTGTTTCTGATGGCCTACCGAGCAGCAGCTCACGAAACGACGGGTCACTCGCCATCAACGGTAGTGTTTGGTCGGGAACTCCGCCTACCTTGTGACCTTCTGTTCGGATTCCCCAGAGACGCTCCCTCCATGGAAACAGATTATGCCAATGGACTGAGATCTCGACTCGAGGAACTACATTCTATGGTTCGAAGAAACCTCAAACTCGCTAGTAACACCATGAAAACCAGATACGACAGACGGGCAAACTCGTCTGGTTTTCAAGAGGGAGACCTAGTCTGGCTTTACAACCCACAGAGACGTAAAGGAAGATCCCCAAAGCTGCAGAGGGACTGGGAAGGCCCGTACCAGGTCATAAAGAGACTTAACGACGTCGTGTACAGAATACAGAGAAGCGCACGCACCAAGATGAAAGTGGTGCACCTTGACAGACTTTGCAAATTCTTTGGTGCAGATGGACCTGTCCGGGACGGACAGATTTAAGAGGGGGGCAGTGTTGAAACCCTCTTAATTTCAACACACGGCGCTGGGCCAGTCGTCACCTGGACAGGTGTGTAAAAACAAGAGAGGAGGACGATGCGTGACGACGCGTGACGTGACCTGATTTTGCAGGTGTGGACTGGACATGTGTAGTGAATTGCTTGTTGTTTGGGAGAACAAGGAGTTGGTGACCTAGAGAGTACACGTTGGACTCGTTTGTGGCCGGCAGTGATTTTGTTTCCTATGTGGATTTATCAGTTTGGTTATGGAATTAATGTTCTTAAATTTGTGTAATAAATAAATGTATCAGTCTAGTCATTATTGAACCCACGTGTCCTGTGTGTGTGTCATTCTGTAAAATATCAAGTTGTAACAGTATGATTCAGGTCATGGTTAAAGTCCCCGCTATATCTCCCGTGGTGCCTCCTTGGCCATTCCACTGACGGCTATGGTGGGGATGAAAGAAGGACACCATAAACACAAAAGTACCATTAGTGATTTATAGGATCTAAGAGACTTTATCTCATCCTCATAGGGACTTCACACACACACACACACACCAGATGTAACAAAACCCGCCAAATTCAGTGCAGCAAAAACCCACCTACCCCGTAAAAATAGACCCGGAAACTTAAAGATTATGGTTCCACGATTTCTCGACTCCGGACAGTTCGATCCCGCCATTTAGACCCAGCGAATAGTCCGGGATCGAACTGTCCCATGGTCAAAGTGTCTCGGGGTCCAAATGACGGGTTTCTGTTTGTTTAAATATAGGCCCCGGTGCTATAATTGCTTAGCCCTTTCCAATTCTGATAACTGTGGTTTACGGAGAAAGTGTTAATAGCTCTCATTTTAACCGATAAAAAAGAGTTATTTACATGAGATTATGTAAAACGTAGATCATCTAATATGAAGAAATGTAAATCATATATTATGACGATATGGAAATTCTCTTTTAAGCAAGGATGCGTCAGTTTCCTGATGTCTCTTGTATTGCTACGATACGAAAGGAATATTTAAAGCAATTAGTCACAAGTATTTCGGAATGTAGGATTATAGATTGAATTTCTTAACGCTGGTGCTTTTATTTCGAAGTATTTGTTTATTTATCAAAAACTTCCAACATTAGGCGGCGGAAAATCATCCATATTTTTTTTCAACGTAAATTGAATTTGTCACTATAACAACACATCGATGTGAGTCTCAGGGTACGTAAAGTAGACTGTAACAACACATCGATGTGAGTCTCAGGGTACGTAAAGTAGACTGTAACAACACATCGATGTGAGTCTCAGGGTACGTAAAGTAGACTAACAACACATAAATGTATGTCTCAGGGTACGTAAAGTATGCTATATATTTGTAGACGAGTTATTTTTAACACGCCCCATATCAGTTCTATAAACAAAGCTTCACATTTGCGTATCTGTCATAAATGTCTTTGTCCACCATTGGGCTGTTGACCATTTGAAGCCAAGACTCTTCACCTCTCACTTTGCATTCATTTTCACTGTCCACTCTATCTACCGAATGCGGAGTCCGCTTGTGACGACCTCTGGTCATCGAGGCCAAAATTTGGTCATCCAACACCGGCACGGCTCTGTGTTTCAACACTTCAGCTAGCCGCAGATTGGACCACTCTTTGTGTCTGCTGGTGTGTCCGACGTGTTTGACTGGCCGTAGTGCTGGGGACAGGGGTCTGGGCCTGACATCTCTGACTGATTTTGAGACTACATCATGAGCGTTGCCTTCGTTGATCACGTGACCAATGTTCGGACCCGAAGCAAGTTTTCTGCTCTGACTCACGCCAGTCTTTGTGCTGGTCTCGTTGGGCAGTAAAAACTTTCTATTGACACTTGTTGTACTTAAGTGAATTGAAGGTTCGCTCCTGGGAGGTTTAGTCCTCGTTGAGATATTGGGTTGGATCTCCATGGGTGTGCAGAGAATGTCGTAGCATGGGAAACTTGTCGTAACCTGCCTGTGCCTTGGTCTGTAATCCGACGACCTGAGTGTCACTGAACTATGTATCAATCTGTCTGACATTGGATCACTTTGTTTGGTAAAGGTTCTCATACAATAAATCTGTGAAGGGAGATAATTTGTTGACTTCAGTGAAAGAATTTAACTGTAATTACTGTTAACATATGTAAATAGTTGGCTGAACTGATAAATAGTTGGCTGAACTGAGTAAATAGTTGGCTGAACTGAGTAAATAGTTGGCTGAACTGAGTAAATAGTTGGCTGAACTGAGTAAATAGTTGGTTGAACTGAGTAAATAGTTGGCTGAACTGAGTAAATAGTGTGCTTAACTAACTGAGCACAAATATGGGTGTCTAGCTTTTGTAGGTGCTAGAGTATATGCATTGATCATCTTGTCACCTTTACATTATCGAGGGCAGGGACGTGCTGTCTCATAAAATCCCATGGCGAGCAGTGATAAGAAAGGCATAAAGCCATGTAGCTAACTACTTTACTGTTCAAAGCGGTAGCACGGCTATTCAACGTGCTCAATTCATTCAACACAACTAAGTAATTGTGTTTGTGTTGTTTACATTTACTGTCTCATAAACAAGGGGGAGTTGTCAATCTGGTACTAATTTTGATACTTAAAATGATACGTTTATAGATATAGTCATACCGAGCGTGACGCCAGCTTGTTGACCTGTCCAGACTCTGACTGGTCAACATTCTCTCCTTTATCTTTGTCTCTCTTCTCTGTCCGACTGACCACTGGGACGTTGAAAGTGGGGGTCAAGGTAATGTTCGCGGTCGAGACGTCATGCTCAGGTCCATCTTGGACAGTTCTCAAATCGTAACGTTTAGGTATCTCTGGCAGTGGATCCTGTTGAAAAAAATGATTATGAAACAATGGTGGGTAATTTATGAGATGTAGTTGTACCTATAAATGTCGGCGATGGAATCAGCTACCTCAAGTTTACCAAAAAAAAAATACATTACACATGTGACAAATTTAGGCTTTGTCACTAAATTAGAAAAGGCCCAAAAGTTATAATAATTGAGGATCCCCAAAATCAGCCACAGTCAGAAAATGAAACTCAGTAAAAGCTTTTTTTTTTTAACTTTTTTTTTAGTAAGTGGGTCAGACCAAGTAAAATTGGTACATCCATATTTTTAACAAATTTTTGCTCGACCATTTCGGATTTCAATGAAACTTTCACAGCAATTATATTAGGAATAGGGTTAGGATTAGGGTTAGCGATAGGGATAGGGTTATGGATAGGGTTAGGGTGTGGAGCAATATCTATTGCTGGTACCTGGAAAAAAAAATACGGGCACCAGCCATATTCCTAACCCTAATATAGTGGCGCTTGATGGTACCGTGGCCACTTCGTTCTGTGAGAGTCCCGCTTGATGGTACCGTAGCCTCTGCGTTCACAGAATGATTATTAGCCTATTAGATGAGGAAATTTGAAGTTACAGATGGATTTGATAATTTTTGTAAAAAATATGGCCGAATGTCGAACAGTACCTAAATTTGAAAATCGAGTTTTTAGCAAATTGGCTGTTTGTTTTAAGGTTATTTTCTCAAAAACAATACGAACCATGGTAATGAATTTTTCAGTATTTACTATGGATGTATGTGTGAATAAATTAATATAAAATTGTCCCCGTTTTGTCTGTCTGTCTATCTGTCTGTCTGTCTGTCCGTCCGTCCGTCATCACCCTAGATCTCAACAACCATAAGTCCTGGACCCATGATGTATATATCATTGTGTAGGTCTTGGCCTGCCAAGTGTACATCAAAAGTCCATTTTGCGATAGGACCTCTGAGGGCCGGGCTTCAGGGCTCCTAAGGGGCTTATATATTATATATACACCTTGTACGTTCAATAACCCATTCATTTGGTGCGAAATACTGCAGCACGTAGTTTCACCAAGATTTATTAAGAAACTCATCAAATGAAATAGTAAGCTTGTGTTCTGAGTTTAATTGAAAGTATCAGAGCTATGCAACAATTGACGGAGTTTTCGGACGATTAAATGACTACTATTTCGAATGTTTTCAATTATGAGTCCTATTTCAGTAACCACAAACCACTTGTAGTTAGATTTAAGAGAAAATATTTTTTTTTCAAATATAAAGAAACGTCTTTATAATATTTTTTTTACAGATATACGCATTACACAATTGAATTTATAAACATTTCCAAAATTTACAAATATTTACTGAAAGCTAACAAACATACTGATACATAACATGAAAATGCGCTAACACGTCCTGTGTCCAGAATGGAACAGGCTTAATTGCTTGTTTTGATGTCCTCAGTTGAAATATGTCATTTTTTGTGAAATCGGCCACTTTCAAACCTCGTTAGCTTTCTAACCAACAAAGATTAAGCAAATAAATTGTATATATAATTTGATAATGATGTTCTAAAACGTTAGGAAAAATTTGGATAGTTTTGGATTAATAGTTTTCAAATTATAAACATTTGAATTATAAAAAAAGTCATTTTTTTATGTTTTTTCCAAGGCTAATATAAAAAACACCTTTTTTTTCTTCTGAAAATTTTTGTATATTTAGGTAATAACATGTACAATAACATATAAAAATTGGAGATAGGTTTTGATTCTAAGTGAAGAGAATGTAATTTGAAATTATGATGGAAAACAATGTTTATTTCTCTTCTTGGACACCAGATTTGTGGAATTCCCGAATACATCACAGCAAGCTGTTATTACACTAAATTTTATTACACTAAATAAGTAGAACACTAAATAAAACTACATGCCAGAGCCGCTCTTAAGGAGCCAAAAAGCCACATGCGGCACTTTGCCGACCACTGATCTAGGTGAACATACACGGTTATAATGTATCCCACTATCCTCACGTATAGCAATGATCTCACTAAATCTTGATCATTGTATTGCGATGTAGTTACTGCAGAGGACATCTTTAATTTAAAATTTCACTGGACTCACTATATACGCTTCACTCTCAGCAGCCCCGTAGCGTGAAAATTCTACAGGAAGGGCCAGGCATTCTACAGCAGGGGCCAGGCAATAGCAGGGGGGGGGCAGGTAATACATTTTACTAAGTAGAACAAATAAACAGAGGGGGCCAGACAAAAACGCAGGGGGGCACGGCCCCCCCGCCCCCCCCCCCACCCCGGGCCTGACTCTCAGCAACATCATACAGTATTTTAGTATTATATATAACATCATACAGTATTTTAGTATATACACAATCACACTTTCAGTACCTTGACGTGCCATAGGATACCACGGTGTGTCCAGTAAAAGTGTAAACATTTCACTAACCTTGACATTGACTTTACGTAAGACACCACGGTGTGTCTCGTGAAACTGTAAACAACGTTGTCTCCAGCTCCAGTTTGTGTCTCTGGGAGTGTCTATGACGTAAGTACCTGAACAATATAATACTCCATATAGTTATACATACATATAAACATATTGATAAGGGACAGTTGTTATGGTTTATGAAGAGTATGATGAGGTATAAAATACAAAGTAGAACTAATTTGGTTTAATGACGTATATTTTCTTACCTAAGTGAGGCAGATTGGGCCTACGTTGTTCAACGGTTTAATAACGTATATTTTCTTACCTAAGTGAGGCAGATTGTGCCTACGTTGTTCTCTGGTTTAATAACGTTTATTTCCTTACCTAAGTGAGGCAGATAGGGCCTACGTTGTTCTCTTGTTGAAATCAGATGTGACTCAACGGTAACTTGACCAGATTGAGGTTGTGTCATCTCGGGGTCAAGTGACGTCATACTGTCTCAAGGTTGAACCTGATTTACATTTTGGTGCGGTGTTAGTCCTCCAGCATTTATCTACTGTTTGGTTTTCGATCAATGCTATGAATGTCAATCTACAGTAGTAGTGGTACTACACATAGAAACAGTACATTCGTTGTTAAATTTTTTTTTATTCGTTCTATAGCAGTGGTTTTCAAACGTTTACACATAGCGACCACTTTGGAAACTGTTTCTTTCTCGACCAATTAGAAAAACGGTTTCAGTTTCTGAAAACCAACCTGAAAAGAAAAATGACGTTAAATAAAGAGAATAGAAAAGACTTTTATTTTCGTATTCAAGTTTCCCTCCTGATTTACAGATTAACAAATTCGTAGATGTGTAGCATATAGAGAAATCGAGTTGCGGTAATTGTGGTGTTGATTCTCTATTCATTTTGTCTCAAACAGCTTAAACTCGAGAGTGACACACCATTGGGTCTCCAGCCACAGTTTCAGAATCACTGCTCTATATAATATACAGCATACACAATAACACTTCTCTTTATAGTTGGTCAATAACCAATCAAAAACTGTAAGCCCAACGTGTCGTATTACCGATTAAACTAGATATCAAATACCTTTAACCCAATGATGTTCCCGCCTCCACTGCTAGCACACCCCTCCCTTCCCAATAATCAGACGTTGGTCAACATGTCCTAGGTGTGCCAGATTTTTTTAAATGATTGTTTGCACATGTATTTAAAAAGAAATAGATCAAACAAGTTAAATTAGGTTGCATGTCCGTTGACTTTAAATCTTGTCATCACAATATTTTAAATACACAACGCTACTTGACTAGTATTTTGTTGTATGTGGTTAGTACGAATAGAATATGGAAAGCTATAAACAGTGAATTTGCTTGTGTTCATTCAAATAATTGAATTTTGTTTCACTCATAAAGAATTAAAGTGATGAATATTGTGTTTTACATATATTGTTTTTTTTTTCAGAATCTAAAATAGAAATTCACAAAAATTTTAAAAGAATTAATTACACAGAATTT
>JAGDYQ010000369.1:140000-486156 GCA_021962125.1 Bulinus truncatus
ACAATATCACCTCCAAAATATCACCTCCACAAAACTGTATCGTGTTAAATATTTAAACTCTTCAAACACACACACACACACACCTCTACAACGAAAGCAATTATTCCAAGTACATTAACTCTACTGAATCATTCACTCAGTGTGCCACTGGTCTCTCTCTCTCTCTCTCCCCTCCCCATTCCAGACATGGGGGGACACAGTCAATTAAATGTACAGCGGATATGTTTGTAGGTACCTGTGCGACACCTGTCCAACTCCCAGTTCTATGACTCGGTCCTTGGTTCCTTTGTATCGGAGACCTGTCTGTCCTCTAATTAGGATTAATAAAGTATTCATTGGAAGGTTATAGGTCACTGGACTATTGATTGGGTTTTGTTGTCTATGGTGTACGAACTAACACAAGAAACAAAGAGGGCATTATTCAAATAGGCTTTTGTATTGAGTTTCTTCTGGAATTTTTTTGGATTACATATGCTATATTTAAACAAATATAATTGGGGGACGGGAGGATGTATATATATATATATATATATATATAGATAGATAGATAGATAGATAGATAGATAGATAGATAGATAGATAGATAGATAGATAGATATATAGATAGATAGATAGATAGATAGATAGATAGATAGATAGATAGATAGATAGATAGATAGATAGATAGATAGATAGATAGATAGATAGATAGATAGATAGATAGGTAGATAGATAGATAGATAGATAGATAGATAGATAGATAGATAGATAGATAGATATATAGATAGATAGATAGATAGATAGATAGATAGATAGATAGATAGATAGATAGATAGATAGATAGATAGATAGATAGATAGATAGATAGATAGATAGATAGATAGATAGATAGATAGATAGATAGATAGATATATAGATAGATAGATAGATAGATAGATAGATAGATAGATAGATAGATAGATAGATAGATAGATAGATAGATAGATAGATAGATAGATAGATAGATAGATAGATAGATAGATAGATAGATAGATAGATAGATAGATAGATAGATAGATAGATAGATAGATAGATAGATAGATAGATAGATAGATAGATAGATAGATAGATCTAATTAGTTGTTGTTTCTTTTCCTTTAAACAACCTAAAAAATAAATTATTTTAATTAAAAAAAAAAGTTTTAAAAAAATCCATGATGTGATTCGAGTAGAAACGCTGGCAAGAAGCCATGATTAATATTTTAAATAGGAAACAGTATTCTCGATTTTTAATCTTACGATCTAACGCAGACAGAAAGACTTGAGACAGCTATTATCATAGATATTTCGGTAAACAAAAAAACCGCAACAAACTAAACTTTCAAACAATGGAAAGATATGAATTCACTTCAATAATGTTGAATTGTGTCTTTTAACGTATTATATAGTTAAGAGATAATTCACTTGTAACATCCCATCCAACTGGTAAATATTTTTCGTTTGACATGTACATTAATTAAATATTTGAACAACATGATTCACCAGCGAGAGGGCAGTATGCAGATCAATATCATATAGACATCCTTATTCCAATCACACAAATGGATTTGTTTTAAAAAAAATAAAGGGTTCTTCTCTATTAGCGTTTTAAAATTTGTAACCGGTTAATAAATCGGAATGAATAACTAGATGGACGGACATTGGCTAATGGGCCTATCTTGATAAACGTGTTCTGTGATTACTTGACTAAATAGAATTATTGCAACATATTTGCAATTTAAATTAATGTTAACACATAAGTCTAAAAATAGCCGGGATTAAATAAAATTAGTAATGGGAAGTTGGTTAAGTAACTGGACAGTATTGATGGTGAGTGTTACATCTTAAACTGGACGGTATTGATGGTGAGTGTTACATCTATTAAACTGGACAGTATTGATGGTGAGTGTTACACCTATTAAACTGGATGGTATTGATGGTGAGTGTTACACCTATTAAACTGGATGGTATTGATGGTGAGTGTTACATCTATTAAACTGGACAGTATTGATGGTGAGTGTTACATCTATTAAACTGGACAGTATTGATGGTGAGTGTTACATCTATTAAACTGGACAGTATTGATGGTGAGTGTTACACCTATTAAACTGGGCGGTATTGATGGTGAGTGTTACACCTATTAAACTGGATGGTATTGATGGTGAGTGTTACATCTATTTAACTGGATGGTATTGATGGTGAGTGTTACATCTATTTAACTGGATGGTATTGATGGTGAGTGTTACACCTATTAAACTGGATGGTATTAATGGTGAGTGTTACATCTATTAAACTGGATGGTATTGATGGTGAGTGTTACACCTATTAAACTGGACGGTATTGATGGTGAGTGTTACATCTATTAAACTGGACGGTATTGATGGTGAGTGTTACATCTATTAAACTGGACGGTATTGATGGTGAGTGTTACACCTATTGTTTAAACATTTTTTTTGTTATAACGAAATGTTTACATTGTAGACTAGAAGTGGGTGTGTTAGAATTGATTGATACTGCTACATTGTGACAGAACTAAATGATACTGCTACATTGTGACAGAACTAAATGATACTGCTATATTTTGTGAGAACATATTGTTACAGTTGAATTGCGGCAATGCAGATTATTTTGTTACATTATGTCAAAAATTATTACAGCTACATTGAATTAGTCATGTTAACCGTTAGCTGTAATACTATTCAAACAATGACAGGAACAGGGAACTAAAAACTAGTGCATTTGAAAACTAAAAATAAATGGGGCCTATCTGATCACACTAATTCAACATTGCTAAGTCATATTATAGAAGATATTTGTACTCCACGGGGCCACTTGGGTCAGATGCGTACCCTGATGTGTTATGAAGGCGACGGCCATGTTTGTTACAACTTACTTTTCAAACCCTGTCTGTTACAACTTACTTTTCAAACCCTGTCTGTTACAACTTACTTTTCAAACCCTGTCTGTTACAACTTACTTTTCAAACCCTGTCTGTTACAACTTACTTTTCAAACCCTGTCTGTTACAACTTACTTTTCAAACCCTGTCTGTTACAACTTACTTTTCAAACCCTGTCTGTTACAACTTACTTTTCAAACCCTGTCTGTTACAACTTACTTTTCAAACCCTGTCTGTTACAACTTACTTTTCAAACCCTGTCTGTTACAATTTACTTTTCAAACCCTGTCTGTTACAACTTACTTTTCAAACCCTGTCTGTTACAACTTACTTTTAATCCCCTGTCTGTTACAATTTACTTTTAAGCCCCTGTCTGTTACAACTTTCTTTTAAATTATTTTTTTTTAAATGTATTTCTAAATCATGAAAATTTGTTTTTTTCTACCGCATAATTAAATCACATCAGCTCACTATGTTATTGGTGAATTTAACCTAAAGATATCAAATCAATTTGTTGAAGTTTTCCGATTCGCTTTAGAAATGATACAAAGTTTTCAAACTTTATTTTTATATGATTATATATATATATATATATATATATATATATATATATATATATATATATATATACATATATACTTCCACAGCTTTCTTTGGGAGAAAATTATGATTTTTGTAAACCATCTTCTAATTTTTGCATTATTTTTAGCACATATTTTTCATAACCAATTTCGTTAATTTTTTAATAAACTTTCCTTTGCCCCCCCTCCCCCCCAATCTTTACGTTATTTTTATGACGCCAAGCTGCCAGCGGGGAACGCAACCTATTAAAAAACAAGCAATTAAGCCTGTTCCATTCTGGACACAGGACGTGTTCGCGCATTTTCGTGTTATGTATCAGTACGTTTGTTAGCTTTCAGTAAATATTTGTAAATTTTGGAAATGTTTATAAATTCAATTGTGTAATGCATATATCTGTAAAAAAAATTATAAAGACGTTTCTTTATATTTGAAAAAAAATTATTGTCTCTTAAATCTAACTACAAGTGGTTTGTGGTTACTGAAATAGGACTCATAATTGAAAACATTCGAAATTATAGTCATTTAATCGTCCGAAAACTCCGTCAATTGTTGCATAGCTCTGATACTTTCAATTAAACTCAGAACACAAGCTTACTATTTCATTTGATGAGTTTCTTAATAAATCTTGGTGAAACTACGTGCTGCAGTATTTCGCACCAAATGAATGGGTTATTGAACGTACAAGATTAAGAATGGGGCCATATATATAATATATAAGCCCCTTAGGAGCCCTGAAGCCCGGCCCTCAGAGGTCCTATCGCGAAATGAACTTTTGATGTACACATGGCAGCCCAAGACCTACAAAATGATATATACATCATGGGTCTAGGACTTATGGTTGCTGAGATATAGGGCGCTCCATTATTAATATGGCTTATATAGTAAAAAACGGTACTTTATAAGGCCCCTTTTACGGCCCTGAGAGGTCAGATCGCGAAATGGAAAAAAGTCATTTCTTGGCAGGCCAAGACCTACAAAATGATATATACATCATGGGTCTAGGACTTATAGTTGCTGAGATATAGGGCGCTCCTTTATTAATATAGCTCATATAGTAAAAAACGGTACTTTATAACCCCCCTTTTACGGCCCTCAGAGGTCAGATCGCGAAATGAACTTTTGCTGCACACATGGCAGGCCAAGACCTACAAAATGATATATACATCATGGGTCTAGGACTTATGGTTGTTGAGATCTAGGGTGATGACAGACAGACAGACAGACAGACAGACAGACAAAACGGGGACAATAGAGCATTTTTTTTCGAAAACGCTCTAAAAAAGTAAAAAAAACAGGTGTTTTGGAAAAACTTTATTACAAAATTTTAAAACATTTTTATAATTTTAAAATTCACCCCCCCCCCCCCTTTTTCTCCTCTCCTTATAGTTCTTGAAGAATGTTTTTTGACACAACTTAACATTTTTTATACTAAAACGTTGTTGTTGTTTTTTGGGGGAGGGGGGGGCGGAGGGTTCATTTTTTTTTAATCTATCCCTCGATAATCTTTACAGAACCTAATTTTTCTATACTTAGTAAATGCCTTGTACATGTATATAAATAACAGATGCAAGTTATTAAAATCTTTACGTACACATTTGAATGAGAAAATATGTTGAAATGCACAATAGAAAAGGAAAATATCATCAGTGATTTTAAGGTACTGATTGATTGAACGTTTTGTTTAGGTTACGGTGGTGCGCTATAAAAAGGGAATTCCCGTAGACCATCACATCCTATAAAGTATGTATTGAAGACTGTGACTTAGTGACGTAAGAGCAGCAGATTAGTGATGATGAAGCCGGCAGTGTAGAATGATGGCCATTGTAATTGTTGATTGCAAATAAATCATTAAATGCTGTTTTTTCTTGAACCTACGCCTAAGCTTTAGTGAATTCCTTAAAGTATTTAACAATACATTTAAAGTAGTCATTTTACTCTGAATTTAAATATGTAAGCTACCTTTACAGTGGCGTACCTGAGGGGGGAGGGCGGTGGGTCCGGTCCGCACCGGGCGGCACTTTTTATTACCTTTAAGGGGGGGCGGCAAAAATGTATAGATTAAATTGAAATACCTAAATGAGAGGGCGGCAAAATCGTCTTCCGCCCTGGGCGGCCGAAACCCACGCTACGCCGCTGTACCTTTACTTTTGAAAGGAAGATTACCACTCTTTAAATATTGATCAGTGTTTTAAGTATATTTGTGTCTTAGAAAATGTTTATAAACTAATATTTGAATAGTAGGTTTAAATGTAGAACCAAACTTTTTTTATCTGTAATTAGAATCAATATTGCTTTAAATGGTAACAGAATCATTCTTCTTTTTTTTTCAGTATTTTCCAAATAAGTTTAAATGTGTACCTAATTTAAGGACACAATATATAAGTATGGTCTATCTCAACTATTTGTATTACTTTATCGTGTGTACCTACTCATGTAAGGAAACAATGTATGCATGGTCTCTCTGTATTTCGAACTCATTTTATAACAGACAATCGTGTTGACACTGCAGTTAATGGTGTCCAATACAGATTTGGATTTTAAACGTGTGATTATACAGGCCGTGCATGCTATGGATATCATGAAGTAGATGTTTGGTACAATTAGGTCATTGGTCAAGAACGCTACTTTGAGCACAGTCTCGGCGTCGTTGCGATAGAACATTGCCAACGCAGAACAGTTTGTTCCAGGATCGTATTTAAGGTCAATGTAACTGGCGTAATAAACAGGGAATAAATAGATTAATAGAACAAAGAATATACTACAGTTGACTATTGTCGCAACTTTCTTCGTGATGATTATTTTGGACTTCAGGGGCAAAACCACACACAGGCATCTTTCAAAGGCGGCGAAGGTGGTTATGCAGCCGCTGACACGAGTGAAGTACCAGTGAGGGTAGAGAAACAGCGCGCTGGCAGCTGTTGATAGCTGCATGTCGACATAACCCCAACATACAGTTATCAGCATCTGAAATATCAGACACCCGAGGTCACTGACCGCAAGTGACGTCAGTGTGACGTTGACACTGTCATGCAGACCTTGTTTTGCGAAAATGAAAATGGTGATGACGTTTCCCGCAATGCCAAAACAACCAATCAGATCTGCGCATATAAGGAGGTTAAAGGTCAAGAAGAATTCATACACAAATGGGTCTATAAGGCCAGTCGTCCGTTCACTGATGTTCTGTCTGGCTAGATTCGACATCATGAAAATGTATTTTCTTTATAGTGGTGAATCTTCATAAGGGGAGAGATATGAAATGAAGAAAATTAAAAAATAGAAGTAGCCAATAATATGTTTAAGCACAATAAAGTGTGATAACTGTTTAAATAGAGAAACAAATGTTTGTACTGACTCTGTACAGCTCAGTGGTTCTCAAACATGTACATCACCAACCAATTGTGTTTCAAAAGCTGATGGAAAATGGGTCGCCAAATAAAAATCTTTGAGTATATAAACAATTTATTTTGATTTTTTTTACCGTTTTATTAATCGTATACTTAACTCAAAACCTCTGTTTATTTATTTATTGGTTTGGGAAAAAGTTTTTAATCGATTTTTGATGCACTGTTAAGTGATAGATTTTCTTGAAATTTTGCGTACGTGTTCCTGCTCCATGACAACGCATGATTTAATAATTAATTTTGCAATTTATGTATTATATATTTTTATTTTTAACAAATAAGAGTCAAAAAAATCGTATAGCTAAATAACGGGTATTACCGTGTTAACTGTGACAATCGGCACTAATAAATGGGCTACATCCCTTGCATCAAAAAATACAACATATTTCAGATAGAGATCTTAAGTTTGCATTTGATTACCGCGTGCTGGTAGTTCAAAGCAGCGGTACACACGCGTGCATTGCAAAATAAAAAAATATTTTTTTTTTAAAAGTGGCGCTATGATAGTGAGCCGGATGTGCATGCTGTACATGATGTGGTTGACTAGTTCGATATCCGGCGTGTACAGTTACCTTACGTATTTCTAACGTGGTGTCCACATGACCATTGCATTGTCGGCTATGGTCACTGGAGGTAGGAGAGGGGCCATTCAAAACCCTAAGAGAGATAAACATCTCTTCCTTTCATGGACTTGACATTACAAAAAAATAATTTAAAAACTTAAATGGTTTCCCTTAGTACAAAAGTTGTGAGAACCACTGTTATAAACAAAACTAATGTTAGATTCAAAACTACAGTATCTATTTAATATACTTGGATGCCGCTTTGGCCTTTTCGTCACCCAGTAGGAGGGGGGCCGTCCAAGAAAGAACTGGTTAAATCTGTAAGACTGGACAGGTCAAAATATACCGACCCTACTACCGTAAACTACAAGAGTGGGCAAAGCTTTCTTCAGCAGTGTCACTCTTTCTTCCAAAACACCCAACAACGAAATTGTGTTTGAGTCTAATGATGGTGAGTCATAAGTATAAAGAGAACTGGAGAAACTATTTAAAGGGAGATAATGAAATGTGTAGACTGTGATACGGGGTTTCATTCACAGTGGGACAATTATCTTTTAAACATGATAACATTTATTACCGTTGCTAAGGGATATATGTGATAATAACGAGGTATTTTTCCAACTTAATCAATTTTGAATGAGAATTACTCACTTAAAAAATGTATGACAATATTTACATCGATCGATTTTGAGCAAATACTTTGGTATGCGGTTGATTTGTGTGTTGACTTTGCCCCACATTACATAGAAACCAACTGGATCATTAAAAATTGGTGTTTTACTTATAATAGACATTTGTAGAATATTACTGAATAATATAATAATCCTATGTAATGGTGTTTTTCGATTTCTAGACATAATACATAACTGTTATTAACTACCATGCCATGGAACCATTGTAATACCTGCATGCTATCTGGTGCAATGACGTTTAGTGCTTGGAAGGGGAGTTTAATCTGCCGTTTTAGTTAACAATGGAATAGGTTTTTTTTTTAATCATGCAGAAAAAGAGGTAATAAATGCACATAAAAATTATCACTATTTTATTTGTTTCTAATTGATCTATCTACAAGAACTTTGAAAGTAATTAGAAGTAAACAATGATAATAAAGTTGCGAAGGAAAGATTAGTGTCATTCGTTAGGTTTTAGAGTTGGTATTAAAATCGAACTTATTAAAACTGACATTATGCGAAGAGTTTGTTGACGTATGTGGCGAGCTTAATTTACAAGTTGATCCCCCTTTTCATGGTATAACCTGGCCTCCCCCATAGCCATGGTGAAATGGTAACGCTCAATGATGAGTTTTTCAATAAGAGGTTATGTCGACGTTTTGGACAGAGAAGCATGGAAACATTTAGTCATTAGTACTGTACATGGAGTTTTCGACGGATGTGGAGAGAACAAAGTAACTGTGTTTGATCCCGCGTCCTTCATCTACACATCCATACAAACACATCCATGCACGTGTACCTTTGATCGCTTTCTGTCACCATTCAATCGCGGATTTTCTCCCCTGACTATGGCACCAGTATGTATCCATGAATGCCAACACACAAAAATATTACCCTATGGGGGCTGTCCATTATTTATGTCAAAAAATTTTTTGGCGATTTTTACCTCCCCCCCCACCTCCCCCTTGTCAACAACTTGTCAAAAATGTTCTGACCCCCCCCCCCCTGTTTTGTTGACGTAATTCATGGACAGCCCCTATGTGACCACTAATTAATTGTTTTAATCGTATATCTAGTTAACGATTTAATGACAGTGAATTGTGGACATAGTTGGAACTTTTTTTATTAAAAGTTAATTGGTTATTTCAGTGAGTTAGTCATATATTTGACAACAATTGAGAGCCAATCGACGCCTATTATTTTAAATATTTTAATTTTATTGTTTCATAAAATATTTCTGAAATTGAAGTTTTTGTTAATTAAAATACAAAGTAATTCTAATTTGAATGTGTAAAAAAAAAAGGTTCCTTAACCCCTTAAGTGCTCATCGGGGCAGATGAAGTGTGGAATTCATCTGTTTCAGTAGCCACGGCCTACTGAGGGACAGCGTGGCTAGCGCAACGCCCAGCCTTTACTCCCCCGTCAGGTACCCATTTAAACCCCGTTGGACTTGGAGACTTTCACCAGAACCTGAAAAAATCCCACGGTTCTCACTGATGTTCGAACCCGGGACCCCTCCGGTCTACAGACGAGAGCTCTACAACGTCCCTTAATTCAAATGTCTAGAGCTAAAATAATCAAATCCTAGAAATCTAACATACAGAAAATAATTCGAAGTAAAAAATTAATATTGGAAGCAAGTGTTTGTCTATGTTGACTCTGTGCATGGAGCTCCTAGTTTCAGGACACCTAGACTCTGTGCACGGAGCTCCTAGTTTCAGGAAGCCAAGACTCTGTGCACGGAGCTCCTAGTTTTAGGACACCAAGACTCTGTGCACGGAGCTCCTAGTTTCAGGACACCTAGACTCTGTGCACGGAGCTCCTAGTTTCAGGACACCTAGACTCTGTGCACGGAGCTCCTAGTTTCAGGACACCAAGACTCTGTGCACGGAGCTCCTAGTTTCAGGACACCAAGACTCTGTGCACGGAGCTCCTAGTTTCAGGACACCAAAACTCTGTGCACGGAGCTCCTAGTTTCAGGACACCAAAACTCTGTGCACGGAGCTCCTAGTTTCAGGACACCTAGACTCTGTGCACGGAGCTCCTAGTTTCAGGACACCTAGACTCTGTGCACGGAGCTCCTAGTTTCAGGACACCTAGACTCTGTGCACGGAGCTCCTAGTTTCAGGACACCTAGACTCTGTGCACGGAGCTGCTAGTTTCAGGACACCAAAACAATATGTTAAAGAAAAAAACTGGGATAGGGTCTGCCATTTTGACAATAGATATAAATCTTTTTTCTGCACATTCCTAAAAATACAATTTTCACGCTACAGGTTTCCCGCGCCACAGTCAGAGTGCTTGTGTGCGCCGTTGTCGAAGTATCTTTGATAAGTTGTGCTCACGTTTTTGTGCTTTTCGTCCATTTACATTACTGTTTCACCTTTCTTTTTATAACCATGAGTCCGAAGAAAGTGAATGGAAAGGTCAGTGCTGAGAAGAAGATGATGCTTCAAAGAGTGAAATCATAGAAAAATATGAGCAAGGTGTGCGAGTGGCTGACTTAGCGAGGCAATACGGGCGTAGTAATTAAACGATATGTCCTGTGCTTAATTAAACAGAAGGATAAATGTTATAACACCAGCTAAGGGCGTTACAAAAATGTATAAGCTCCTACGCCTATCTCTTCCAGCCTACATCTCCACTAGCATCTTTCGTAGGATCTAGTCGGCTAATGTCCAAGTAAATACACTTAATAAAACCAGTTTAATTTTTTATATTCTCTTTTATTATGTTTTTTTATACAATTTGGCATTTAAAATATTTTTTTCTTATTCAAAAATACGTAACAAACAAAACTGGGTTGGCATTTTGGGGTCTGGAACGGATAGATGCCATTTCAATGAATTTCAAATGGGAAAATTGGTTTGAGATACGAGCTAATTGACGTACGAGCAACTTTACGGAACAAATTAAATTCATATCTCGAGGTGCCACTGTATATCTACCTAGGTAAAGGACAGAGACTTCATTGGCAAATGTAAAAGTGGTACATGTAGATAGAGAGCGAAGATTTGCCAATAAAATGACATCCACCACTCGACCAAGATCAGAGTCTATGATGCTCTCGTCCTCACATCACTCCTTTATGGCTGTGAGATTTGGACCCTGTACAGGAAGCAGTAGTCCTCACATCACTCCTTTATGGCTGTGAGACTTGGACCCTAACAGAAAGCAGTGGTCCTCACATCACTCCTTTATTGCTGTGAGACTTGGACCCTATACAGGAAGCAGTGGTCCTCACATCACTCCTTTATGGCTGTGTGACTGTGACCCTAACAGAAAGCAGTGGCCATCCCATCACTCCTTTATGGCTGTTAGTCTTTGGCCCTGTACAGGAAGCAGTCGTCCACACATCACCCTGCCCCATTATTGTACATTTTCAAGTTCGGCATCTGAAAATTGCATTTTTCCAGACGATAGAGTGAAACAATTTTTGAATAGACAAAACATGCACATGCCTATTAACAAATTGCAAATCAGTTTTTTATTTTCTCTTTGACTTAAAACCATTGCTTCAGATGAACTGAAGAAAATGTATGAACATCTATGATGTATTACGAAGAATCAAATTATGACCTTTAAAATTAATCCTTAAGAACTACTAGACTGTTAACGAAAATTTAGAGACTCCTCCTGGTGCCTAGTTAATTTAGAAACGGTTTTCCCATAACTTACTTTTTCTGAAAATAAATGATAAAAAATTTAATCCAATAAAAAAAAATACTTAAAAATATAAAAATCTGAATGCTTTACACACGTTTTGTTTTTTAAAAGAGTAGTTTTTATGTAACTAATTTAGGTTCCTTAAAATAAATGTTTCATATTATCGACCATTTTTCACTTAAGACGGCATGGATTTCGCATTTTCGGATTTAAATCATTTACAATGCATGTGGGACTGTGGGTTCTTTGAATATAAAATAAATTATTAATAACATTAGTGCGAAAGTGCAGAGAGGGTATTCCTTACTATTTTTTAATAAAGGGATATCATTCTGAATTTATTTTGAAAATTGTATGGAGGGATTCTTGCAAAGACGGAACCTATTTTTACATTTAGTAAATTATATTATATTATGGTAAGTATTTTTATAAATTGGAAATTAGTTTATAAAACAGTCATTTTAACGATAGTCGGCCCGCGAGATAAATTGTTCTTTTATATCCTAATGCAAAGGTCTTAATCTTGACATGTGTGATGTGAATCAAATGAAATAATTTAGGCACTTGTAGTCTTGTTACGGGACCGACCGTTCGGTTTCCGTATTTTTTTTACCCGGGTACCAGCCGTAGATAATATTGCTCCACACCCTAACCCTATCCCTAATCCTGAAAAAAAAATAAAATTTATATATGTCATGTTCCTTATACCCTAATATAATGGTCACGGTCGGTCCCGTAACAAGTGCGAATAATTTAAGACAGTGGCTACGGTACGGTCCGACCGAACCCGTATTTTTACTTCGGGTACCAGCCATAGATAATATTGCTCCACACCCTAACCCTATTCCTAACCCTAATCCTGAAAAAAAAATTCTGAAAAAAAATATAAAATTATGTTGTTATATAGCTCAGTGCAGCGACTCGGCCGCTATGCAATAATAAGTATGGCTGGTACCCGAAAAAAAAATACGGGTTCGGTCGGACCAAACCGTAGCCACTACCATTTAATAAACCGAAAAAATTACTCTCTAATAATTGTTATACATTTGTTTCAGATTATCATGAACGTCATGGTAATGTGTATGTCTGCATTGACTTATGAAAATCATTGTTTTATCGTGCTTCGATGCCAATGAGCTCAATCTTTCAATACATGACATAAATTAAAATATATTGAGTGCATCAGTATCTAAATTTCCCCTCTCCTGTTTGTTCATAAAATATAACCTTAAATTAAATGTTAAGAGGGTGGGGTATGAGGTATTATTGTTTTTCTTTTTTGAAAAAAATGTTCAGCAAAATAAGTTTCAGAATCATTCCTTTACACTTACGATACATATTAACAGTCAGTGCAAAAATATACATTTTCATTCATCATTCACAATTTGACCATTTTTTATTTTACCTTACGCAGTGGCTCCGGCACCAGCCAAAACCATTATATTAGGGTATAAGGAACATGGCATATATAAATTATTATTTTTTTTTTTCAGAATTTTTTTTTCAGGATTAGGGATAGGGTTAGGGTGTGGAGCAATATCTATGATACTTATGGCTGGTACCAAAAGAAAAAAATATGTGGGTTCGGTCGGACCGAACCGTTGCCACTGCGTTTACCTTATTTTCTCAGCTACTATAAATGTTATAACTTTCTATTTGAGCTAGAGCGATGATATTTTTTGCTTTGGAAATCGCTTATCATTTCCTTGAATTTTTATATTCTTTTTTCACTAACTCTTATTATTTATATGTTCTGACATTAGACATGATTGTCATCTTACAATTTATGTTATTTATGTGAAGAAAAAAAACACCCTTTTATTTGAATAATAAAATTTTATTTCAGACTTATTATCTTTTATTTAAAACCACAGAAACTTTTTTAAACTACTGGATTTTTTTTTTTAACATTTTCTAAACGGAAAAGCCGCCACCATCATTAAAAAAAATTTCACTGGATAAATTAAGTCTGTTGTTATATATGATTATATAAATATCAATCAATCATATAGGCATGAGGTTGATGAGAGCTGCAATCCATTTTATATGTAGTGAAAAATACTTAAAAAGGCAGCAATTCAATAATTGTAAAAATCAGCTAATTGGGAACTGCAAAAACATATCGAAGAGCCGCATGCATCTGTAAGAGCTGTATTTAGTCACCCCTGCATTATACCATACACAGTCTCATGTAGCAAGTATGAATAACCATAGAAATCGGTAGTGTAAGAGTAATATTGTAAATGGATGTAGAACTAGAATGTAGATCACAATTCAACACAATGCTCAACCATTAATATTTTAAGCTTATGATAAAAGTAAAATGTTCAACTAATATTTGCTGGTTTCGTCATCAAATAAAGTAAAGTTCCCTTAGCCCTAATGGGCCATCGGAGCAGATGAAGTGTTGAATTCGTCTGTTTCTATAACCTCAGCATATAAATGGATTGTGTGGTTAGCACAACGCCGAGCCGCCTTTACTTCCCCAACTTAAATCAGGTACCCATTTAAAGCTGGGTGGACTTGTGGGCAAATAAATATGAAACGAATTTCACCTGGAAAATTTCCCATGGTTCTCACAGTGGATCTAACCAGAGACTCTTAGGTCGAAAGTCGAGTATCTACACCACTCTGTCATCCGTCCCACTCAAATTAGAGATAAATGGTTAAAAAATATTTTCTTGATGACTTTGATAATCCTTTGATTTTTTTTTTTATTTTAAATTATTAATCTCTAATTACAATTATTCTTTTGTTTCCTTCTAATTAAAAATAGAAGGCAACTGCTGAAGACTCAATGGATAGTGAGACAGCATCTAATGGATGGAGAATCGAAGAACCAGATGAAGGCAGATATAATTTTAGTGATGAGAAAAGTAATTAACAATCATATAATTTTAATGGAAGGTGTAGAGTGATTTAAATTAAATTGAATTTTATTTGAAATAATAATCAGTATTATATATAAGGTATAAAGTATGTTTTAATATATTCAGAATTTGATTGATACACTATGTTGATTGCTTACATCTTTTTTTTTTATTGTTTTTTTTTAAGGTGTATGGCAGCCAAAACCAGAGGATATACTTTTGATCTTTGATAAAATTGAGCAGGCTAAAGGTAGTCCATTATCTATAAAATGGACATGCCCTGGTCGTAAAGTCCCAGAAAGACAAGACAAACACAATAATGGAGTGGCTAATAAAACAGATAAAGATGGAGAGGAATGTAAAGATGCAGAGCACAGGTTCTACTTACTTACAATTGTTAAGAAATCTTTAACATGGCATTGATGAAATTTATTGTCATTATCACAGAGTAAAGGCATGCCCTTTATTTATGTACACCTATATCAATGCAAACGAGTTATCAACTATTACAATTGTAGTAGTTGTATTCATCTAAGTCTTTCATTTTCCAATAATACAGTTCTACATAAACTGCATATCATAGTTATTATAATTTATTAATATTTAATTTCTTTTCTTTTTTTAAATATATTCTTGTCAGTATAATACTGTTTTGTTTATTTCCTGTCATTTATATTATTTTTCAGAGCCCCTGAATCTAGTACATTTGACTTTGATGAATTTCAGTCAGATGTTAGTGCCAAATTAACTCCAAGAAGTGTGCCAGGTATGTTTATCTGCGAGTCTATAAGTTTGTGCTTACAATTTATTGTTAACATAACATTGGTAAGATAGATTTGGAGACTCATAACTTAATACGATAAAGAATGGATTTATAGATTATGTAAACCTTGTGAAAATAGTGATGTGTTCCAAATTTTTCTAAAATTGCTTAGCTTTAAGTACAAAAGTGAAAATTAACACAAATAGATTAAAAAAAAAAGGTTGGTAGACATTTAAAGAAAAACATTTTTTAAAATAAATTACTGTGCAATTCAGCTAGATTCATATACAATATTAAAGTTTATTACATGTATTAGCATTTAATAATTGCTTTTTTCTGAATTAAAAAACAAGTTACAGGAATTTTTTTTTTTTTTTTGAGTTGATCCTCAGTCCAAATTAGGGGATGATGGCCGTGCTGTTTAGAGCGCATGACTGTCGAATCTCAGTGAAGCCTTGAGATTTTTTCAGGTCCTGGTGAAAGTCCCCAAGTCCACCCAGCTTTAAATGGGTATCTGACTTAAAGTTGGGGGAGTAAAGGCAGCTGGGCGTTGTGCTAACCACACAATCCCTTTATATGCCGAGGTTATACACTTCATTTGACCCGATGGGTCCCTTCTGGGTTTAAGGGAACTTTATTTACTTCAATCCAAATTGCTAGGACCTTCTTTGCTAATCTCTTGACTATGACGCCAATTAATCTCTTAATATAGCATCAGAAATAACAGATTTTATTGTTGTGGTTTTATATTTCTTAAAGTCTCTATTTGTGAATCAGCCTAAATTAAAATATTTTTTGATTGCAGTTGATCTTTCCCTGTCAATTAATCAATCTAAAATTGCAATTTTCATTACCGGTGAAATAGCCCTTCCTCTATGCTTTTTTTTTCTTCTTAATTGAGAAAAATGATATCTTAAAAAAAAAATGGTTTAAAAAAATCATTGCACCATTTTATCCTTAATAGAAGTGTAAATTTTGCCAGGCCTGCCGAATATACTATTGGCTAATTAAAAAAGCAAAATTGCAAGACATGCATTTAAAAAAAGGTGACAATCTAATAACCAAGTACATGTGTAACATAATTTAAACAAATACAAAAATATATGCATGGCATCCAATAAAGGATTTAATTGCTGAACAATTGCTGTTGAGACTTTGTGAGACTTTGAGAAAATAAAAACTAGTGATTGATACGTGCTTGGGAAATGTGAATATTTCTCTTATAATATTCAAATTTGGCAGGCTGACATATGACCCTTTTTGATTTCTTTAAAACAAAAATATAAGCAATGGTACTATAGCAATGGTACTATAGGGATAAGAATTTTTTAAACAGTTAGTTTGAAAGGAACACGATTTATTACTGTAATCCATACATGTTTATCCCAATGAAAAATTCTTGAAGAAAAAAACCACCTAACTTCAAATCTTAAGTCCTGGCACTTGCTGGGGGTGACACTCAAGACCTTTCAGCTAGCACTCAAGTGCTCTACCACACTTCTACCATATCCTTGCATAAAAAAAAATCTGCATAAAATAAGGCTTTACAGTGAATACATGTATATTCCAAATAACATTTGCTACTTTACCCATTATGGATGGTCGTGCGGTAAAGCGCTCGACTGTCGACTTAAAGGTAGCTGGTTCAATCTCCAGTGAGGACCAATGAAATTTTTCAGATTTTGGCTCAAGTTCTCGATATATCTGCCATGGTGCCTCCATGGCCATTGCACTATCGGCTAGAGCCATGGGGATGAAAGAAGGGCACCATAAAAACCGTCCCATTAGTGGTTCATAGGATCTAAGAGATTTCATCTCATCCTTACAGGGACTTAACACACTTTACCCATTCTAATGCTTTCACAGAAAAAAAAAATATTTTTAATAATTAAATTTTTTCAAGTTTTGTTTAGTCTAAATATTTTTTTGATAAATGCTATAAAAGTGCTGGCTTTTAAAGTAAAATTCTGGCTTATTTTACAGGCACAGTTACACCACGCCAAGAAAAGAAAAAAGTGGCAAGGATGGAAGACATAATGACTTCCTTGAGAAAACAGCAGCTTCAGAGAGCTGCAGATAGAGAAGCAGCTAAAAAAAAAAGTTCCCTTGGTGCATCACCAGCTCGATCGAGGTTGCTAAATTTCAGAGCAGCTGATCCTAGATATGGTTCGGCTAAAATGTTATCATTCTCGCCTGGCGGTAGGCCAGACACAAGTAAAACCCTGTCAGATGAGTCTGCATTAAGCCAGCCGAACACACCCACAGTTGTTAGAGGGGAAGGTGTGTGTAATACATCAACTTCAAAGTCGTTATTCACTGATTCCACGATAAACAGTGGTGTCTCGGATATCTCTTTAGAGTCAAGATCTTTAAAACATGAACCAGAGATTGAAAAACAGTTAGTAGCTGACTTGGCCAATGCCGTCCATACTTCAGAAGAATGCCTGACTGTGTCAGCAGAGCCGTCACCTCCACTTGACACCATTAAACCAGTTATAACCAATCTCAATGACCTGAAAGAGTCTGATTCCATCACAGTAATTGAGAAGTCTCCCCCACCCTCTGATTTCTCACACCCAGCTGTCCCCTGCACAGTTCTTAACCTCGAGCAATTCTCCTCTAATAACGAGGATTCTGCCTCCAAAGACTCATCTGTGCATGACACTCTACAGCCTGAGTTTAATCCTTCCAGTATGGATTTGTCTGTGGCTGAACATTTAACAACCAGTAGTAGCAGTACAGTTATACCTCCTGAAATATCCCTCCCTGTTGTAAGCTCATCACAAGTGAGTTTGTCTGCATCAGAAGACACTGTGAGGCCTGCTACCATCACAGAACTCGAAAATCTTGACACTGAAATAACTAATAATGATGAAACAATCACTAATTCTACATAATAATTTTTTTTTTTTTTTTTTTTTTTGATAAATGTTATTTTTGTTATTGGAACTTTTTTTAGTTAAGTTAATGGTGGTAATATTTTTATGTTATGATATGGTAGGCAATAGTGTTTCTCATTTTACAGAGTTTCCCTAATTCTGGGAAGCCGGGATAAAAATGTTTTTCATCCTGGGATAAAGAATATACATGTATCTTAAAGATGCATTAAAAATTAGTTTAAATGAGAGGAGTAATAATAATTTTTCATACAAAAAAATCACTTATTTCACTGGAAATAGGACAATTAAACGGGGCATTATTCAAAAATCTAATTTGATCATTACCACAATAGATTGATAAATTCCTCTTGTTCTTATCACAGACATATAGATGAGAATGTCTCCCTTTCCAATTCTAATAAGTAAAAGCAAATGTGTAAAACAAACCAGTCTTGTTTCAATAGTGTCAAAATGTGTGAACGTTATTGATTTCATAGGAGTGTCAAAGTCTGCAACTCAAAAGTGTTTATTTTAATGGTAGTCTATCTTTGAATTATAACAACAATAATGAAGTCTGCCGACCCCCCACAACTCCGAACTAAGGTTAGTTTTAAATTGATTTATCTACAGTGTATGTCAATTTTTCTGCTATCAGTATTGATGAAAACTTTTTTTGGAGCCCCTTTTTTTATATACTACAACATTTAGTTAACTTATCAACCAGAACTACTCTGAAAAAGTATACGAATGAAAGATTGCATAGCAGCTTCTATATGAAATCTGGTCTGCAGATGAACAAAGTGTTGTTTTTCATTGCCATATATAAGCACAGATGAAATCTGTGATGCTATAGGTATAACACCTGTGTAAGAAATTAAATTTGCAAACTAAATGTTTTTGTTTTGCCAACAAAGAGTTAATTTTTTTAATCTAAATGTCATCTCAGGATAAGAGAATTTCCCGGGAAGTGTTTAGCGAGTTTAAATTGGGAGAGAAACCCTAATAAGGTAAAGGTACATCTTTGTATTTAAATTTTTACATTATTTATTTTTGTGACTTAATATTGAAATACATTTTAAAATTTGTGATAAATTTAATGTGTTTATCTCATCATTTGTTACTGTTTGTTAGAAATATACAAGATGTTAAATTTTGAAAAGTGCTTTGATTTGCTGTTTCATTTACATTAGAACAAACAGTGGATCAATCCATTTAGTAACTTAAACAATTTTATATAATAATACACTTAATTTATCTGCATCATAGGATAATCCAGATTTCTGTGGTTAAAAAGTGAGGTGTAAAATGGTGGTGGAGTAGTAAAAATATATATTTTATTAAGCGCATTAAATGTAAAATAAAAGAAATTAGAATTAGCATAAATCAATTTCAGTTCAAACTTGTACAGCGAATGCAAGCACTTTAACAATTTAGCATCTTGTCACAAAATTAAAATCTATCTATTGTATAAGTAATGGGACAGAGAAGTAAAAAGAAGACTAAAAAAAAATTGCAAGTTAAACTGAGGTGCTTTATAAAGAGAAAGATTTTCAGAACTTGTTCATTTACTAATTATAAGGGTTCATCCGCTCCCTTCAAACATATCATTTCCTAGAAATTGTTCAAAATACATTTTTTTATCTGTAAAAATATAAATGGATAGATTGGTTCAAGGATGATGCCCACAAATTTGATTTTCAAAACAGTTTTTTGAAGTAAATCATAAATTTAAATGGCTTAATGGGTCTCTAGTTTGATATCATTTGAGAACCATGGGAATTTTTCAAGTTCCCTCAATTTTTCCTGTGGGGCCATTGCATTATCTGTTATGGTGGGTGTGAAAGAAGAGAGCTACAAGAACAGTCCCAAAGTATTTTATAGGATCTATGAAATAAAAATATAATCCTTATAGGGACTTAACAAATCATATTTTCAATCTTAAAATAAACATATAAAACTAGTGAAAATCAACTTATCCTTGGATAAAGATGGATCAAGAACAAGAAAAACTATTTTGAAAATAGCAAATTCATGCTGAATGTTTGAATTTCAAAGCATATTCCGATTCAGGGAAATCTTTCAAAATTTCCGGTCAGATTCTATCTTTAAAGGTGTTTGGATCATTTGTATACTTTAACACATTTCTTTTTAAAATAGAAAGAAAGATTATCAATATTTTTATTGGCACTTTTAAGAATCTACACTTTGGCTTCAAATATTTCATATACCAAGTCTTTTGTAATGGACAAGCATAAAAAGTTTTTTTTTTTTGTTTTTCTGGCCTAATTTTTAGTTGATTTTTTCTAAACTGAGTTAAAAGTAAAAAGAAATGAAAAATGTTAAGTTTTTTCAATTGTAATTATTTATTAATATTTTTTTTTTGCGTTGAAACACAATAAAAAAAAAAGATGTTGGTTTAAATGACAAGCAATGGCAATAGATACAAATTAAACTACATATTTGATATTTTGTATAAAACGCTGCTGAATACAGGATTATTGTATTTTTTTTTTTTGGTTGGAAACATCACAAAGTAAAATTACAACATCAAAACATGACAAAAACACAAAGCTTGATTCACATTCATGCATTTATAAAGAAAAAAATGTGAAACTTTATTACACTATAGAAATATTCATGAAAACATTGAAATAATGAAGCATAACTGAACACTTTATAATCCAGAAATAACTGGTAAGCTCACATTAAATGTTCTCTCGCAATTTTGCATTTTTTTTCCCAGAGTATTTGGAATAAATTTGATAATTTCCTTATAAAATATTTTCCAGTCTATCACTAAAATAATTCTCATAGATTTAGAAAAAAAAAAGCCTTTTTTAGATTAATTTAACAAAACTGTCTGTACAGCAAACAGCAAAACTGTCTGTAATGCAAACAGCTAAACCATTCTTTTGTTCTTCTGTTGTTTACACAGGTGGTGCCAAAAATAAATATATAATCTGACAAAATTTCAGTTCACTAACTTAAAAAAATCTATTTCACAACAAAAGTAAGCAACAAATATGCTTTGTACAATACCTGCTGTGCAATAGCACTGAGATGGGGTTTGTAATAAAAAGAAAAGAAAAATGTATTCATACTGTTAATAAAATCTAAATGATATTTGAGCTATCATGTTGCAACAAGAAATGTATGAACAAAACATATAATGTTAAATAATGTGTATACTTGTGACTTTGTTAAAACATTACTACATATTGTCATCAAACTTAAAACATTATACAGTGCAGCTTAAAGAAATTAAAAAAAAAAATGACCAACCATGTAGAGCTTTACGATGACAGTTCATGAAACATTATTTGTAGTTTAAACACTATTCGAAAAATATATATACTTACTGTCGTAATTGTTGTATTTAGAAGGTTGGTCTAAAAAAAAATTTCAATCACTCTTGGTTATTTTATTGCTAGTGTTTAGAAACACATTTTTTAAATGCCAATCCTTTATCCAGAATTTACAAACAAATACATTAAGCATTGGTACTCTGGAAATAATTTGCTTGTGCATATACAAAAAAATCAATAGATAAAGTAAACATCAAGTGATAGCATTTTTATTATAGTTTTATTGTAATGGTAACAATCAAAATGTACTAGGAAAGCAGAAGAAAAAAATAAATAAGTTATATTTAACACTAATCAATAATTGTATGATATGGTTATAAATAGTGCAACATTGTAATTTTATGAACACAATAAGCACAAAAAACTATTACAACTGCAATTAAATACATTCATTACATTTTATAAAAAAGTATGCACAATTTGATGTATTTTTTTTATTTAAAGGGAGAATCAGCATAAACTTCTTGTAACTGGGATTAAGAAAGTAATGTCAACACTTCCATAAAAAAATTACAAGCTTAATTCTTTTAATTTCTCTAACAAGAGTAAAGGTATTGCTGATGTGTATGTTTCTATCAAATAAATGAAATATTTAATTACAAAAAAAAACTTAGCTTCAGCTATGAACAAAGACTTTTTTTTTTTAGATTTTAATTTGAAGAAAAAAATTAATCGGATAAAAATAATAAGATAACACATTTTTATATATCAGAGTGTAAAAAACAAATACTTGTATTAGGAAGGCATTAATCAAGTACACAAAGATGGGAAATGTACAGTAATGGGGGAAGGACAATAAGTGAAGCATTGTAAGTATTTTAAAAAATGCCAAGGGATAGCAAAAAAATGTACAACTTTCATACTCTATTATCTACATTAACTACAATTTTCTATGGGCAATGAAAGGTCAAAATTTCAGTTCGTTTAAATAATCAAAAAAAAAAAAAGGTTATGAAAAATTAGTATAAAAAAATACATTTTACTTTTATGGCAGGTTGGAACAAAACAAAAATCACAGAGCTAATAAAACAACAATATGCTCAGAAATAAAAACAAAGGGCAACCTATGTTATCAGTTTGTTTTTTTAAAAAGCACTGTAAAGACATATTTCCTAATTAATAAATTAACATTCTTATCAATGTACTGGGTGTCAGATAGGTTGTGAAATAGTAAAATGAAGAAAAATCCTAGCAAAGGTCTTAAATGTCCACAAACTGGTTTAGTACTGTGGTCATTTTCTAGGAATCAACGTAGAATCAACCTTATTTAATTTTTTTTTTTTTTCATGATTAGGGTAGCCTATACAAATACTGGCAAAAAACAACTGAGCTTGTGATAAAATTCACTCCAATATTCAGTTTCTAACGGTATTAAAGGCAATGTAAGCATTTCTATTCTAAACTAATAATGAAATTAAAGATTAATTTCTATTAACAAAGTGAATAGTAAGTGATCATATATTTAGTGACAAGTTACAATTGTGCCAGAATAAAGCTTAACTGTAACTTTAACATAAAACCCACCGTATTTATTTTTTGGTAATTTTTTGTATTTATTTTTGTTTTTGCACAGCAAAATCTTAACAAGCATAATAAAAAACTGACAAAGAATGGTATCCAAAAAGAAAAAAAAAACTGGAGATTCCGATAAAAAGCATTCATTTTAATAAATGAATTAAATAAAATTTAAATTTTGAAGCCCATTGTGCAACAATGTTTACTGTGTAAAAGAAAAATTATCAAATGAGATATAAATATTCATTTTTTATAAAAACAGTAAGCCTGAGCAGGATCAAAGGATGCTGATGCATAAATCTACTTTTAATACATATAACTGGAGCATATCTGAAACATTTCAAAGACTATTATTGTCTTCAATTTTTTTTTTAATATTAAATGTTACATAAATTTAAGTCAGTTAATAATGTCATAATTTTTTTTCTAAGATAAGTGATTTATTTCCGCTAACAGACTTGACATTATCTGATAAACACACATAAAAATCTAACACGAAAGTCGCAGTTGGGAAGGAGTAAAAATAACAAAAAGTTACAGGAATTAATTTTTTTAAATTGCACTTTAAGCTTACAATTTAATATTTAAGAAAATAAACAAAACACATCATTACTACAAAAAAAAAAACAGAGGGACATTTGGAAAATACATATATACATATGTATGTATATTTGTATGCACACACATCATCACAATAAATCTCTCAACAGAATACTTAGGTTTATAAGTGTGAAGAGTTAACTTTCAGACCCATTTGGAAGTTAACTATGAAGAAAATATGGCTATTTAATTAATACACCTAAGTTAACGCATAGCTTGTAATTAGATCTAGTATTGCAATACCCAAGAAAACAATTTCAATTGGTCTAAAGCTGGAATTTGTTGTTTTTTAAACAGTAATTATAAATCTATTTTAAAAATGAAATGTTAAATTTATTTTTTTTAGACACATAAAAAAATTTGAACTGAAGGGAATTATGATTATTATAAATCTGAAGCATTGGAATCTTGTGTACAGACATTGTACAACAGCCGAGCTCTCAAAGCTTCCTTTAGTGTAGATTAATCCATCTAAAACCCAAGATCACAAAATGATTAAACTGAACATTTTTTTTTTACATTTATTAAAATTTCTTTCTTGTTTTATTGTATTTGTTTGTAGAATATGTAAAAGATATGTACAGCAGACCATTGGCAGGCAGCACCAAAAAAATCCAGCCCCTCAGTTCATTCTTGGTAAATCCTCATCTTATCTGATTTAAAAGAAAAGGTACATAAATATTTTAACAATCTTTCAAAATGTACGAATCAATGAAAGGATGACACCAAAATTTGACAGATTCTGATATAATTACTGATTTTTTCCAAAACTAGACTTGATATGATTCCGCATTATATAAAAACTTAAAGACTTTATCAAATGCTTGAAAATGCATTAAATTGGGTTCCTATTAATCCGATTAGCAATCAGAAATTGGTAACATTAACCGATTTTGTGCTTCTTTGCGCAAAAAGTTATAGGATTTCTAATTAAAATGAATCATCCCATCACTAATATAAATAATGTTACAGATTTTAATACTTATTGCAATAGCAAACTTTAACTTATTTTTCTTAATTTTAATTTAGTCATAAGAGCTGTTCCACCCATTAACATTCATTTTTTATGAATTAAAATTAATTTTCAAAAGTTTTAAACACATTAAAGTGCTAAAATGTTAACAGTCACAATAATTAAACAAATATTTTATGTTCTTTGAGTTTATTTACAGGCATTATCAGTCTGGATGTATCAGTGTGCAACAAATGGCTGAACTATAAATCTACAGAGGCATAGGCCTATTTATGATTCAAGCATATTTTCTAATGATTTTTTTTATTTAGACTTCTAAATAATAGAGTAAGTCTTAAAGTTTAAACAAATCAGAAAAAGAACTTTAAAATAAATGCAGTCATTTTGATCCCAATGCTTAATAACAATAGGTGACATTCAAAAAGACAAATTACTTTCTACATCAACTAATCATTCAAAAATATTTCATTTTCTTAAAGAATCTTATTAGATTAATCAATACTAATAATAAAAGAAGACAATAATGACCAGAATAGGAAATTATTGCTTACTCTATATAGAGATAAGATGTTATTGATTGTAACCTTTAGACATGATATATATGAGTACACATATATTTAATAAATTTATAACCCCATTGTAACCCAATTTTTTTAAATGTTAGTAATTCTCCATTTTGGGCTGAGATTTGTTGTAATGTAACCCCGGCTTTCAACTGGCTATGAATGCACTTGTTAAATCAATTATAAAAAAAAAAGTAAAATGTATTACCATTATAAGCTAATCATTCTCTGTTTCTCACACTCATATTCACAGTTTCTTGGAAAATTAGTTCTTTTAGCCTTTCTTTAGGTAAGTCATCTAATTCCATCTCAAAAGTGAAAGGTTCTTCTGCTACAGGCTAGATATATATAAATAAACAACTGATTGAAAATGTACATATTATACAATTAAGGATCAGAAAATCTTTGTACCTGTTGATAAGCTTAAATAGTTCTACCTGTAGATGTTAAAAACTAGAAAGATTAAATGTACTTCCTGTTTGGTGTGGCAAACAAATCTGTTGTAAAGCATCATAAGGTGCATTTTTTAGAACCCAGTTTTGTGTAATCTAGTTTTTACCAATCCTCATATATATTATGTATCTAATCAACCCATATATCTTTTTTACATATATATATATATATGTATATATATATATATATATATATATTTCAGCTAGCTAAAAATTCAATTGATAAAAAATACATGGTGCTAGCCACCTCATCAGCTGATTAAATGAGGAATAACAAACCAATTATTTATATCATACTTATGGACATTTGCTATTTATTCAAACTTACCTCATCAGCAGGGTCATAATATTGTTCAAGGTATGGATGAGCAAGTGCTTCTTCTACTGTTATTCTTTTATTAGGGTTGAAAGTTAACATCTTCTCCAAAAGATCCAAAGCTGCATTAATAATAAAATGTATACAACTTTTAAAAGAATATTAATACAATTCCCAAGTACTTTTTTTTAAAGTCAGTGCATGAATGAGATTTTATCTCCTAAATCAAATCATCCACAAATAGGAGGATGCCCTTCTTACGTCCAATCTGAGAGACCAATGGCCATTGTGGAACCGCCACCAATGAATTAACCTACAAGCTATATAAGTACATGTGGAGGGCATTAAGAGAAGAGAAGGCACCATCAAAATTTTTCTTATCCAAAAATATCCTTAAAACTTCTACTTTCTATTTATCAAATGAAGAAATCTTGTTCATAAAAAGTCATACATTTTTTTGGTCGCAATGTTTGTTCTATATGAAGTGCATTGTGCTTGGAAATTGGAAACTGAACTACTTTTAAACAAGTCTAGACATTTTTGAAACAGCTAAAAAATTAATTCATGCTGATCTTTATAAAATAATTTTAGAAGACATATTGAAAAGATTTCCAAATGTTAATATTGCTTTTCAAATATTTTTAAGTTAATAGTCAAGTAAGCTTTCATTTTCATAGATGACATAAATGGTAAACCTTTCCCCCTTATACACATTATGTGTATAAGCAGATGAGTTGCATTAAAACTGACTAAGGAGATTGGATTAAAATAAAATTTGTAAAGAAAACTGTTTGAGAAAAGCCTTAAGCCATAAATAAAATGAAAGCAGGCATATTTTCCTTCTTAACTGAAATGTATTTAATTTTTAAAATTTAGATGAATACAACATTTCTTTATGTTTTCTTTTATATAGAAATAGTTTAAGGGTCACAACAGAATGTAAACTGAACAAAATGCGCAATCTCTCAGTGTGAAAAAAGTATCCGAATTATTACAAATTATGTCATTTGCTATGAGTAATAATTTTCCTGTTTCCATAAGCTTCACAAATAATTTGTTATTCTTCATTTCAACATAAATGATTAAAATACAAATAGAATAACACAAAATATTTATACTCCAGTGCTATAAATATGAAGTAACGTTCAACTAATACTTAACATTGGTTTGGGTTTATAAGAGTTAAAAAATAGATGACCAAGCAAAGCCTTAAGCTTCCTCAGCGTTAATTCTCGTCCATGGAAAGTCGCATAATCACGAGATAAATAAATAAAAAAGAAATGTTTCTTGGATGGCCTAGTAACTTTCGTTCCATGGGCAAGTACCACCAGTCTGCAGCCCGGGGACCGCTGCCATAGAACATTATAACCCACATTAAGAAAGAACTTATGTCAAAACTGAGGGTACTGAATAGCTATTGAAGTTTTCACAGTGGCTAAATCACTTATTCATAATCTTGTAAAATAAATAATTGTCTTTTTATAGTAATATAGACAACCAATACTTTTGTTATGCTAGTTCATAAAGCCAAATAACCAGAAGCAATTAAAATATTTATTTTGGCTATTATGATCTGTCTATGCTTCTCCTTAAATTAATAATCTTGAAGAAAGTGAATCACGTTTTTAAATGTACAAAGTTTTTAAGGTGTCTCCTATAGAATTATACAGTTGCCAGTTATGTCCCCTTATAATCATCATTACCAGTTTATCTTTAATCTGCTCAATTTAACTGAAAAAAAGGAACACCCTTCTTTTCTTTTTCAAAATAAAATGGATGCAGTGTTCCAATAGCATCAATATAATACACAATCAAAAGGGCACATAATTAATGACTTTTTTTTTAAACTGAAAGTGAATTGATATTTTTTTGCTAAATCAACAGTTGTCCCAAGTTTAGTCAGTGAGGGAACTTCAAAGACACCGCAAGCCGTACTTAGCCTTAAATGGTAAACTGTTATATAGCTTAGCAAATGGTATTTTGGTGTAAAACATGAACCAATCTTCACTTTCTCACTGTAGCCAAAAGCAGCTCCTGAGGAGCCCAACAGGTGATTAGTCCTTTCTTTGACAAAGGTGTCGGTCTAATACTCAAAGAGTATGAACTTTGGAGCAGCTTTCTCAGGGACCTGGCCTTAAGCATCTGGGTCCTTCTTACTGCCTTAGAATACAGTGCCCACAATTTGCACAAAAAGAGTAGAATATGTATTTTAACTATCATTTGATCATGATATGCTTTACAAGTCAATAGCTAACAACCTTTAGGTCCTCTTACCTTTAACATCTGCATTAGGAAATAATTTCTGCCAAGGTACTTTTGGTTTATAAGGTAATGACTGGATATATCCTCTTGCCTGTAGGTTGCAAAGTAAAAAGGAAATTTGTATAGTTCTTTAAAAAATTGACTGGCCAAATTAAAAAAAATCATTAGCCTTTTTTTTTTTAAATAAATATTAGGATCAAACCTTGTCATTGATAATACACTGTAAGTCATCTTGACTCGGAGAGCCTAAAACACCAAGTATGTGATTCAACTGATCAAGATCTAAATTTAAGAGGTTAAGTAAGTAAATAGATGATTATTTTGAAGTTAAATGCAAGATATTCACGAAGTCACAACGCTGTGCACTGGCATTGAAACCTTGTACTTCATATATTTTTTATAAAGAACATCAACAATTCCTTGCACATTTATTTTCTTTAGATAGCGACTAATCAACATCGATGATTGCTCAAAACATTCATAGAAATCATCAAATAACCTTGCAATAATCTTTCTGTTCAAATTTTAAGTAGAAAGAAAAAATGCTTATGTTTACATACATTTTAGAAAACAATTACAATTGTACTCTATTATTAAACTAAAGTAGTGCAAAATTCATCAGTAAATAGCTTTACAAATTACTAGAAAATTAGCAATGTAACTTTTCTGATGATAATTTTTTTCTATTTTTACAGATAATTAACAAGCTCATTCATGTGTATTATCAAATTAAGCTAAACTAACTTTCTTATTAAAAGAATTTGACTTCTTTCAAATTTTATATTTTTTAATACCAGTTTAGTTTAATAGGTGAAGTTATGATATTGTTTTTTCCAAAACAGCAATAGAGAAATGATTAAACCAAAAATTTTAATTTATATACGATGCATTAAACCATAAAATTAACCATAATGGAAACACATGGATCATCTATTATAAAAATGTGCCTTTGCTATCAACAAAAAGGATACAATGTTTCCCAGGAAACAGTGGACGATTCGCCAACATTTCTGCTAGAATACATCCTACTGACCACACATCAACTGTACATATGTTAAGGAAAATAAGTCAACAGTGAAATGAAAACAGTCCATAATGCTAAAAGTTTGCTGCTGTTTGTTTGTTTTTTCATTATTTATAAAATTAAAGTTTTTATATAACTGTATGCTGGGTGTTTTAGACTAAAGGATACTAGACTTGGTGTAACCCTTGGAGTTGAGCATTATCTCAGGAGCCCTATACCACCTGGTGGCCACATACTCTGTCAAGAATCCAGTATGGTCATGGTCTGGGTCTGCTACTCTAGCAAGACCAAAATCACATATCTGAGAGTTAAAAAAAAAAGAAATAAGAATTTAGCCATGTGTAAATGCAGTATAAATATCATTTGGACACATAATGACATTATGCTTACAATTAACCTTCTCATTCCAAATGCAAATTTTGATAACATTTCTATGCCTTATTCCAAATGTATCGTCAAGTAAAACTAAACGAACGAAGGTCTGCTTTTTGTCTATTTAAATAGCTAGGTCAAGTGCATAATTATTCCATATGGCAATAATGGGGGCAAAACCATACTACTATGTGAGGAATTACTAAATCTGACAAGAGCAGATTATAAAGTTACATAACAGGGTCTCTGTGAATGCGCCATCAGTGTGTAGTTTCAAAACCAAACCCAAATTTTTCCCCACTTATGGTTCAGAAATACAATCTTCATAAAATTATATATTTTAAAAATGTAAATGAATTTGAATGCTCTTCATTTTATCTTGATACATGTATACTTAAAGGCTATTTATATATATTTTAACATTCTCTTGATGTTTTTCAGTTGAAAATTGGGTAAAAAATTTTTTTTTAATCATTCTTTTCGGACTAATATTTTTTTTCTTACAGGGGATAACTTTATATTCTTTTACAGATAGAAAGATTATTTATTTTATTAATAAAATTGAGTATATTATTAAATAATTTATTGCAGGATATGACTAGATTTGTCCCTAATATTTTACTCTTCAGAAAAATTATTAATCAAAACACTAAAATTTTTTTTACTTTGACCATAGTAAAAATAGTGAAATACCTAAGTACATTTCTACATGTCCATAAATTATTTTTTCAAAAACAGTTTCACCAAAATTCTTCAATTGACAATGGTACTAATTACAACCCATTTTTAATTAATACATTCAATAAATTTTTTAAATAGTGTCCAATGTTTTTTTTTAATTTATTGCCTTTATCAAAAAATTTGAAACTTAAATAGCTTTTTAAAAAAAGACATTGACTGCAAATAACTAATATTAAAAACAATGTGACCTACATGAAAGACGGAAACATTTGAAAAACATATCTGAGACATATATGACAATCAAAAACTATTTCAGCTAGAGATAGTTTACTTTAATGATTGACACCAAGTTTTCAAAATTGAAAAATGGCATATAAAACCAGTTGTACATTTAATGGTTATTATGGCACAAACTTTTAGATGTAAAACTGTATATAAAAAAAGTAAAGTTCCCATAGCCCTAAAAGGCCATCGGGGCAGATGTTTCTATAACCTCGGCATATGAAGGGATTGTGTGGTTAGCACAACGCCCAGCCGCCTTTACTTCCCCAACTTAAAGTCAGATACCCATTTAAAGCTTGGTGGACTTGTGGGACGACTTTGAAACACATTTCACCTGAAAAATTCCCACGGTTTTCACCGAGGATCGAACCCTGGGCTCTCAGATTGACAGTCGAGTATCTACACCACTCGGCTATCCGTCCCACAAAACTGTATATACTAACATACAAAATGTAATAACAAACATATTACCTTGAGATCACAAGTTGTATTCAGAAGAAGGTTACTTGGCTTTAAATCACGATGCAACACATTGGCAGAGTGTATATATTTAAGTCCTCTCAGGATCTGGTACAAGAAGTAGCAGACATGATCATTGCTTAGTTGCTGTGTCTTCAACAATTTATACATGTCAGTTTCCATTAAACACTGAACTATATAGCTGTAGAACTTGTTAAGTAAATATCAATCATTTTCTCAATCAATAATTAAAGTTTTGCTTTATCTATAAAAATTATGGGTGAGTGGAGAGGGGAAGAAGAATACAAGAAAAAGGATACACATCTTTCATATCTTCTACAGTTGCAGCTCTCAAAATATTTTTAATGTCGATAATCTGAAATCAAAGATGTTCAAATGAAAGAAACAGGGCATGGAAAAAAAAGTTAAGAAAACAGAATGACCAGATGTAAAAAAAAAAAAATGGTATAAGGAATAATTCACCACATTACCACAACCTTATTATAAATACTAAAAAAAATAAAATGACTGTAATTTATTGACCTAACTACATAGCCAAATATTTATCCTAAACTAAATTTGACCATTTTATCAACAAAATATAAAAAGCTAAAATTTCCATTATATCTATGTGATGCATTTTTTATAAATGCCATATCCGTTAGTCCTTACAACGTTACATTGTTACTCCATTTTGTAAAATAAAATATATATTACAACTAATCTAATACACCTTTAGAATTTATTCAAATAGGATTGTGCTTGATAGTACATGTGTAATGTTTTGAAAATATTTTACATCATGGAAACATGTTAAAAGAAGTGTTTTTAAATAATGGTGGCATTTTATTTTTTTTTAGTATAATACAAAGTGAAAAAAAAAGGCTTGACCAATTATGTGAAATTAAATTTAAAAAAAATGTTTCTTTTTTAAATAAACCATTTTAAATGAGCTATTAGGCTACATATAGACATACATTTTCATGTTTGAAGCGTGTTAAAATTTTGATTTCTCGTAGTGTTCTTTGACAGTAGGTCTGGTGTTCAAATGGTGAAATCTTCTTTATGGCAACTTTCTGTTTGGTATGGTTGTCCAGAGCAGATCTAAGGATGAAAAAATTAGTTTAAAAAAATTAATACACACATATTTATAATCAAAGGTGAAAACTTCGGAACTTCCAAAAAAACTACAAATTAATAATGCTGCAAGATGATAAAGATAATCTGGCAAATAATTGTATAGTTCAGTGAACTAAGTAAGGATTCTTTAGATTATGAGGACCATCAGGGCAGATTTAGAGAAATGTTCTTGTTTCTAACATCATAATGATGAGGCAGCAAACATACCCAGTCATCTTTACTTGCCAAAACTAATCCAGACATACATTAGAGCTCAACCCACTACCTTCCGGTTGACAGTCATGTACAATCCCATCCTGCCTTAAGTTTTACAAAAAAGTATACATATCTGGCCTTATGTGATGGAAGAAAATGCCAGGTAATACCAAAACAAGGATGGCTAGAGTTCTCTACATAATCAACTTCTACACTAATTCTAATAATAAAAACTATTAGTCAAGTCGAGTTTACAAAATATTCAAAGTGTCAATGTCACACTTTCCAATTGGTATTAATACAAATACAATACATTTTTTTTTACCAGAAGACAAGACTATACAAAATTATTTTTTTTCCCCATGTTTCAATATTAAAAAGTTTTTTTTTAAATAGATTATTAAGTAATCACTATGTGTGTTTGACACTCAGTGAGTGTAAGCTTTTTTGCGTCAACTGTTTAATACATTCGTTAAAATTTCATATATTTTTCAAATCAGAATGTGAATAGGTAAACCCTTCAGTTATTGCAGAATCATCTTGTTTAAAAAATTATATTTTTCTTATATAACCCAAATTTCTGACTTCACAGAAGACTTCATTGTATACTTTATACATAAAATAGCAATCCGACTCAAAAATACTTCTGTATTTTGAGGTTAAAAACAGTCAAAACCAAAAGACATTACAGCATTTGCCACAAAAGCAACATAATACAATCCCTATTAAATGAGCCAAACATCAGCACAACAAGCCTAGACAAAAGAGTATTAATTCAATACAACCCAAGGAATGTGACCAAAAAATTAGGGATTGCATGTGCAAAAGAAAGTCAGCCAAGAAAAACATAAAGTGTAAAGATAAAAAAAAAACTAAATCAATGATTACAAAAAAATCTATACTTTAAAAGTAAAAAAAAAATTATTTTTTTTTTCTGTACAAAACCTTTAATGTTTACTGAGCTATGACTAGATTAAAGTTGCATTAAAATGTCTTGCTTGATTCTATCATTCTATTCAATAAAATATTTAAGCATTTCACATTTGTGTGGTTAAGTTCCTGAAACTATTGCGGGTGTGGAGATAGACCAAGTAAAATGAAAAAACAGTATTGTTAGTTACATGATTATTAATAAGTTCATTAAAAATAAGGATGATGATGAATCAGCTGTGCAATATTTGAAAAAAAAACACACATTAGACCTGCCAGCCAATCAGCAGTTAATATATAGTTTCTTAATGGAATCTACATCCTCACTCAATTCAGGGCTCATCTGCTAAAAATCCTAGCAATTTTATTTTCTGCCAAAATTAGACCAATGTGAATCTACTATTAATAAAAAGAAGACAGTCTTTAGATTAATAATTATCTAAACTGTGCTAATGAAAGTTTCCATAAAAAAACTAAGGTTGTCCCACCCAAAAAAAAAGGCAATACTTTCATTAATTTAGCATTGGCATTAAATCTAATAAATCATCACAAAAATCTGTGAAACACAAAATGCACGAGACAAGATTAAGCCAGGTTTTATTGTACGATGTATCTTAAAACAGTATTTTTTGGTCATGTGCCTGCCCTATCTGCCAGAAATGGCAGGCTGCAAGAGTCTCCTTGAGTGTGACTAAGTGGAAGGGTTTTGTATTCCCACCACATCCGTCAACTTTTCCAGCTGCTAATACCAGGGTCTCAGCTTATCCTCGTTGATCATGGTACCACTATTATTTTCTAAAGCCTAGTCAGGAGACACCAGTGATCTACCCCCAGACAGATCATGGTAAATAACAATATAACTTGGGAATGAATTTTATTAGTCTGCCGGAAAAAAAGACATAAGTTTAGATTGCTTTGAACCTAAAATAGTCTTTATTAGTTTAAACTATTAAAGAACATAGCTTTTTTTTTAATCCGTCATTTAAAAATCAATTAATTTGGTGATATATCGTCAAATATGATTTTATTCTTTTAAATAATTGTATTATTTCTATATAACAAAAAAATTATACTGTATTAAGTTTTATTTAAATTTTAATGACCCTTTTATTTGCATCACCAGTTGGTACAAATAAATTGAAAAAAAAAAAAACACAAGACAATCAATTATAATACAGGATTGAAATATACTGTATTAAGTGTTTAAGTGTTGTAAAAAGAAAAAAAAAACATTTATAGCTGTCAATTTGTTATTCAAGATTTAGAAGTACTTTTTTTTTATTAAAAGTAAATGTATCAAGTGTGTCAGCGCTTGAAGAAAAAACACCAAGTTTGAAACTACAGCAAATGACGTCATAACCAAAATGGTGCACACACAAAAGAAACCAGGTCATCTGCATGGAAATGTTTGATTAAAACAAGCCATAATAATATTGGAGTGAAGTAAAATATATTATCTGTTGAATTGTTATGATAAAAAGAAATAACTGCGAATGGCATAAAAAAAAAAGCTGCACAAGCACAAAAGCAAGTCACTATATAATGGTCCTGGGTATCGCACTGTTTTAAATTTAGATGTTCAAAAGTTTTACTTGAAAGATACTAGCATTAATTAAATTGTAACTAAAAGTCAACTATTGTCCAAAATAATAGAAAAATTTTAAAAGACATTAAAATAGACAATCCAATTTAATATTAATTTATATATAACACCAAACATAATAATAAACCAAAGTAACTATTATTTTTATTATGCCCTATTACTTTATTATTATTTTTACATGATCTGCAAATTATCAAATTACTATTAAAATCTGGAATAAATAAGCTCAATATAAAAGTTCAGGGTTATCTTTCTAAGTTGAGATATAATCTAAATTTGAGAAGTATATCTCTTAGATCCTATAAATTACAATAGTACTATATTTAGGAGAGCCCTTCTTTCATCCCTACCATATCCAATAGTGTGATGGCCACAAGGAGATATGAAAGAAACTTTAAACACAACCTGAAAAATTTTTTTGGTTTTCACTGCAGATTAAACCTGGAACACCGAGGTAGAAAGTCGAGTGCTTTACCACATGACCATCCATTCCCATTGTCTTTATACTATCACGCATGCCATGTACTCTGGTCCCTTGGATGCCCTTGTTTCGTATAATTTAGAAAAAAAAAAGTTCTAAAAGCAGTTATTCCCTTTAACTTCTTGCCAATCATCTCATTTAAATTTAACACTATTACATTCTTCAGATCTGAGTGTTACAAAATTATTCAGTAAAGATGAATTTTTACTTTTAAGAAAAAGATGTAAATTTACAGATAAAATGAAGAAATGTCTAAAGATAATTTATTCTTACATCAATTGCCATGAATAATAATTAGCACAGCTTTTGTGTTGAAGCTGAATTTCTTTTTATTCTAAATTTACATCAACACAAATACAAAATCAACAAAAAAAACACTAGCACATTACTAATATATTAGAAAGAAAAATGTATTTTAAAAATTTACTACAGAAATTTATCATATTAGTAAACATATTGTTTTTCTTTTAACATTTTAGGCCAATCAATAGTATTCAGAAAAAAATGAGTGCTGACTATACTATATTTTACATTTTACTATTGCCATTCCATTGCAGTTGACGAGTAGTTTTAGCACAATCAACAATCTTTATCCTGCATGAAGTTTTTACTAGTCATTTTCACAGTGACTACATTTTATAGATTTTATAACAAATTTTAAAAGCATTTATTCAATGAGTTAAATTAATTTATACGAAAAATTATCTACTAGACATCAAGAGACAAGACCAGATTAAAGTACTGGTTGACTTGTCAGTGACACTGTGTCTGTGTAACTAAGTTAAATCCTAAGTAAAGATTGCACTAACAATATAACTTTTAATGTTTATTTCTCAAGATGCAGTCTTTCGTTAAATCAATCACTTTAAAAAAAAAAAATGTTTCCCATTGTGGGTACACTTTATCCTATTTACTATATGCAGACAATAAGTTGAGTACTGGGACAGAGAGATGTCAACACAGCAATTTTTTAAATATAAAATTCAATGCAAACAAGCTGCTAGGGCTACGGAAAGGCCTGTTTTTCCTTCTTTATTTCCATAATGTATTTATTTTAGCTATCAACACGGATGTTTAAGAACATAGCCTTCTTCATAATTTTTATACAACCAATTCATAAATATCATGGGTAATCAATCTTTCGGAGCGGTTAGCAGTTAGCTGCTTTTGTGCCAGAACTAATAGACAGGGGGACGTCACCGGTCATTGGACGCGGAAGCTACCAATAACAGACACACAAAAATAATAAGAAGCATCGGGCAGCATACTTACACAACCATTCCGTATGCACCCTCCCCGATGTACGTTAAATTCGTATATCGTGGTCCAACCTCGAAGACCTGACCGCGGACCAGTTCTCCTGGATTTTTAGTCCCAGTTTTCGACTGTGTTGCCTGCGCCGCCATATTGGAAAGTGACGCACAGTTAGTGAACCTATCGATGGGTTGCGATCACGTGACACCCTCGTTTTACGTCATAATCCGATAGTCTCGAGATACTCTCGGTCAACGGAGACAAGTCTGCTGGCTTTTCTTTCCATTTTTTCACGTTTTAAAAACTACCTGCCGGTCCGCGCTTGAGTGCGATGTGATTCCAGGTAAATGCCTGTTCGATCACACACTCAGCTATTGATCTTCATCTCTATGTATTTAAAAATAATAAAGTAAAATATAGTCCCGGAAGGAGGGAGGCGTGCTTACACTCTCAATATACTGATAAGTTGTAAGGAGTTTTATGTAATTATAAAAAAGTGAATCCTTTAGATTCTAATTATCATAAAAAGTATAAAGAGAGAATGTAAACATAGATAAAAAGAATAACATTGAACTAATGAATGGTTTAAAAAAAAACAATGCCATATTATATTATATTAAAAATGTCACGATTAAGTAAGATATTACGTATTATTATAATATAATATAAGATTCGAGGTTTCCATTTTTGAATATATTTTAATTATTTTAGTGTAAGACTATTGCCAGCGCCGAACCTAGGGATTTGTGGGCCCGGGGAGGCTTAGCCTCTTTGGGGGCCCCTGCATTTTGGCATTCGACACCATGACATGAGATAATGTACTTAATATTTAATATTAAAAAAAATTGGGGGCCCCTCTCAAGCTGGGGCCCGTGGGACTATTGAATTGGGACCCCCTTCCCCACCCTATGTACGCCTCTGCCTATTGCTAAATATTAACAGTGGCGTCATTGTAACGGGCAGTAGAAGCATATTAACATTTTAGGAGCCCTACCCTCTGCGTAGTAGCTGCTTTAAGGGTTGAACTGCGGCAACTGGCCCTAGCAGGCAATGTGCCTGCAGGTTACCAAACTGTAACAAAACTTTATGTTTCTGACCAGACCCCCAGATTGCTTTAGGCTGTAACCTCCTCTGGATTCCGTCAAACATATATGGGTCCGTTCACTTATTACAAAACGCCTTAAGTTCGATAGGGGTGGAGGGGGGGGGGTCTCTGACTCTGAAGCTTGATACTGTGTGATCCGAAAGGGGACGTAGAGGTGTCCCGAGTGTTAAATTACTGTCGTAACTTACTCGTAACTTCGTAACTATTGTTTTGTTTTTTTTTTTACTTTTACTGAAGTTTTTAAAACTTCATGATTGAATATTCGAGTTTCTTAGACATACCCAGTAATTATGGCATGACAGATATGTTAAAAATTAAAACTATTTATGAAAAGGGGGGGGGGTGGAGTGAGAGAGAGAGAGAGAGACAGAGAAGTCATATTTTAAAAAAATATGTTGTACAAAATGGCTTCCAACAACTTTAGCTAAACAATTTTTTTTAAAAGTTCAAGGAACTACTCATACAGCCCTGTTTCCAGAGCCGGTCCTAGAGTTAAAGAGGCCCAAACCATTAAAAAAAACCAAAACATACACACACACATCTTTGTTATGTGTCTGTTGTTTTTTCCTATTTATGTATAGAAATAAAATCGCTTATGAATTTCATTGCCTGCATTTACCAGACAAAGTTTGTTCTTTGAAATCAATATTTTTTAATACTTCCTTGTGTTTCTGAAGTATACAAGTATGTGTTTAAAAACCACGGGGGGTGGAGGGGGGTCATACACATACAATGTTTTGCGTAAACTAATGAATAAATAATACTTCTTTTTAGTAATATGAGCATTGTAAGCCTGTCAATCAAATAGATCGTCACACAGGTGTCCGTTTTATGTTTTGTGCATATTTAGGCCCATAGGCCTGTGTTGTTATGTTAATTATTTACCAGAATTGGCCTCGCATGAGTTCAATGATAGAAGCATTCCGGTTGTTCATATTGTAATAAAAAATGTGAAAATCGTATCATAGTATTATAGTGAATCGAACAATACCGTTGAGCTATATGCTTGCCTAGTGCCCTAACCACAACCAACACACACATACACCTGCACGGGCTGACTATGAGTGTGTGTGTACACGCGCACGACATTGTTATTTCTTGGAATGTTCCTCTAGGCAGAAAAATTATAATGGAATGGAAGAAGATTCGAAAGAGGCGGATTTAACCGGGGGGGGGATCATGCGCCCCGGGCCCCACAAAGCCCTTGTTTTGAAACATGTAACGTCATTTTGCCCCCGACATTTTCTTCACGAAGGGCCCAATATTATCTGGTTCAGTGGGCTCCAATCGATCTTAATACGCCGATCATTCATCAGCCTCGCTTTGGTGTGTACCATCTACATGTGATTATACAGATCTCATTGAATATTGCGGTCTACGTATTATATATACATTTTATAAGATCAGCGAAAGAGAAACAAACATGTAAAGGGAACATTCTTTTGAGCCCTTCAGCTCGCTCTTTCGGGCCAGACAAAGATTAACTGACGTATAGCCTTGGCTAAGTCCGGATTGTGTGGCAAAAAACAGGGGTGGGCAAAAAAAATTTTTTTGTGGGCCGCAACGTTCACTAAAATTGGATAGAAGGATTAGACCAAAAGCAAATGATTGGAGCAGCGGCGTAGCGTGGGTATCGGCCGCCCAGGGCGGAAGACGATTTTGCCGCCCTCTCATTTAGGTATTTCAATTTAATCTATACATTTTTGCCGCCCCCCCCCCCTAAAAAGTAATAAAAAGTGCCGCCCGGTGCGGACCGCACCCACCGCCCCCCCTACCCTAGGTACGCCACTGGATTGGAGTGTTTATGGGACGAATAATGAATAGTTAGTGATGATATCACTTTGTTCTATTGAAGGGAGCGGAGCGCGGCCCTGATCAAGTGACAAAAACAAAAATGTCCGCGGGCCCTAATTTGCCTACCCATGGGCAATCATTATACTTAGACTCTGATGTACGCAATGAAATATGATTGGCGCTTACGAAATCGGCACAAAGATAACATTTGTTATAGGAAATAGGAAGTTCCTTGTGTCATGTAAGAAGTTCCTTTTGTTTAGAAGGAAGTTTTTGTGTGTTTATGAAGGAAGTTCACTGTGTTATGACATGTTTATAAAAAAAAAAAGTGTGATCTTGTCAAGACACATTCTGCCATCATGTGTAAAATGTCGACAACCCAGTGTGTGTATGGATAGTGTCTCCATTGTCACATTGTTTCAATTTTTTTCCCCCTTTGCATGATGTTTACATTGTGTTTTGTTGTTTGTTTGTTCATCCATGGACTGGCAGGATCAATAACGACTGACTGCACGATTCGTATGCATCTCTACATCAACAATAATTGTTCTTTTATTGACCTCTGACAATGAGGCAGTGTTAACGATACCACTTAAGACCCGTGGTCTTGCGGTGTTGGCGCTTTGACTTTCGATCTGAAAGTCTCAGATTTTATTCCCTGGGTTTGTTGTCAGGTCCTGGTGAAAAATTACCAAGTCCGTCCACCCCCCCAACCCCTTCCCAGCTTAAATTAAAAGGGTGTGTGCGTGACGTGTTCTAGCAGTGGCGCAATCAAAGAGGGGCGCGGGGTGGTGTATTGGGGAGTGGCCCACCATGAGCGGCACCAACGTTGACATCAGCGAGTTTAATTCTATTTTGGCATTGAAATGTGGCGGCATGTGTCAGCCCCGAGCCCCTCTAATGATGGTAACGGCTCTGTGTATTTTTCCCCTGCGTATGTCTTCCAACTTCATGGCTGGATTAGCCTTTAGGCTATTAAGGCTCTAGACCTTGGCCCTAATTAATCCGTTTGATCTCACAGATTGTCATATTTATTGTCGTTCTTTTTTCGCATTATTATGTCATTAATTGATAGCAGGCCGAAGAAACCTCAACTCTGCCATGCACAGTTTGCACACAGTGCCTCCATGGCCATTGCACTTTTGGCTAGGTTTGGGAGGGGGGAACGGCACAAAAACTATCGTTTCTTGGTTTATGTCAGGACAGGATCGTTTCTTGATTAATGTCAGGACAGGATAAATTCTTGCTTTATGTCAGGACAGGATCGTTTCTTGATTTTGATAGGACAGTATCGTTTCTTGATTAATGTCAGGACAATATCGTTTCTTGATTTATGTCAGGACATAATCGTTTCTTGATTAATAGGACCTTAGCTGTCAGATTTAGTGTGTGAGAAGTCCCTGTAAGGATAAGATTAAATCTCTTAGATCCTATAAACCACTAATGGGACGGTTTTCGCAATGCCCTCCTTTCATCCCCACCATAGCCGATAGTTCAATAGCCATGGAGGCACCACGGGAGATATAGCGGGAACTTTAGTCATGACCTGTAAATTAAATTGGTCCTCACATGAGTTCGAACCAGAGACCATCGACAGTCGAGCGCTTTACCGCACCACCATCCGTCCTATCATCAAATATAGTAGAGGCCCATGTTTGTTATTGCTGGTCCTAAATTACGTATACAAACTGTATCATTATATTTCGTATCTTGACCAATGCAGTTTTTCTTCAAATATTCCTAACCGAGCTTGTATGTGTGGAGGGGGGAGAGGGTATTTCAGTGAGTCTTTTCTTTTAATGAAGTTACTAAGTATATTTTTTTTTAAGTTAAAGGTTTGGGTGTTTAAACAGATGGCATAATGTGTATAATAAAACAATAGAAAACAATTAGAAATTAATTGGCACATAACTAAAAATAACAAACGGCATAATGATAAATCGCTCAAACCGAATGATTATAGAAACTACGAAAGACTTGGGCCATGCTGGCCTAATAGAGCAGGGCTTATAATATAGGGCTATATGTAAACACCACAGAATATTTATGCCTAAACTGAGCAGATCTCACAATATAGTCCTAAATTGAAGCTGGTCACATAATATTTTCCTAAATAGACAAGGCAACATAATAAGTGCATATACTGAAACAAGCCACAGAATACATGCCCAATAGATCAATGCAAGAGAATAAATGCATATATTGAAACAAGCCACAGAATACATGCCCAATAGATCAATGCAAGAGAATAAATGCATATATTGAAACAAGCCACAGAATACATGCCCAATAGATCAATGCAAGAGAATAAATGCATATATTGAAGCAGGCCACAGAATATAAGTTTGCATTGAAACAGGCCATAAAATATAGTCCTATACTGAAGATGGCAACAGAATTTTCGCCTAAATAGAACAGGGAACACAATATAGGCATGTATTGAAGCCAGCCCCGTAGCGTGAAAATTCTTCAGCAGGGGCCAAGCATTCTACAGCAGGGGCCAGGCAATAGCAGGGGACCAGGTAATACATTTTACTAAGTAGAACAAATGAGCAGAGGGGGCCAGACAAAACGCTGGGGTGGGGGCTGCCCCCCTGGCCCCCGCACGCTACGGGCCTGATTGACATTGAATATATGCCGAATAGAGTAGGAAAAAGAATACATGCATATATCTAAGCAGGCCACAGAATATAGGTTCGCATTGAAATAGGCCATAAAAGACAGGCCTATATTGAGCAGACCACAGGATATAGGAACATATTGAAGCAGGTCCAAGTTTATAAACCTACTGTCACGTGTTATATTCAACTTTAAAAACAAAAAAAAAAACGAAATAAAAAACGAACACGTTCAACGTCTAATCCATTAAGGAGAGTTCTCTACAACAAACGCTGTCGTGTTTGAACAATCACACCGCACCTCTCCCCCTACCTCTACTGGGTACAAACGTGTCTGCAGGAATGCCAATATATTGATGATGGTATCGATCAACAGATACACGACACGACACGTGCATAGATAGATGTGGTGGACGGGCAGCTGGAGGGTGGAGGTGAGGGAGGGAGGGAAGGTGAGAAAGCAAAGCAGACAATGGAAATTAGCCAGATAGAATCCTGCGGGTCAAGGTGATCTAAATCATTTTTTTAATAGATGGGATTTAGATTACTATTTTATTATTATGAGACATATTTAACACACACACATAAATCAGTAAATAAAAACAAATCTAATGAACACAAAATAAACTAAACCATAAAATAACTTTAAAAAGGCATAAGAAAATAAACCGAAGACTGAATTAAATCAAAGTGAAGACTTGGACAGAAATATTGTTCTGATTTTTTTATAGATGTTTCTGCAGTATTTGTAATAGTTTTGTTATTGGTTTATATTGGTTGTACTTGGATTAAAACAAACAACAACCTACAGGCTGAACATTTTTTACAAAAAAAAAATATGAACAAAATAATTCAATCATGGAAATTCTGCGCTGTCGTAGCCGCTAACTTACCTGAACACACGTCTAACCGCGAAACATATTAAAACATATCGAAGACCCAAGCCAGATATTATTTCTTACCAGAGTCGGACGTACGCCGTTTAAAGCCCGGGTCGCATGATGGCATGCACTCCTGACTGAAGTATGAACTAATATCTACATGGAGAAACGTTTTTGAGCAAGTTTGTTGCTTTGAAATCTGCAAGTTTTAGCCCTGGTTATACCAATTATTGTATTATTAATGTGCCATATATGTGTCATCTGTGTGCCATCTATGTGTCATTCATTTGTCATTCATGTGCTATCTATGCGTGATCTATGGGTGACTCAATGCCCATTGCAGCACAACAGCAATATTCAGGATCAATATGTTTTATTATGCTCCTGTCATTGTTACAGTGAACGCGTATGATAACAACAAAGACATGAGAGGGCAGAAGAATTTATTAAGGAAAACTTTCAGTAAACGTGCCAAAGTGCTCTAACGTCGTTGTTCTTTTTGGTTTGTTTTGGGGCGTGCGTTAAGGTACATTAGGCGGCACTAGCCACAGATAACTGGGAATAAATCTGTTAATAACACTGCATGAATATGTAATGCCCATAATCATCTTTGAAAACTAGATCCACACTACCCCCCCTCCAATCAACTGTAAGTCTTTTAACCCGGGGCCCCTGAAACGTACTCAGATTGGCCCCTCCTTGAGGCTGGAAAAATGGAAGTCCCGTTAATGGGCCCCTTGAGCAATGGAGGCCCTCTTGAGCAATGGAGGCCTCCAGAGCTCGATTTATCCCCGGCACTGAGAACTGTCATCAGGCCCGTAGCCAGAGGGGGGCTGAGCCCCCCCCCCGTTCATGACCTGAGCCCCCCCCCCGTGCATGATTTGAACTTTTGGACAAAATTTTAATAACGGTTATAAAACATCAATCATTTTGTTCAATAAATAAATAATAATAAAAACTTAAAAGTTTTTATTTTGGCAATCATTCAGGCTATTTTACTTACATATATAGCTTATCTAATTTTTGGGCATAAAAGATTGAATCTTATTGAAGTTCACTTCTGGGTATTTTGGGCAGCATTGGCATTTGGGGCTTCAACAGCCGTGTGTGAGAACAGTTTCTCAACCATCACACGAATGATCACCCCATATCGCAGATCAATGTTACAAAAGCGTCTAAGCAATCTTTTCCTGCTTCTTTGTTTTCAATATTTTATAAGAAATATCACACAGATAGCTAAGCTATATTCGTGCATCTTTGTCGTTCTTCCCGGGTTGTCCGTTAAACCAACAGTATAATGATATAAAACAGGTATCTATTATGTAACAATTGTGTAGCAGAACAAATGGTCAATATATTTATAACAGGAATCAGAAATCGCTGAACTCAATAAATTTGTATCATTAAAACTCTTTACTGTTTAAATTATTTTAAACAAAACTGCAACATGCCATGCATTATTGAAATGTAGTTAAAATTATATATTTCTAATTAATAGCTAAACAATCGGTACTAAAATGCACCATTCCAGATATGGAACTGCAAAAAATTTCTTGGGGAGGGGACTCACTGAGATCCCCTCCCCAAACCCCTCCTCTCCGTTCGCAAGCTTTCGGCGCTTCGCGCCTACATCTTCGCCCCCCCCGAACATTTCTTCTACCCCACCAGGGGTGGATTTAGGGGGAGGGGCCTGGGGGGCCCATCCCCCCCCCGTTATCGCAAGTTTAGGTAATACATCATTAAATTATCGAAATATTTTTCTGTTCAAAGACCAATTTTCAACAATGAAAACAGTTTTGCCCCCCCCCCGTCACAGTTTTTGCCCCCCCCGGTCAAAGTTGTCTAGATCCGCCCCTGTGCCCCAGGATCATTTCTTCGGCACCCCCCCCCCCCGAAAAAAATGTCTTCGCCCCCCCCCCCCGAAAATTTTTTCGGCCCCCTAATCCAATAATCCTGGCTACGGGCCTGACTGTCATCCCCGGCTCTGCTTTAGCTAATATTTCCCTGCCGGGGATGAAACCATAGACATTCACTCCCGGCTTTGCAGAATTTTTTTTCATTCGCTAGCACTGGTTTTTTCTTAAACCGAGCACTGCGAGGCGCCCTTGGGAAATGGAGCCCCCCTTGGGTAATGGAGGCCCCTTGAGCAGGCGCCTACCTCGCCTATTCATAAGTACGGCTTAATCTGATGTTCACATGTATATGGCAGCCCTAGGCAGATACTCCAACAGATGTCGAAGTTAATAGGGCCACGTTAGCATCATATTTAATAGGATTGCAGTGGTGTTGTGGGGTTAAGTGGGGGGGGGGGGCAGCCCCGTAGCGTGAAAATTCTACAGCAGGGGCCATGCATTCTACAAGGATGGGGGGGGAGGCTAGGAAGATAGAATGCCTATCTATAAGAACATCCCCGAGTCTAATCGAAACCAACTGTATGATCCCGCGTTTGAGTGAGTGAGAGACGTTCACCAACAAAAAGGTCACTGAGTGAGAAAAAATTCCAATACACACAGTAAATACTAAAATCGTGCACAACGCTGAAGTTATGATGAATTTGACCTCGGATAATTTATTCGATTACGTCATATTAATATTTATAGCATGTGTACACTAATAGTCAACAAAATAATAGACGTAATAACAACTGCCATCAAGGTTTGTTGCTAGGTTGTTTTTTTTTTTGTCTCTCCACGAGAATGACATCATTGCTCGATCTTTTTTTCTGACTTTTCGCTTGTCGTCTGCGACTAAAAATAGCACTTGTCGTATTTCCACTGCCGTGCAGCTGCTAAATTTCAGATACAACTGATCCAAATACCAACTAAGCTAATCTTTAACTGAATCTCTTTTACTCCAGCATTATTTCTATAATTTTTTTTCCCCCTCATAATGTTTTCACAAACATGACAACACAACGTAACCACATTTATTGATGGCGTCACCGCATAGAAAAACACGTAGTTTGATGAAGGTTAAAGAAATGAATTTGCAAAATAAGAATTTTATCGATTGATTTCGTAACCCAAGTTTAAACATACATTATATCATTCAAAAGACATGCTAGAAAGATGAAAACAAGAAAAAAATGTCTCTTGATCTTGTGGGGATCTCCTGTGGTCCAGGTCCGTTCGTTACCTTAAGAACAGTTCACGGTGACCTTGTTATAAAGGAGGCCTTGGATTATACCTCCGACCAGGGCCGACTTAATGAAAGGGGTCTTCCTTGAGAATGATTGGTAACAGCCACAAACTTAATATATTAGCAAAATGCTTCATCACTATTCATATTTCATTCCTTTATGGTGTTTATCTATTCCTCACTCCCCACCCCCTCCGAGATACAGATTAGCCGAAGGTCCTTAATGCTGTCATGACGACCCTGTCTCCAACTGTTTGACACTGCAATTAGACACATCCCCTTCCGTACTTCCATGAAATGCGCCCTTCCCCAGATTGTCTTTATAAATGTGTATCTCACAGCTAGATTGCTGCAGTAATACTTAATAGTTTGGAACTTGAGAGAATGTTGTTAATTATTTATCACAATCTCCATTTAATTAATCAGAAGGTAGCATTTAATCAAATGTGGAAGGTAACATTTAATCAAGTGTGGAAGGTAATATTTAATCAAACATGGAAGGTAAGAGTTAATCAAATGTGGAAGGTAAGAGTTAATCAAACATGGAAGGTAAGAGTTAATCAAATGTGGTTAATAAGATTAAAATAAAACAGTTATATGTTTCAAAATCTAATGATTTTAAAGTTTCGCTACTAAGTGTACAGACGAATGTACTAATCTGCGATACAAGGTTTAATTAAAAGTTATTGTTAGCAGCAAGCCAGTATATATCCTAATCAAACCCATTTTGTTCTTACATTGCGTTATATCGTGTCTCTTTACTATTAGATAGGGTATTTACATTTTGTAATAAGAGATATACATTTTATATTTTCATTTTATTTCCTAGTTTCAGAAAAAAAAATCGCTACATGAAAAAGTATATGATTGACAGCTTCACTGTTTAAAAGTATTTTAATAAAAGGAATCTGTGCATGTTATAAAACTAGTTTATTTTTTAAATTAATAAAACATGTTAAATGTGTTCATATTCTGCGGGACTACGTATATGTTCTGTTCTGTACACTGTGTTGTTCATAAACATAAGTCACTATCACTTTTTGTTAATTGGGTTGCTGCAGTGTCTTTGTAGTAACAAGGGAAACAGCCAAACAAAAAACAATGTTGTTCGAATGTTTATTTGATTTGCCTCCCCTTATTCTCTCGTCAAGTGAGATGCTACAGAAAGTCTTGTGGCATGGACGGCTTCAGACCGATTAGAGCGATCGCACTTCAGTGGGCCACATGCCAATGGAGACCCCGTGCTGGAGATTTAACACTCGGCTTGACAAGTACGCGTATTAAATTGCTATATTGAACGTTTAAAAGTACATTTAGGTCTGACAGAGAACATTTGTAATTGGTAAAATAATATTCTAAGAAATATAAAGGATGGGGCTTTATGGGATAGCAGCTGGGGCAACTGTCCCAGGTAACGCGTCTCAAAGGAGGCCCTGCGATAAGAGATTTTTTCTTACATAACTGTAACAAATACTAAACGTGTGTTTAGTGGCAAATTAGGTGGGGAACATCATTATCAAAGTAGTTGGGGAACACCATTATCAAAGTTGAGGATCACCATTATCAAAGTTGGGGAACACCATTATCAAAGTTGGGGAACACCATTGTCAAAGTTGGGGAACACCATTATCAAAGTTGGGGATCACCATTATCAAAGTTGGGGAACACCATTATCAAAGTTGGGGAACACCATTATCAAAATTGGGGAATACCATTATCAACGGGCATTTTCTTTTCATGTGGCAACTGATGATTTATGTTAATTATTAGTGCCTGCTCGATTCTCCTTAACCCCCCTCCACCCGGTCTTGAACGGTCGACTGTAAGTTTCTTCTTCACCTTATTCCATCACAGTGGCTCTCAACGCACAAGGATTTTCCCAATACGAAATAAGAGGGACACCACTCCACACAACTGTGTAATTATTTGTGTAGATTGTTTTATCACAGAACCTTAGAAAACAACGCGTCATCATAAAAAGATGGATTTTGAATTTGTAGACAATAACGGTGGTTTAAAATCAGGCTCCCTTCCCATTTATCCAATCTACAGTATCACCCACACGAGAAAATACAAGGAAACAAAACTTAGAATCGTCTATGACAAAATTTAAAATGAATGCATCAAGAGTCTGTATATGCATTGACGTGACTCAATTTCTCTAAATATTACAAAATTAAAAGGTTAGTAAATCTGCAAAGTAAAAAACGAAGGGGGGGGCAGTCTATATTAATCTAAATATACAATTAATTACACTTTTATATTCTCTTTCTTTTATCATTGTTTTTTCTTTGCAGGTGGGCCAAAATAATAAAACAGTTTTTTTTATGATGGGCAGTGGAACCATAAACTGTTGTCGTGTTGTGTTGAGAAGCGTACAAGTTTGATAACTACTGAACCTCGACATCTGCCTCCAGAAAACTCTTGTACTATTAATTGAATGCATGAAAGAATACGTCAAATAAAAACAAACAAAAAAACATAGATATAAGAAATGAAATACATAAATTCACATTTAATAAACAGTTAAACGTGTGTGATGCCAATGAAAAAAAAATCATTTACTTCAAAGATACGCTTAATTATTTGGAAATTAATTTGCACCTATTACCGACTGAAACGCTGAAGTTATTAAACAAGCAATTTAAGTCTTTTCCGTTTCGGACAAAGGACATTTTAGAGCATTTTCGTTACGGTTACGCCGGACGAAATCCGTATAGAGAGGGAAGTAATCATGTTGAATAACTGTTACAAAAATAAATAATGATTACGCCCCTTTGATTAGCTTTTATTATTTATATTTAAAATATTAGCAAAAACGGTACATAAGAAACTCTTATATTTTGGCCCTGGGAGGTCAGATCGCGAAATGGACTTTTGATGTACACTTGGCAGGCCAAGACCTACAAAATGATATATACATCATGGGTCTAGGACTTATGGTTGCTGAGATATAGGGCGCTCCTTTGTTAATATAGCTTATATAGTAAAAAACGGGACTTTTTAAGCCCCCTTTTACGGCCCTCAGAGGTCAGATCGCGAAACGGACAAAAGTGTTTTCTTGGCAGGCCAAGACCTACAAAATGATATATACATCATGGGTCTAGGACTTATGGTTGTTGAGATCTAGGGTGATGACGGACAGACAGACAGACAGACAGACAAAACGGGGACAATAGAGCATTTTTTTTCGAAAATGTTCTAAAAAAATTTGAAAATAAAAGTTATGGCTTCCAATTTCCTAATTCATTAAAATCAACTTTCTGGAAGTGACAGCTCAATAAGTTGAAGTTGATCTCACGTAGTGATCTGTGAAATGGTTCAGTCGATCTTCATTACACTTAAAAATCATGTCATATGGATATGGAACTGGAGGTTTAGACATGTCATCGAACAACTGCATCTGTAATGACATTTAAAAAAAAAATAATGGTGAGAAGATGACACATTTTTCTACCGAATTCGATTCTATCCGCGATACTTCTCTAAACTTCCGATTCCGATACGACCAATAGTTTTTCTATTGACGGAAATTGTAAATAATCGATTGTCGACCTGAAGGCTCTATGGTTCTATCAATACTAAGAGAATGTGTTCATGTCCCAGTGAAAGTTCCCTAAACCTATCCAGCTTCAATGCAGAAGTGTTCAAAGTACTGACCAAGCAAGTAAAATTACGAGTACAAATACCTGAGGTGCACGTACGAGTACAAGTATCTGTACTCCAAAAATGTAATGGAGTAGTACTCGTGTAGAGGTACTTGATAAAACTAGTACCAAGTACTCTATCTCTGTTTAGATGGTCACACAACTTTACCTGGTAAAACTAGTACCACATCTCTGTTTAGAGGGTCAAAGTATGTATGTCGCGATGTCTGCATGATCTATCAATGGATAGATAGATAGATAAATAGACAGACAGAAAGATAGACAAATAGATAGATTGATAGATATATATAGATGGACAGACAGACAGACGTACGGATGCACAGACGGACAGACAGACAGACAGACAGACAGATAGATAGATAGATAGATAGATAGATAGATAGATAGATAGATAGATAGATAGATAGATAGATAGATAGATAGATAGATAGATAGATAGATAGATAGATAGATAGATAGAAATGAAAATTAATCTCTACCTCTTGTTTGTTGAGTGACCAGCCAGTGCCAGCAGCTAAATTATCCTCCAACTGAGACAGAGTTCTGGCCCCTAGAACAACAGAGGAAACAACGTCTCTCTGTAACAACCAACGTATTGCAACTTGAGGAACACTGCGACCTGGCGGGAGAAATGTGAATTGTCAATGTTTTATACTGCTGGCAGGTTAAACTGATGGGCCGCTAGATAGAGCACGTGTATTGTCAATGTTTTATACTGCTGGCAGGTTAAACTGTTGGGCCGCTAGATGGAGCATGCGATTAATAAAGAATTAAATATTCTTTTATATTGTTTCTTCCTCATGTTTATGTTTGAATATATTCTAGACAGATTAAGGGGGGGGGGGTGGGATTAGGGGCGTGACTCTCTAATATGATGAGCTGAGCTAAGGCCAAAAAAGAAAAGAACTGATCGTAAAATTCATGGCCATAAGCTGAAGCAAAAAAATCTCTTTTAATAAATAGAGAGTATATTACAATTTACATAGATGTAGGTCTACTTATAACAACTATTTAGCAATTGACGTAATCAAAAATTAATGAAAAGATTAACAACCGAACAATGATTAGATATTTCGTTTTTACTAACAGAGCATGTCTGCTATCAGAGTATTAAATTATGCTCTATCATACTAATCTTTTAATGTGACTGTTTTAACAAAAGTATTCAATAGATATGCATTATTTATTATTGTAGGATTTAGTTTAAGTTTCTTTTTTATTGCAGCATTTTGAGTGTATTATTCATTTATATTTTTTTTACCATATACATAAATTTGGAAGCATTTCAGTAGATGGTTAATAGTTAAAGATAAAATAATATAAAGTTAATGTTGATAAATAAGACAAGTATTTTCCAGGGGAAAATAAATGAAATATCCTCTAGCCAGGGGGGAAAAACGAAATATCCTCTATCCAGGGGAAAATAAATAAAATATCCTCTAGCCAGATTTTTCAGTTACCGTCTTAGCTCTTTATCGATGTTTCAGTTTTAGATAATTTCACAAGTTTAATGTCATAGAAAATTGCAACGAGTATAAGATTCGTTCAGGTCCTTTTAGTTCAATGCCAACTCATTACATTATTATTTAGCATCACCGGGACACGCTTTCTAGTACACAATAATGGATTAATCAGTATCGATATACAAAAAACGCTATTTGGTGTTGCACATGATTGAAAAAACTTATTTACGCACCGTGTTTGGCTGCAATATTTTGTAGAGCATCAATGACGTCAAAAATCTTGTCGTCGAGTGTCTTCCACAATGGCGCTGCTTGCATCGCTTTGTTCTCGTTGTCAGCAACAAATCCCATGCGACCCTCTATGGGCTTGACACCTCGTTGGACTTTACCGGTCAGCAGGCCACTGGGGGGGAATATTTTATACATTAGATTTTGTGTCTCAGATATTGAAGTAAATATATCTGGAGCACTCTTATGTTGAGGATAAATATTATTACTTGGCAGGAAGAATAAAACACGACTAGGAGGCAGCCCCGTAGCGTGAAAATTCTACAGCAGGGGCCAGGCAATAGCAGGGGGGCAAGTAATACATTTTACTAAGTAGAGCAAATAAGCAGAGGGGGCCAGACAAAACGCAGGGGGGGGGCCTGGCCTCCCCGCACGTTACGGGCCTGCTAGGAGGGCCTTTACATCTGCATATCAAAATTTGCGCATGTTATATATCAACTATCTGCACCAAACAAGATCAAAATTGGCGTAGTTAATGGACAAATCTAGTCACAATGGTATTTTTTTTCCTAATATTGATATATTATTTAATCACTGATTTTGTTTTATTAAAATCTAAAGTATACTAATAAAAGAATATGTGATATTTCGTATCATGTGTTAATATAATTAACATGTGATAAGAACCCACAATATTTATCATACAGAGATCTGAGTCTTGATTTAAAAAGTCCTCTACATATGACTTAAAAATAATGCCCGGTATTTATGTTGTTTTCCTTTTTAATAGTGTAGCACATCTTCTATCTAATAATATAAAAGCGATTTGGGTTCTGCGTTAAATCGAAAGTAAAGAATTGATACAACAGTATTCCAGTTTAAAATACAATCATGAAAAAATTGGATCTACCCGAAACCAAAAAATAACATAGCCTACCAATCAAGCCTAAGGGCATATAACTCTATGCAAAGGTTTTGCAGGGTACATCTAGTAAATATTGATACACATAGCACAAATGCACAAATATTGCGGCTTTCGGAAAAAAATCATTTTAAATTGACGATGCGCATTCTGTATGAATTCTATTTTGTGTGTGATGGGGGGGGGGGGGGTTAGGCCATTTAGCTTTTTATAGCACAGTGGAGATGAGATAACTAAAGAGATAAACAAGCATCTTAAAATACACAGTGTTCCAGCTACATGGCTCACCCTTTGAGTGGACTCCACGGCAACACACCAATACCAGCTGCTTTACAGACCTGGAAAGCTTCAAGCTCAGATTCTCTACTGGCCAGGTTGTATTGTTGCTATGGAAACAATATTGTTGTATTTAATCATTAAGAAAATGAAGGTAACGAAATAATTTAAGTAGTAGCAGGGTGGCTGGGTGGCTGGTAGCAGGGCAGCAGGGTGCCTGGTGGCTGGATGGCTGGGTGCCTGGTAGCAGGGTAGATGGGTGTGTGGCTGGTGGCTGGGTGGCTAGTAGCAGGGTAGCTGTGTGGCTGGGTGGTTGTTTGGCTGGTGGCTGGGTGGCTGGTTGCTGAATGGCTGGTGGCTGATGGCTGGGTGACTGGTGGCTGGGTGGTTGGGTGGCTGGTGGCAGGGTGGACGTTATGCCCAGTTTATAGAAACAGATGAATTCTACACTTCATCTGCCCAGCAAGTTCAATTCACATATTTATGTCCCCAATGATCATTGTATTATCGGCTGACGTAGTGATGAAAGAATGGTAATGACAAAACCATTAGGTGGTTTATAGTATCTAAGAGACTTCTTTTAAAAAATGTACACGTTGGGGTACTCAAACCACTGTCTGAGAACTGCGGTTATAGCTGGTATTTAGTAATCATGGAAAATATAAAAGAAAAAAAAACTTATATAAAGTTTCATTAACAAAAAGGATTGGTTTTTGTAAGAGTATATTTGAGGCAAATCATTCGCAAGAGAAACCCCCCTCCCCCAACTTATCGTACTATAGGGGCTGTCCATGAATTACGTCAACAAAATAGGGGGGAGGGGGGGTCTGAAAATTTTTGACAATTGTTGACAAGGGGGAGGGGGGAGGTCAAGAAAAGTTGACGTCAACAATGTTACATTTTTAAATTTAAAATAATTACTTAATAAAGGAAAATTAAGCAGCGTTTGTAGTCCTGTGTTACACACTCGCTTAACATTCAGTATTTTAATTAAACTAACTATATTCCTACTAATTTTGCCACATAAACATTTTGGAAGCGACCTTGTCACACAAGGTCGAAAAATTGATGAAGAGTTGGAAAAATTATACTACAAATATGCTGGCGAAACATTGACAGAAATATGAAAGCAAGTAAGCATAGACAATTTTCCTACAGCGTCGGAGTGTTTAGTGCCAAAAACCATGTAAGAAAAAGTCAGCACTTTCAGCAAATTGTCAGATGTTGTGATTTAACTTGTTGCCAACCGATAAGAAGCTCGCACTTTCATATTATTGCTGATAGATGTGTCCCTCCACCAATTCCAGTCCGCCAAACTAATGAGGGCCTTAAAGAACCAGATGTATCTGATATAAAATCACATAGATTTCCATCTCTTTTTTTCAATCAGTCTGTGAAAGTGGAAATCATTCTACCTCGATCGGCAAAAGCATTCAAATTATTCCATTTGATATATATATATATATATATATATATATATATATATATATATATATATATTGTCCATCAGTTGCTAATTCAGTTGCTATTGTTTGAACGGATCTGTCACCTTTATGTTTTCTTCGCAAGCCATGTTAAAGAATCATTTTCAACAGCATCAACAATGTGTGCCTGGGCCCAGTCAAATAGTACATGCAAAGAATTCGTCCAATGCGAGTGTCTGCCAAAAGACAAAGAGAGCTCATGGAAGTTATTGCTCATGGTTGATAATAAGTGCAGAAAGGCTAGATGAAGAAAATGTTGACTTATCTGGTGTTTCGGTTCCACAAGAAATTATTCACCCAGAACATATGCCAATAATAACAATTGAGGAACATTTGACATATTCATGGGAGATTATAAGATTTGGATTTGTTTGTAAAAAAATATGTTAATAAGTTAAAACTGTATTTATAGTTTAACTTTTTAATATCGTTTCTGCTTGAAGTTAGAACAAGTCTTTGTAGATAATTAAATAGTCTTTAAAGTGTTATATTAATTTGAAATATGTTCATAATTTAAAGGCGTAATGTGTATACATTTTTGTAAACCCTGTAATCTCTTTTCTGTTCAGCGTAAACCTTTGTAGTTATAAATAGGAAATATGTTAATAAGTTATAAGTTAATTAAGCTTTTTTTTAAACATTTTACTTTTATTCACTTTTTTGTTGTAGTTGTAAACTAGTCTATTTAAAATATTGCTTTTTTTCCTTTTTACTGTTATTTTAGGGGGAGGGGTAATCAAATGTTGACGTAATTTTATAGAGTGGGGGGGGGGTCTCTGGAAGTTTGACAAGTTGTTGACAAGGGGGGGGGGGGTAAAAATCGCCGAAAATTTGTTGACATAAATAATGGACAGCCCCATAGGACATATAAGCCGAGTTACGAAACTTATGAAAAATGAATGCATATTCAGAACGGTAAAGTCAGGAAAAAACATTATTATAAAGTAAGAGAAAAATCATTTTGAACCAGAAACAAAAAGTCAGATTATGAGTGCATGATATTGAGCGATGTTTAACGAAACATATGACATTGTTCTTTTCAGCCGCTAGATAAAATCTAAACACAACCTCTTATTAATTATTTTCAGTTGTATTATAAATATTTTAATATGTCCTACAATGGCAGTGTGATTATCATGGCTAAAATATAGTTTGTTATACTTTGTGATTTGCCAACACCCTCGGTCTCCCCCGACCCACCACAATAGGCACCGTAAACCGACGGCAAACATGGCTTCAAAATTAGAGGCAGACGATTGGTGGGGGGGGGGGAATCATAAGTCCAATTTGTTCATATAATGACGCGATTATATATATATATTTTTTATTTCTCTGAATCCACCCCTCGCTAATTTAAAGAGTACCTGTTGTAGATCAGTGACGCAACAAGGGGGGGGCATTAGGGTCATTTGCCCCGCCCCCCCCCCGAAATAAAAAAAAATGTGCATATTATTCAGAATATACTTATTTTGTTTTCGTACGAATGCTTGAAATGTATCTCATGATGTTTAATACAAGTGATTTTTTTTGCCCCTCCCCCTGAAAGTTTGGTCTAGTTGCGCCACTGGTGTAGATACATTATTTTTTAATTCATCTGATTCTATTAGTGTAGATTGGATTTCTATAACCCTAAAAAAGGTAAGAAAAATATGCATTCAAAATTGCCAAATACCAACATATGCTCTTAAAATATTCCCTAAAAACATTACTTAAAATGAGTAAATATGCAATATAACATTATACATTTCAAAAAGGAAGTTGCTACGGTTCCAAGGAACGGGACTCCGTATTATTTTTTTTCGGGGTCCAGCTAAAGATGCGCATGCGCGGCAGACGGACTGTTTATTATTACATACTTTTTTTGTTTTCGGGGCTAGGGTTAGGGTTAGGAATAGGGTTAGGATTAGGGTTGGGGGGGTAGGGTTAGGGATAGGGTTAGGGTTAAGAGCAATATCTTTAGCCGGACCCCGAAAAAAATCGCGCATGCGCACATCTACAGCCGTAAAAAAATAAAGCCCGTCGAGAGCGCTAGAGCGCATGCGCATCTATAGTTGGACCCCGGAAAAAAATAATACGAAGTCCCGTTCCTTGGAACCGTAGCAACTGCGTTTAAAAAAAATGGGATTAGTGTTAAGGACTGATAAGGTTTTAGTTTGAGTAAACGAATAAATCACTGTGAGGTCCAAATCGTATTAAGTTTTTTCTGAATTTTATTTACTATAAGCAAGTAGGCATTCAATGAAACTTTCTTTCATTATGTTACCAGGGCCGGATTTATAATATTAGGGGCCCTAGGCCAACCTAAAAGTTGAGGTCCCATTTTGAAAAAAATAAAAAAAAATATTGCCGAGTAGTTTTATTATATTTTTTGTGTGTACAACTCAACATTCTGCCTAGTTGTCCTATCTGTAAATCCGGTCCTGTATATCAGTGGTCCCCAACCTTTTCCTCGCCACGGGCCGGTCAATGTTTGATCATTTTACCGCGGCCCGCTGGAAAAAAGGGTGTGGGGTGAGGTAGAGGGGGGGGGGTGATGGGGACGTTGATTATTTCTCGTCCAAGGAAAGTCTCACAATCCCTAGAGAAATACACCACATTAAGTGAACATGATATAATTGAATGTTTCTTGGGCGTCCCAGTACCATTCCATCAACTGACCGGTACCGGTTTGAGGTCCGGGGATTGGAAGACCACTGCTGTATATGACACATAATATCTTTATTTCTTTCAGATTAAGCGAAAATATGTGTTTTAAACATAAATAATGGAATTCAACAACAAAATTAAAATAATAATAATAATAATAACCATGAAAATCTGAGTTATAGTAGTTTATTATTGAGCATTTATTTTTAATTAGTATTTGAATATTTTATTGCAATGTAAATATAAAAAAACAAGCAATTAAGCCTGTTCCATTCTGGACACAGGACGTGTTAGCGCATTTTCATGTTATGTATCAGTACGTTTGTTAGCTTTCAGTAAATATTTGTAAATTTTGGAAATGTTTATAAATTCAATTGTGTAATGCATATATCTGTAAAAAAAATATTATAAAGACGTTTCTTTATATTTGAAAAAAAAATTATTTTCTCTTAAATCTAACTACAAGTGGTTTGTGGTTACTGAAATAGGACTCATAATTGAAAACATTCGAAATTGTAGTCATTTAATCGTCCGAAAACTCCGTCAATTGTTGCATAGCTCTGATACTTTCAATTAAACTCAGAACACAAGCTTACTATTTCATTTGATGAGTTTCTTAATAAATCTTGGTGAAACTACGTGCTGCAGTATTTCGCACCAAATGAATGGGTTATTGAACGTACAAGGTGTATATATAATATATAAGCCCCTTAGGAGCCCTGAAGCCCGGCCCTCAGAGGTCCTATCGCAAAATGAACTTTTGATGTACACATGGCAGGCCAAGACCTACAAAATGATATATACATCATGGGTCTAGGACTTATGGTTGCTGAGATATAGGGCGCTCCATTATTAATATAGCTTATATAGTAAAAAACGGTACTTTATAAGGCCCCTTTTACGGCCCTGCGAGGTCAGATCGCGAAATGGAAAAAAGTCATTTCTTGGCAGGCCAAGACCTACAAAATGATATATACATCATGGGTCTAGGACTTATGGTTGTTGAGATCTAGGGTGATGACAGACAGACAGACAAAACGGGGACAATAGAGCATTTTTTTTTTCGAAAATGCTCTAAAAACCAGTACCGCCAGCACTAAAAATGTTTTTTTAATCACGAAATCAAATCACACTAAGCTCTCCTGGGATGAAAGTTTACTACAAATGACAGAACTCTCCCCACCATAGATATATCCATAGATATATCTATGGATATAATATGAAATATTTCGTAAAATATTGAAAGACAGTCTAAGAGAATAATCAACAATTTACCTGAAGGCTGGCTATTGGGTTCAGTCCTAATCTCTCCGTGGTATCCACAATCTTCTGGAGCTGCCATCCTGTCACGTTACTGGCTCCGACATAACGGACTTTGCCACATCTAACCAGGTCGTCCAGGGTACGTAAAGTTTCCTCCATGGGCGTGGCGTCGTCATAGACGTCGGTCTAGTTGGTGGAACGAAATGTGTCACTTAATTGAAGAAGTCAATGGCAAATTGGCATGCATATACAGGACCGCAGCCAGGAATTATGGGGGCCCTGACAAACTATGACGACGGGGTCCTCCTGCCCCAATATAACAGCACAAAATATAATGAAATCTTTGAAATTTTAGGGCCCCATTAAACTGTCCGGAGCCTACTTCTCTCATCATGTGGTATGGTATGGGCAGGTATGTCCATATATAGGTGTGTGTGTGTGTGTGTCGGTTGATAAGTAGTTAATGGTAAGCTCAGTTAATTTCTGGAAGTGTGAGTTGATAACTAGTCAGGTGTTAGCGAGTATTTCTTCCAAGTACACCAACGAGTACGTTTGCCCACGATAAACTTTCATTGAAATTTCTTATTTTTAAAGGCTTGACGTAGAAAGGGCCTTTTATATCAACAGGCAATAGCCTAGGGCTCCAGGTGCCATCTGGTGTTACAGGGGTCCCGACAGGTAGTTTTTACTAGGGGCGCTAAATATCTCATAAAGGTCTCAAGTTTAAGCCCCGTAAAACCTGGTCGTCGGGACTCTTATTGTGAGAGTTAAGATAGTTGAGTACATTAGCGTGTGTATTATGTAGGTTATGTATGTTTATATATATATATATATTAATTGGAGAAAACGCAATTTTTATGAAGTTTGATGAGATTGTACCACAGTTACCTGGTACAGGTCGACATAGTTTGTACGAAGTCTGCTCAGACTGTTGTCAATGCTGGCTGTGATGTGACGTCGACTCAGTCCAACGTTGTTGGCGTTTTTCTCAGTGCCCATTGGAAAACGAACTTTTGTAGCGATAACGAAATTTTCTCGCGTTTGTCTACAGAAAGGATTAAATACAAAAACCGTGTACAGGAAAATGACTCTTGTCTACACAATGTGATATTTAAAACATCGCATATATATATACAAATAAACATCATCAAAAATAATTAAAATACTTCAAGTTGATTATGTTAGTTGACGAGTTATGTAAATAAAATTGTCGTTGTTATTATTAGACCAAAGTCCTTGATGAAGTCTGATGCGCTGAAAACAACGATTCTCAACAAGCGGACATGAACAATAAATCTGGACATGCTTATTATCACATAATTTATTCATCGATTTGTGTCAGAAGTAACCAATCCTTTTTTTCTAATTTAAACATAGGTAGAGGGCAGCACTGAGGTTGTACATTAACATAATTTTTACATAATCCTACACGATCCCCGCATTGTTTGAATCCGTCCCCCATTAATTTCTTATCCAGTTCCGCCCGAAAAAAACTGATTTCAAATACAGATTGCAAAGTATTTGTTTGAAAACTTATAAATCAGCCAGTTAGTATTTAAAACAAATAAACGTTATCTTTTATGTAATTATTAATATTTATGTATAAATTATTTTCTAAAATATACTACCTAAACATTTTTGAAAAATAAATATTCAGTTATAGATGAATGAATGCTGATTGTTAGCTTTAATACTGATAACAAGTAATGTGTAGCTCAAGGGTCAGCCTGACCTGGACGATACATTGCAAAATTTTAGGCGCGGCATCTGTGTTACTTTAGTATTGTTTGGCCCCTGAGTACGGCAGTAGTTGCGCTACTGATTGGTATAACTATTTTTCTATTAAAATCTTCAAATAATTTTTTTTTTAAATTATAAACAAAACAATCTCAATACTGTATACATTAATCGACAAAGTAATAATTTACGTTTTAAAACGGCTTGATTGTAAACAACGCACCTTTATATTAATTAATGAAATACAAGCAGCAGTGGAGTGCGTAATGGTACTGAGGTTTGTGCGGCCGCCCATGGCGCTGAACTAGGAATGGGACGCCGAAAAAGCGCTGTTAAATGTTTTTGCACTATTCATGTTGGAAGGAGGGTGCCAAAAAATGTAACTCGCACATGGGGCTACAATAGCTAGGTACGTCTCTGACAAGCATTTCAGCGCAACCACGCATGCTGATGCTGATTTCAGTAGTCGGAAGGCTATGTTATGTTCTGTGGATATAATGTGTTGGAGAGGAGATTTTAAAAAAGGGCTCATTGGGACAGATATAGTGTAAAATTTATATGTTTCTGTAACCTCGGCATATCAAGGGATTGTGTGGTTAGCACAATGCCCAGCCGCAACGTAAGGTTAGGACCTAAAAAAAATCCCAAGGTTCTCACTCCGGTCGAGCGCTCTACACCGCACGACCACCCGTCCCCTGGAGAGGAGATGCGAGCCCTTTAAACAACCCCACTGGCAGAATGAGATATTCAAAATATCCAAAGTGTTGAAAGGACGAAACAAACCAAAGACATTTTTTGACTTGACTTTCACACTAAAGGCATGGCAGTTTATTTATAGTAGCTTTAATGTCGCGATTCCTCCAACCCGATTTCTCCGTTGGGTAGGAACAATATACAAGCAGGCCAAGAGTTTCTATAAATTTAGATTCTAGGGACATTGTGTGAAATGTTCGCTTATTGCAGCTCATCTGTCAAGGAAACCAAGGATAAAGAAGAGAAATAAAGTCTAGATACAAACATGCTACATGAACCACGCCATTAGTGACTATAGCTGGTCCCCTGTGGAGCGAGACTATCTGTTCATCAGTTGTCATTAAACGTACCTTTAGACCTGGGAGGAAACGCTTTCAAAATCATTTTATCGGTTAAACTTTTTTATGTTTTCAAAAAGTTTGGATTTTGTTTTTAAAATCAAAGCAATAGAAATTCATTTTTTTCCCGATCCCGATAGAAAGTAGCTTTAAAGAGTACTGAATCTTCTAATTAAAAGTGTCATTTGAAAATATGAAAATAAATATGGGCGGAAAAATGTGGCACATGTATTAGTCGACAATGCCATTGCTACTGCAGCTACAATAAATTGACACCAATCCTACTAATTGCACCACAATGACAACCAAAACTACTATAACCACTTCAATAAAATTCTTCAACTACCAGCCTTCCAATGCTACAACCACTTCGATAAAATACTTCAACCACCAGCCTTATAATGCTACAATCACTTCAGTACTTCAATAAAATACTTCAACTACCAGCCTTACAATGTTACAACCACTTCAATAAAATACTTCTACTACCAGCCTTACAATGTTACAACCAATTCGATAAAATACTTCTACTACCAGCCTTACAATGTTACAACAACTTCAATAAAATACTTCTACTACCAGCCTTGCAATGTTACAACCACTTCGATGAAATACTTCTACTACCAGCCTAACAATGTTACAACCACTTCGATAAAATACTTCTTCTACCAGCCTTACAATGTTACAATCACTTCAATACTTTAATAAAATACTTCAACCACCAGCCTTACAATGTTACAACCACTTCAATAAAATTCTTCATCTACCAGCCTTACAATGTTACAACCACTTCGATAAAATACTTCTACTACCAGCCTTACAATGTTACAACCACTTCAATACTTTAATAAAATACTTCAACCACCAGCCTTACAATGTTACAACCACTTCGCTAAAATACTTCAACCACCAGCCTTACAATGTTACAACCACTTCGCTAAAATACTTCAACCACCAGCCTTACAATGTTACAACCACTTCGATAAAATACTTCTACTACCAGCCTTACAATATTACAACCACTTCGATGAAATACTTCAACCACCAGCCTTACAAAGTTACAACCACTTCAATACTTTAATAAAATTCTTCATCTACCAGCCTTACAATGTTACAACCACTTCGATAAAATACTTCTACTACCAGCCTTACAATGTTACAACCACTTCAATAAAATACTTCAACCACCAGCCTTACAATGTTACAACCACTTCGATGAAATACTTCAACCACCAGCCTTGCAATGTTACAACCACTTCGATAAAATACTTCTACTACCAGCCTTACAATATTACAACCACTTCGATAAAATACTTCTACTACCAGCCTTACAATGTTACAACCACTTCAATAAAATACTTCTACTAACAGCCTAACAATGTTACAACCACTTCGATGAAATACTTCAACCACCAGCCTTACAATGCTACAATCACTTCAATACTTTAATAAAATACTTCAACCACCAGCCTTACAATGTTACAACCACTTCGATGAAATACTTCAACCACCAGCCTTGCAATGTTACAACCACTTCGATAAAATACTTCTACTACCAGCCTTACAATATTACAACCACTTCGATAAAATACTTCTACTACCAGCCTTACAATGTTACAACCACTTCGATCAAATACTTCTACTAACAGCCTAACAATGTTACAACCACTTCGATGAAATACTTCAACCACCAGCCTTACAATGCTACAATCACTTCAATACTTTAATAAAATACTTCAACCACCAGCCTTACAATGTTACAACCACTTCGGTAAAATACTTCTACTACCAGCCTTACAATATTACAACCACTTCGATAAAATACTTCAAACACCAGCCTTACAATTTTACAACCACTTCGCTAAAATACTTCTTCTACCAGCCTTACAATGTTACAACCACTTCGATAAAATACTTCTACTACCAGCCTTACAATGTTACAACCACTTCGATAAAATACTTCAACCACCAGCCTTACAATGCTACAATCACTTCAATACTTTAAGAAAATACTTCAACCACCAGCCTTACAATGTTACAACCACTTCGATAAAATACTTCTACTACCAGCCTTACAATATTACAACCACTTCGATAAAATACTTCAACCACTAGCCTTACAATGTTACAACCACTTCGATAAAATACTTCTACTACCAGCCTTACAATATTACAACCACTTCGATAAAATACTTCTAATACCAGCCTTACAATGTTATAACCACTTCGATGAAATACTTCAACCACCAGCCTTACAATGTTACAACCACTTCGATAAAATACTTCAACCACCAGCCTTACAATGTTACAACCACTTCGATAAAATACTTCAACCACCAGCCTTGCAATGTTACAACCACTTCGCTAAAATACTTCAACCACCAGCCTTACAATGTTACAACCACTTCGATAAAATACTTCTACTACCAGCATTACAATATTACAACCACTTCAATGAAATACTTCAACCACCAGCCTTACAATGTTACAACAACTTCGCTAAAATACTTCAACCACCAGCCTTACAATGTTACAACCACTTCGATAAAATACTTCTACTATCAGCATTACAATATTACAACCACTTCGATGAAATACTTCAACCACCAGCCTTACAATGTTACAACCACTTCAATACTTTAATAAAATACTTCAACCACCAGCCTTACAATGTTACAACCACTTCAATAAAATTCTTCATCTACCAGCCTTACAATGTTACAACCACTTCGATAAAATACTTCTACTACCAGCCTTACAATGTTACAACCACTTCAATAAAATACTTCAACCACCAGCCTTACAATGTTACAACCACTTCGATAAAATACTTCTACTACCAGCCTTACAATATTACAACCACTTCGATAAAATACTTCTACTACCAGCCTTACAATATTACAACCACTTCGATAAAATACTTCTACTACCAGCCTTACAATGTTACAACCACTTCGATGAAATTCTTCAACCACCAGCCTTACAATGTTACAACCACTTCGATAAAATACTTCTACTACCAGCCTTACAATGTTACAACCACTTCGATGAAATACTTCAACCACCAGCCTTATAATGTTACAACCACTTCAATAAAATACTTCTTCTACCAGCCTTACAATGTTACAACCACTTCAATAAAATTCTTCAACTACCAGCCTTATAATGCTAAAACAACTTCAATAAAATACGACAGCTGTGATATTTTATATTTGTGTTGGTTTATGTTACAACTGCATGAGTCAAACAGTTTTAGAGATTATTTAATATTTAGTATTTTACCACAGCTGGTGAACTTAAACGTTCCATTATGCACATGTATAATATATACCCTCTGATGAAGTCAAGTTTTTCTCGCCTTCAGTTACAGATAATAGATGTTAAAGCAAAAAAATTGAAAATGTGCAGATTATGTGGAAATTTCAAAAGTCAATCGATTCTCTTGGTCTTGCTGCCTTGAGCTGGCAAAAATAGATTATATTTCCCCGCACCATACATCCACTGGCACATATGCAAGAATTTCTCAATTGATGTCACGGACAGACGGTATAACCATGAACCACAAACAATAGTCACTAACGACAAGGCTACAATTCTATTGGACATGCAACAAAACACGTCCAATAAACATGTCCTACCACACCTAACATGTCCAACCTCACTAAACACGTCTAGTCCACAAAACACGCCTAGCCCAACAAATACGTCCACCAAACACATCCAACCCCACCAAACACGTCCACCAAATACGTCCACCAAACACATCCAACCCCACCAAACACGTCCACATCGCCAAACAGTCCACCCATACAAAAACGTCCACCCCAACAAACATGTCCACCCCAACAAACAATTCTACCGAAAATGGCCACCCTACCAAACACGTCCTACTCCATCAAACACATCCAACCCCTCCGAACACGTCTACATGACCAAACAGTCCACCCCACCAAAAACGTCCACCCAAACAAACATGGCCACCAAACATGTCCACCCCACCAAACATGACCACACCACAAAATATGTCAACCCCACCAAACACGTCCACCAAACATGACCACACCACAAAATATGTCGACCCCACCAAACATGTCCACCCCACCACACACGTCTACCAAACATACCCACCTCACCAAACACGTCTAACCACCCAAACAAGTCCACCCCACCAAATACGTCCACCAAACATGTTCACCCCACCAAACACGTCAATCAAACACGTCTAACCACCCAAACATGTCCACCCCACCAAACACGTCTGACCCACCAAACACATCCACCAAGCATGACCACCGAACGTCCAACCACCACAACACTCCACGAAACACGTCCGACCCACCAGACACGTCCACCCCACCAGACACGTCCACCCCACCAAACACGTCCATTATATACGTCCACAAACCAAAACACATCCACCACACCAAACACTTCACTAACCACATCCACCTCACGAAACACGTCCACCAAACAGTCCATCCCACCAAACACGTCCACCATACCAAACAGTCCGACACATCAAATACGTCCACCCCACCAAACACGTCCACCACATCAATTACGTCCACCAACAAAAACGTTCACCACACCAAACAGTTCTACACACCAATTACGTCCACCCCACCAAACACGTCCACCCCCATGCCCGTTGTTGTGTGAGCGCTGGGAATCATAAGGACATGTCTTGACAACATCATTGACAAGGGAAGCTAAATATATGTGAATTTCAGAAAGCTGCATTGCTAGGAATAGCCCACATCTAAAGAAGGATTATCTCCATAAAACAGAAACTAACATCCTGACTCCGTAAGGTCCTCAGAGATATAACAAAGAACCTGAATACATAAGCTTACCTTTCTAACCAACTGCCTATTATTTTTTCAGAGTTGCCAGGCCCATAGATGTCAGCTGTGTCTAGGAAGTTGCCTCCCCACTCCACGTAGCGGTTGATGAGCTGATGAGATGTGGCCTCGTCACATTGACCAGGTGTGCCAAACTAATGAAACATCAGATTTAAATAAACCATTGTAACGTTGTGGTTTCCCACCGAACCTTAAGGCTGTACTTTATATAAAGTAACGGGACATTTTAAATATGGGTTTCCTGACTAATTAAATAATTCTAATTTATAAATTGAAAGTTTTTGTTGTAAATAAAAGACACAGTGGTGAATAATAAAAACAATTATTTTAATGTCAATGCAAACATAAAAAGTAACATGATAATATGAAAACAACATAGAATAAAACATCTAATATAATTAAGAGGTCTTGGTTCATTGTTAAATCGAAAGCGGAAAACAAGAATTCAAAATGGCATCTTGCCCACTTTTCGATTCAATAAATGTTTTTTTTTTAATAAATCTACAGTTTTGAATAGTTTCTGCGGTTTTTAAACATTAAACCCAAGGCCAAAACGTAAAATAATTCGATTTAAATACAATCATGAATAAATCGGATCTGTTCAAAACCAAAAATAATCTAGGCTACTGAACAAACCAAAGGTAATATAACTCTATGAAAAGTTTTGCAGGGTACAGCTAGTACAAATATACTTTACACAATGTTCATTGATTTTACTATAGCCCGTTAACAAGGGTATAGTATAGGTCTCTGTATTTGTACTCATAATTGTTAAAAATCGAATTTACATTTATTTTTTTTATTCCACATTTATCGATAATTCGATCAGTTACCATTGTAAACTTTTAGATTCTACTGCTGCCACAGATGAAAAAAAGATCCAGCAAAGTATATTCATTTCAGTATTTTATTGAAGTCGCCAGATGTTGGAACTAAGTACTTTCATTTCATATTGATTTTCTTCCAAATTTAGAAACAGACTGAATTTCCTTTGTCCTAAATTACGTTTATGCATAAGAAGTTTTGTTTTTGTTTTTACTAATATTTTGTTCATCACATTGATTTTCTTCATTAAATTTGTCAAATATGTCCGTTAAATAAGCAATGTCTTTGTTGAAGAAATCAAGTCGGATCAAAAGTCAACAGTCAAAGTGAGTCCAAGAGACTATACAATAGACTCAAACATTCTCCAACTTGTCAGCCAACTGACTTCAGTATGAAACGAAAAGCGATTAAAATTCTTCATCATTTTTAGAACAAAGTTATCGGAAACATCTCTTTGACAAAACTCCATTATTCAATGATAAAAACGATGTTCATGAAATTAAATGTTCTTGTACCGTTCTGTGCAATTAAACAATCAAGTAAAAATAAATTTATTTTAATAAAAAGATACAATTTGAAATGAATTAGGACAAGGATAAACTTTGGGGGGGGTGGGGGGGAGAGGAAGGGGTCATAATATATAATATAGGACTGGTGACTGGGTGTTAGTAAATAGTCCGGTGCAGACTGACGTTAGGAGACAACAAAATGTCTATCCTATGATCATTTCAGCTTGTAGAGACTATAATAATGATATGATTAAATAATGTTTTCTTTACTACTTGGAAGGTGGGGAGGGAGAGAGAAGTGTACTTACAAATGTTTCTCCAAATGTCATCGTGCCCAGACACAGATTTGAAACTTTAAGACCCGTCTTTCCCAAGAACACGTACGGCAGCTGCTTTTCTTTTGGTATAGATGATTCCATAGTTTCTAATTGTTTACTGCTGGAGTAAAGGCATCAGTAATAACAGCAACAGGCACATTGGGGCAATGAGCAGTAGTGAATTCTAGTCTACATTACAACTGTCTCTTATGTTGAATATAAATGCAAATATATCTGTATTGATTTTAGTCTACATTACAACTGTCTCATATGTTGAATATAATTGCAAATATATCTGTATTGATTTTAATCTACATTACAACTGTCTCATATGTTGAATATAATTGCATACGCATCTATATTGTATCCTTACTTTTAAAAGTGTAACAACAAAATAATTAACCCACAGATGCCAGAGACAAAAAACTCAAAAATTAGAAAAAAAAAATAATCAGCGAATTGTGCCCGGAATCCGATAGATGCTTCGGAATTAAAACTTTTAAAGACATGTAGTGTTGCTTACATTTGGATTCAGTGCTTTTCCTATAGTTGTAATTTTTTTATAATTGTATACAATAATCTGTAGGCAAAATAAAACTAAAACAAAGAAATTCAAATGAATCACAATTTACTTTTGGCTTACCGTGTTTCAGTTTGAAATTAAGTGTAGGTCTTTTTTCACTGCTACAATAAAGTGATGAATTTAACTGAAGTTTACTGTCAGGTGAAACTCTGGACTAATGTTACCAGATACTCAGTGAAGTGTGCCATGTGTTCCTTCACCTGACCTACTTTACCGTGCTCGTTTATGCGAAGAGATTATTTGACTTCAAAAAATGTATTTTTCTCTAAACCTAGAGGCAGCCCCGTAGCGTGGAAATTATACAGCAGGGGCCAGGCAATAGCAGGGGGGGGGTGGGCAGGTAATACATTTTACTAAGTAGAGCAAATAAGCAGAGGGGGCCAGACAAAACGCAGGAATGACGTCATTGTTTACTTACTTTATTAGAAATATTTCTCTAGGCTACCTAATATCTATCAACTTTTGTGGCTTTTGCCGTCTGCAGACTGCATTTGACAAATTATGGGAGAGTTGCCCTAAATGGAACACTTAAGCAAAAGTGCTGCCAATTCCTATTATTACTATATGATAATGGCGCAAACATGAGTGGAAAGAATAATGGCGTTCAGTGTAGAATTCTTGATATTAATCCTCGCGCATTCTACGTTCCGTGTAATGCACACACTTTAAATTTAGTTGTTAACGATGCTACCAAATGCTGCATTTAAGCAGTAAACTTTTTTGGAATTGTTCAAAGTGTGTATGTATTTTTGCTGGATCCACTCACAGGTGGAATGTTCTTTTGAAACAGTTGCCCTCACTCACATTAAAACCATTAAGTGAAACCAGATGGGAAACCAGAGTTGCTGCTTTGTGTGTTTTGCGGTATGAACTTGGTCAAGTTTACGATGCATTAGTTTCACAGTCAGAGGACGAAAATTTAGAAGGCGTTGCTGGAACCAAAACCCGAGCAGATGCTCAAGCGATTGCTGGGAAAATATCGGATTTCTCATTGGTGTTGTAATATGGTACAAAGTACTTTATGAAGTCAATGTCACTAGCAAAATGCTACAAGGTGTAGCACTTGACTTATCAGAGGCAGTCAAGCAACTCAAGAAAACTGAAGAATTTTTACATAGATGGTGTTCTGATGAAGATTTTTTGGAAGCCATTACTGATGCTAAAGAATTAGCAAAAGAAATTGATTTGGAGAACACAACTTTCCTAGCAACCAAGGAAATAAGAGTTCGGAAACAGAAGCGTTTGTTTAATTATGAATCACCAGATGAACCTGTGATAAATCGACAGGAAAATCTCAAAATCAAGTTTTTCTTTGCGGTTTTGGGTACAGCTATACAGTCTGTTGCAGAACGGTTGCATCAGCTGAATGATCACAATTCTAATTTTGGATTTCTGTATAACATCAATAGTCTTTCAAGAGAATTGCAAAAGAATTTACTGAAAAAATGCCAAAATTTAGAGAGAGTATTGACACTGGCAATTGCAAAGATATCGATGCTATACAACTCTTTGATGAACTTATTTGTATTTCCCATTGGACGGAAGGAGAAGGAATAACTACTCCATATCAACTCCTGCAATATGTCTGCAAAACTGGATTATGTGAAATGTTTTCAAATTTGACTGTTGCATTGAGAATTTTGCTGACACTTCCTGTAACGGTTGCATCAGGAGAACGCAGTTTTTCAAAACTTAAAATCATAAAAAAATTATATGAGAACGACGATGACTTAGAATCGTTTGGTTAGTCTTTCAATTTTTTTGATTGAAAGAGAAATTGCAGCAGACATTGACCTCGAATTAGTTGTTCAAGAATTTGCAGAAGCAAAAGCAAGACGAGTTAAATTATACAATATAAACTACAGAATACACAAAGTGTCAAAGAACTTGGAGTTGGACTCATTTTTACTAGGCTACACATGCACCTAAATCATATGATAGTAACATCATGACTGCATGAACTAAATTTTAGCATTTGTTTGTCATATCATACTATAGGCACTGTAAAGATATACTTCTTATTTTTTTAATGCTCCAATTAATTCTAAATTTTATTAGGTTTATTAACAAAAATTATTAAATTATTAAATAAAATTTGGTTTCATTTGAGTTTCCACTTCATTATCTCAATTTTCATATGAATTATCTGAGGCCCAGAAGCATCTGTTGCAAAAATCGTATCTTAATTTTTATGCCTTCCCTGTAATATGGCTCTCTGTGTCTGTACTGGTTTCCAATTTCCCAATCTTTACTGTTCATGCAGAAGGGGCGGGTGTCCTAATAGATGACTGTCTCTGGCGCCAAATTGCCTGGGGACGGCTCTGGCCCTTGTATATTGTATAGTGTAGCCGCCTAGTTTGGCTATAATAACCGCCCTTGTATATTGTAGAGTGTAGCCGCCTAGTTTAGCTATAATAACCGCCCTTGTATATTGTATAGTGTAGCCGCCTAGTTTGTTTATAATAACGGCCCTTGTATATTGTATAGTGTAGCCGCCTAGTTTGTTTATAATAACGGCCCTTGTATAGTGTAGCCGCCTACTTTGTTTATAATAACGGCCCTTGTATATTGTATAGTGTAGCCGCCTAGTTTGTTTATAATAACGGCCCTTGTATATTGTATAGTGTAGCCGCCTAGTTTGTTTATAATAACGGCCCTTGTATATTGTATAGTGTAGCCGCCTAGTTTGGCTATAATAACCGCCCTTGTATATTGTATAGTGTAGCCGCCTAGTTTGTTTATAATAACGGCCCAAGTATATTGTATAGTGTAGCCGCCTAGTTTGGCTATAATAACCGCCCTTGTATATTGTATAGTGTAGCCGCCTAGTTTGTTTATAATAACGGCCCAAGTATATTGTATAGTGTAGCCGCCTAGTTTGGCTATAATAACCGCCCTTGTATATTGTATAGTGTAGCCGCCTAGTTTGTCTATAATAACGGCCCTTGTATATTGTATAGTGTAGCGAATTAAATCCATCAAATTTGTAGCTTTTAAAAAATATTATAATGAACGCAAGTGAAAAAAAAGAGGAAAAAAAAATGTTTTCTCCGGAATAGTTCAATAAAACACTTTGGACTTCAGCTGCCAACCTAGGGTCGGTATAGGAGCAGTTCAATGGGCAGATTAATTAAAAAATAACAGAAGAAAAAAGCTGGAGTCGGAAAATGGAGCGATAGAAATATTTCTATTAATTATTGTTATTATTTATTAGCCTTTCTACACATCGTTCGGTAATGCAGGGTCCGAATTTAAACATCATTTTCGATTAGTTGGTTGAGCGTATAGTGAAACAAATCGTGAACCGTTCTTGTGAGTGATGTCCCCTGTAAGTATGAGTTGATATCTTTTAGATCCTGCAAACCGCTATTGGGACGGTTTTTCTTTTATCTCCAGCAGAGCCGAAAGTGCAATGTCCATGGAGGCACCACGGGGGATAATACAGGGACTTTAGCCATGACCTGAAAAAAATCCATTCGTCTTCACCGGAGATCGAACAGGGACCCTCATGTAGACAGTCGAGTGCTTTACCACACGACCACCCGTTTATTTTTTGTGTCGTGTTGGCCCAAATGTAAACATGTGTCACTAAGATCAGTTGGGGGGGGGTGTCCCTTGCGCTCTAAAATATATATATATAGGCTATGTCACATACCTAGAATACAAGACCAATGAGTATGTCTGGGAAAGAATTACCTTAATCGCGGGCCCTCGGGAAACGATTATGGCAACAATCAAGTGACGTAAGATGGCAAGGTCCGGACATGTGTCAAGGCATGATAGTCTGCCAATCACCTTTCTCTAAAGGACTGTTGAAGTAGGTCGTCGCCGAAGGCGCCAGCGCAGCGGCGTAGCGTGGGTATCGGCCGCCCAGGGCGGAAGACGATTTTTCCGCCCTCTCATTTAGGTATTTCAAGTTAATTTATACATTTTGCCGCCCCCCTAAAAAGTAATAAAAAGTGCCACCCGGTGCGGACCGCACCCACCGCCCCCCCCTAGGTACGCCACTGCGCCAGCGGAAATGTCGGGTTTGACAAAATAAAAGAATATACAGGGCTACCAATAAATGAACTAAAGACAGCCGCGCAGGATAGACAACTATGAAGAAATGTGTCTGTTGAGAGGTGTCCATTCGTTCCCCCAACGACCACATCGGCACCTGCGGCGGAACGAAATATTTTAAAGACAAAAAAATGACCGAAAGACAAATTTTACCCCCTTATTCTATAATATAATATAGTAATTCTGTAGCAAGTATTTTATCGATATTATTTAAAAAATAATATATTTAAAAAATAAAATTAACATTGAGCACTTCTGTCGTCAACTGATTCGTAATGTCAGTTTTTTTACAAATTTAATAGTGAAATTAGATCAGAAAATTACTGATAATTATCATGAATGATGATGAACATGAAACTGAAACCGGAAACGGGAAACTCAATAAACAAAAAGTATTTTATGAAAAGATAATAAATAATTGTATTTTCTTTAAAAATTAGATTTGCCGTCATTAGGTAGATGGCAATAGCCTATTTCTCTATACTTATAAGACGCATTGGCTGTCGGTCTGTCTGTTCCCTTAAAACTCAAGATCCAGACAACCAAATAACGTGAAATTTGGTACTAGTACACAAAATTACATGGGGAAGGTTCTTAAACAGGTTTGATTCCATCTTATTGGGTACTTTAATTGTAATTAATTATTTTGGATATCAAAGACATGAAAATTGGCAAACTTTTACCCCGATTTCAGGTTTTACGAGCTTCTCTCCCACATAGCTAACTTACTATAAATATGATCGGTACGGGGAACCAAATATAACATTACTTACTACATTATTACACTCCATTCCTTCATCCATAGGAATTGTCATCTTTTGCTACAGTCATGCCCAATGTTCCCTCTAAGGTGTGGCATGAAGTGAGCAAGAAATTTTGTCTCTGAGCGACATTTTTGTTTGAGGCCAAAATTTGTGAGCGATTTAAGCGATGTCGTCCGTCGGAGTGAGCGATCGTACGTGTAGTATGAGCGACGCTCTGAATACGTGTGAGCGATCGCTCACGCGCTCAGCTTAGAGGGAACATTGGTCATGCCTAAGAGAGAGAGAGAGAGAGAGCGGGAGGGAGGGAGAGAGAGAGAGAGGGGGGGGGGAGAGAGTGAGGGGGGGGGAACTGCCAAAAATGTTGTGTATCACATTGCCTTAAGATAAATGTATCATTTTATTGCATGCAAATAAACACTTTTTTACGCGTCTTATTTTAAATCTTACTTAAACGTCAAATTACGCTTCTCAAAAAAAGTTAAACAAAGTAAAAATTTTAGGGGGGGGGGCGGCGCCACACCTTAAAAGTTTTAGGGGGGCGCTGCCCCGTGCCCCCCTGCTCCGCCGCCACTGCACATCGGTTAGGGTATGGTGATGATGTCAATAAAAAAAGGTATTTTAACCCTGAGAGAAAATGAAAATAAAAAGTAAGTGTTAAGGATTCTATGAGTAATTACACGAATTATTAATTATCAAAATAATTTCACAATGAAATATGTCAATTTGACCCATCCGTTTACCTACAACACAAATAATATGTTAGCCTGATAAAAAAAAATGGCATTTTATTTGCCTTGTACCTTACAGTACACTTATTTGTAAATTCTCACACCTCTTTCTTTAAATAAATTTATAATTGACTGTGTTAATAAGTGGAATCATTTCATGCTGGCAACCTTTTAAATATTAAATTTTGATACATGGTTTTTTCCATAGATATATGTAGGTAAGAGTTGGCAACCCAAATATAAATCTCAAGAGTACTGGCCCTTTTCGAAGGATTATTTATTATGTAAAATTTTCAACTAAGAAACATGCTTGATTGAATAAGTCAAAAGCTTTAACAGTGCATTTTTAGGTATTTTATCGTAATGTAAGTGGGTTGAAAATTATTGTTTTTGTAATTTTTTTTAAAGTGATATTTAATAAGGATTAACCATCCGGCCTTACAGGATGAGTTCCACAGTACATAATTCGTTTTGACCAGACAAAAAATTATGGATCAAAAGGGATCATTGGGTGGGCTTCAATTTGGACTATTTATATATTAATATGGCACTTGTTACGGGACCAAACGTGTGGTCTCCGTATTTTTTTTACCCGGGTACCAGCCGTAGATACTACTGCTCCACACCCTAACCCTAACCTAATCCTGAAAAAAAAAATTCTGAAAAAAAAAAATTTATATATGTCATGTTCCTTATACCCTAATATAATGGTCACGTTTGGTCCCGTAACAAGTGCGTATAAATATATCTATTACGTAATCAGCCAAGTGATCTATGTATCAAATTACAGAGAATTAAATAGAGATTATGTTGGTTTTAAATAATGAACGTGCAATATGTTGTGTTTAAGTTATGCTTGGCGACTTGGGTTTATGTAGCCAATGTAGGTTTACTACCTATAAATATATAGCACAAAACATTTAATGATTTATCAGTGGTAAGCATTGAAAGCGTGACTGTGTCACAAATAAGTGCAACATTTATTAGCCAAAAAATGCACTCTAAACATTTAAAAATATTTAGTGCTTTATTTTCATCAGTCATCGGGTGAACGAATAAATCTGTGGAGTCAGACCTTTCATATATTTCTGACCCCATGGTTCATACTAATTTTTTGCGACTGAATATGTCTCCCAACACTCATGTCCATAATTGGCTTTGAAAAAGTCTGGTAAGCTTATTTTATGGTAGGTTTTTTATGGTTATGGTTGTAAATTCAGATAATTTCATCTGCTCAACTAACAAATTCTCCCCAGAAAAAAAAATCACGAATCATATTTTTACAATAAAATCTCAAAAAGACCACAAATTTTAATGGGGGGGGGGACAACGGAACATTTTGGAAATTTAAGTTTTCTCATTATATTATAATTTTTGTAGACTCTCCTAAACAGGGATAAGCCATAAGTGTTGCCTGTCATAACTCGTAGAGAAAATTTTTTTGATGTTTTCTAAGCTATTACACAGTCACAAACAAATATAATTTATATATTTGTATGAATAATTAGGCTAACAATATATTTGATAGATATATGTAAATGAATGATATATAGGCTATATTTAAATTTGTGATCATTTTATTATGAATGATTATGCCAAGTATATTAAAAAACACAGTACCCTAATTATTTTTTTCTATAAATAAGACTATGACTGCGATTTTTTTTAACGAGTGATTTTAGCACGAAAAGAGACTGTATAGTAATCTTATTTATATTAATCTGTTATTACTGCCTAAAAATTTTTAATAAATGGCTGATCAGATGTTAAAAATAAGTATGTTCACATAACATTTCCCAAATTATTTCTTGATATTAATTAGCCTCCATGGCCATTGCACTATCGGCTATGGTAGGGATGAAAGAAGGGCATTTAAAAAACAATCCCAATAGTGGTTTATAGGATCTAAGAGATTTCAACTCATCCTTACAGGGACTTCACACACACACAAATTACAGTTAATAAAGCTTCGATTATAATATTCATTTGTCACAGCTGCCTATAACAATATAAACTTTATATAAACAGGTATTTAAAATTTCATCCAAATAATTTAATGACATGAATTAGTAACATATTTAAGCTTTTATCTACAGTTTATTTTTTTTCCACAGAAAATTTCAACAGACATTCGAATTAAATGAACTGAATTGTTTTCATTAGAACACAGTGAGCTTGAGTAATTATATATACTTCTCTGTAACAATCATATAGTTCTCGGTAACAACCCCTCTGTTTGCATTAGGAAAAGGATATTTATTGGTTTTGTTAATCAAAAACAATGGTGGAATCTTGAGATTTTTTTGCACTAACTAGTACTTATCATCTGACAGAGAACAATATGACTGAACTTTAATGATATTGATGTCTCTAGAAATTGTATCTCATGATGTATAGATGTGATTTATGTAATCAATGTTTTATCAAAAAACAACATCTGAGGTATCATATTGCACTTCACTCTTGCATCAGAACATTTAAATGTTCAACATGTAATGGAGGTTTTATGCACTTGTCAAGTCTTATAAATCACCTAACAATTCATACTGAACCTTTTAAATGTGAACTGTGTCATAAAAGTTTTTCTTGTCTGGGATATTTACAACACCACCAGTTACTTCATACCGGAGAAAAACCATTAAAATGTGAACTATGTAATAAAGGTTTTTCTTATCGAGGGCATTTACAACGCCACCAGTTAATTCATACTGGAGAAAAACCATTTAAATGTGAACTATGTCATAAAGATTTTTCTCAACGAGGAAATTTACTAAGCCACCAGTTAATTCATACTGGAGAAAAACCATTTAAATGTGAATTATGTCATAAAGGGTTTTCTCGTCAAACACATTTACAACGCCACCAGTTACTTCATACTGGAAAAAGGCAATTTAAATGTGATCTATGTAATGAAGTTTTTTCTCAACTAAGACATTTATATCGCCACCAGTTACTGCATACTGGAAAAAGGCAATTTAAATGTGAACTATGTCATACAGGTTTTGCTCAACAAAGACATTTACTGCGTCACCAGTTACTTCATACTGGAGAAAAACCGTTTAAATGTGAATTATGTCATAAAGGTTTTTCTCGTCAAGACTATTTACTACGCCACCAGTTACTTCATACTGGAGAAAAACCATTTAAATGTGAACTATGTCATAAAAACTATGTTAAAATAGAGCTTTTAAACGAACACAAGTTATTTCATACTGGAGAAAGACCATTTAAATGTTCAGTCTGTTATAAATATTACTTCAAAAAGGAAAGTTTGACCAAACACCAGTTGGTTCACTCTGGAGGAAAACGATGTCAGAGTTTAGTACCAGTTTGTCAACCACACTCGCCTTATAAGGCTTCTTTTAATCAAATATGCTTTCATTCCTGCTTAATATGTAATAAGAGTGACATCCCATTGTCCGGCTTGAGGAAACACTTGTTATCGCACATAAAATTAACTTAACCCGTAGGGGCTCATCATGGCAAATGAAGTTTAGTATTTGTTTCAGTATCCACAACCTTTTAAGATTTAGTGGGTAGCACAACCTTTACTTCTCATTTATTTGGGGTAACCATATCTCGCAAAGTTAACTTTCACATAGAAGTATTTAAAACTAATTGTTTTAATAATTCATGAAATGTTAATAGATGTTCTACAAACTATTGTGTTTATAACTTCTCAGAGCACCGGTAATGAAAAAAGGTTACACCGTACTATGAGAACATCTGGTTACTTCTCTTAGTTAATTCCATTGAATTGCGTGATCAAACTTAACTCAATTCCTTGAACTCTTTGCGGAGTAGAGAGCCCTCAGCAATCACTATCCATCGCACTCTTATTTGGGAGGCCTTTTTCAGTTCACCTCAATTTTTGTTGCAACATTTTTTCTCCTGTTCACAAGACCTTCTCCAGGTGATCTTTGTGCGGCCAACCTTTTTCTGGCCTTAGGGATTCCACTGCAGAGCTATTTTCGTAAGATCTTCTGGAGGCTTCCTGAGTGATTGACCAATCCAACGCCAATTCCTTCTGGATATTTGTAGGTCTGTGGGGTCTTGGTTTGCCAGTGACCAGAGATCTTTGTTTGTTACTTTATCTTGTCGCCTTATCTTTAGGATATTCATGAGACAACTGTTTAGGGACGTCTGATGTACTATAGCAAATATTAAAGCTCAGCAGTAATTGATGAAGGTGATAATTAAGGAATTGCATTTAAAAATCTGTGTAGCAGACATTAGGAAATATATATATATGAGAAAATAAACGAATAAACATTTATTTCATCTTAACTGTTTAGTTTCTTCATTTAGTGTTGACAACTTTGACATTTTAGTTTCTTCATTAAGTGTTGACAACTTCGACATTTTAGTTTCTTCATTAAGTGTTGACAACTTCAACATTTTAGTTTCTTCATTAAGTGTTGACAACTTGGACATTTTAGTTTCTTCATTAAGTGTTGACAACTTCGACATTTTAGTTTCTTCATTAAGTGTTGACAACTTCGACATTTTAGTTTCTTCATTAAGTGTTGACAACTTCGACATTTTAGTTTCTTCATTAAGTGTTGACAACTTCGACATTTTTGTTTCTTCGTTTAGTGTTGACAGTTTTGACACTTTTATTATGCCTGCTTGTTTTTTTTTTATTTGTTTTTTTTTTTTTAAACTTACGTTTTACAAGAGAAGGTCATGTTTTCAGATGACCCGAGTTTCACATTCTCGGTTTCGCACCATTCGTCCGCATTTTGGTCATACGGCATTAAAATGTACAGCTGGTACATTTGTCTTTTGCTTTTCTTTTGAGGCGGCTCCCAGGTTACCCCCCACACACACACACACACCCACACCCACTCTATTGTTCTTCCGTGTTCCTTGTTGTTTAGTCCCTGGGAGTTGTGTCCCCTGTATTTTAAACATTGACGCAATGTTGGTGAAAGTACCGGCGTTGAAGAACGAGACAATATAAACTTTAAACTAGGTACTCCATTTATCTTCAGATGTCTCAGACCCTAACCCCTTCCAAAAAAAAAAAAACAACAGCAACGTAGAAACGGTTCTGTGTACAGTGGAAATAGACGCCCCTGGGCAAGTATCATTGGGGGGGGGGTGCAGAATTTAGTTTTTTTTTTTTAACATCTTGGTAGTAATACAAAAATGTTCTCCTTTCGCCACTACAAACACAGTTACTATGGTGAATGGATCCAGAGTGTGGTCACTCCTTTAATTCTGATAGAAGATTTGATGGAGATATGTATATCTATCTAGCTGTAGCTGTGAGTGAGAAAGGAGTCCAGTGCTGCATGTTTCGACATTTTGAATGTAGTACATCATACAGAAAGTTCACTTCTTTTTAAAAACTCCTCTATAAATGACTTTAAAAAAAATGCCGATATTTGTGTAATTTCCCTTTTTTTAATAGTATAGCACATAAATATATAGCCCTACATATTGCACATAGATATATAGGCCTACATATAGCACACGGATCTATACATATAGCACATAGATATATGCATGGATTGATACAAATCTAAATATTCATATTCAATAGATTTACATACAGATATTTAATTTACGATGCACATTCTAAATAATCAATAGTATTTAAGTCTCCCTTTGTATTATTTTCCTTTTAAAATAGCAAGGCGCCTAAATATTGATACACAGTACCACGCTAACGTAAACATTGACCACACAGTACTGTCAGTACCACGGTAACAAAAACATTGACCACACAGTACTGTCAGTACCACGGTAACAAAAACATTGACCACACAGTACTGTCAGTACCACGGTAACAAAAACATTGACCACACAGTACTGTCAGTACCACGGTAACAAAAACATTGACCACTCAAAACTGTCAGTACCACAGTAACGTAAACATTGACCACACAGTACTGTCAGTACCAAATTAACATAAACATTGACCACACAGTACTGCCAGTACCACATTAACGTAAACATTGACCACATAGTACTGCCAGTACCACGGTAACGTAAACATTGTTCACACAGTACTGTCAGTACCATCTTCATTGCCCGTCAAACGATCGAGTCTATTAGCTGATACACTGCATCGCGTTTGTTTTATTCATCACAATTATAAACTGATATTTTAAGTGCTTATTGAGTGACAGAAACTGAGTGAGTGGAATGTATTCATGCACTGTATTAGTAGGACAGCATATAAAACTGTTTTTTCCCCAAGTATTGTTAAAGTGTTTTATTGCTGAAGTTTTATCAATTCATTGTCTAAACTTCAGCCAAATTTTAGCAAAATATTTCGTAATCAGCCGCAAATGTCAATTGACTCAATTTATGAAGAAATCCGGATATCAGCCGAAAAGTTATGTTAGCCAGCCATTTTATTGGGAATTGGGTGGGGGTAGATGTATTAGTACCTGTAGAGCAGTGGATCTCAATATTTTGACACCCACAGGTACAGAAAGAAAAAAAGCTAAAACTAGTTGTTTGTATTGTTTATCAAGGAATTATTTGAACTGTTGGCGACCCCACTTCAGATCAGATCAAATCACGCTTTGAGAGCCACTGCTGTGTAGAGTTTTTAAAATTAAATTTCTATGAGAGGAAACTATTTTATTTACATCATTCAGTGTATTACATTCAGTGTATTTATTACATATTAGGAAATAGATCTTTACATCATTCAGTGTATTACTCATTAGGAAATAGATCTTTACATCATTCAGTGTATTACACATTAGGAAATAGATTTTTTTTTATTTTTATTTATTTAATGGCTATTTTTACAGGGAATTCAATGGAACCACTATAGTGGGTCTCAAGTTACGCTGATTGTTATGTGAATTCAGATTTACGTGGTTTGTGCAAATCGTAAAAAATAAAATAGTCAAACATGAAAATAGTTTCAGTATTGTTCTTATAAAAAAAGGCAACTTTGAAAAAAAAAAGCTTTTTTTATTGTTGTTTTTTTTTTGATGAATACTATAATTTAATTAAATATTTGTTGACATTAGTCGTAGGTCAGAGGGCAAAGGTTTCAAGGGATACCACACCAGCCAGAATGATTGTGCATGAGTGTCAGCAGTAGCTGTCAGAGCGCCAGGTTGTGCGTATAGCTGTCAGAGCGGCAGGTTGTGCGTATAGCTGTTAGAGCGGCAGGTTGTGCGTATAGCTGTCAGAGCGGCAGGTTGTGCGTATAGCTGTCAGAGCGGCAGGTTGTGCGTATAGCTGTCAGGGCGGCAGGTTGTGCGTATCTGCTTCATTTGCCAATATTGCTATGAATGTATGAGTAGTTTCCAAACTAGCCAGATTAACAGACAGAGTTACAAGGTATAGATTTTCCTGCTACAATCGACTGATCGGCAGGGTTAGTGTGTGCCTACCACAACTTCCATTATAGCCGGCTGTGATTTTTGCCTGCAATGATCTGTAAGAATGACTTGTTAGAACGGTAGGCTGGGAGTAACCAGCTGCCATTGATCGTAGCCAGCCACTGCTAAGTGACAGTTTTATTTAAAACTGCTAAGGAGCAACCCACAAAATATATCATAGAAACTCTATTAAATAAATAAAGTCGTGAGAATGTATCCAATCATTACACAGATGTATGTTCTCCACAACAATCTACTACAAAGATGTGTGTTCTCCACAACAATCTATTACACAGATGTGTGTTCTCCACAACAATCTATTACACAGATGTGTGTTATCCACAACAATCTATTACACAGATGTGTGTTCTCCACAACAATCTATTACACAGATGTGTGTTCCCCACAACAATCTATTACACAGAGGTGTGTTCTCCACAACAATCTATTACACAGATGTGTGTTCTCCACAACAATCTATTACACAGATGTGTGTTCTCCACAACAATCTATTACACAGATGTGTTTTCTCCACAACAATCTATTTCACAGATGTGTGTTCTCCACAACAATCTATTACACAGCTGTGTGTTCTCCACAACAATCTATTACACAGATGTGTGTTCTCCACAACAATCTATTACACAGATGTGTGTTCTCCACAACAATCTATTACACAGATGTGTGTTCTCCACAACAATCTATTACACAGATGTGTGTTCTCCACAACAATCTATTACACAGATGTGTGTTCTCCACAACAATCTATTACACAGATGTGTGTTATCCACAACAATCTATTACACAGATGTGTGTTCTCCACAACAATCTATTACACAGATGTGTGTTCCCCACAACAATCTATTACACAGAGGTGTGTTCTCCACAACAATCTATTACACAGATGTGTGTTCTCCACAACAATCTATTACACAGATGTGTGTTCTCCACAACAATCTATTACACAGATGTGTTTTCTCCACAACAATCTATTTCACAGATGTGTGTTCTCCACAACAATCTATTACACAGCTGTGTGTTCTCCACAACAATCTATTACACAGATGTGTGTTCTCCACAACAATCTATTACACAGATGTGTGTTCTCCACAACAATCTATTACACAGATGTGTGTTCTCCACAACAATCTATTACACAGATGTGTGTTCTCCACAACAATCTATTACACAGATGTGTGTTCTCCACAACAATCTATTACACAGATGTGTGTTCTCCACAACAATCTATTTCACAGATGTGTGTTCTCCACAACAATCTATTACACAGATGTGTGTTCTCCACAACAATCTATTAAACAGTTGTATGTTCTCCACAACAATCTATTACACAGATGTGTGTTCTCCATAACAATCTATTACACAGATGTGTGTTCTCCACAACAATCTATTACATAGATGTGTGTTCTCCACAACAATCTACTTCACAGAGGTGTGTTCTCCACAACAATCTATTACACAGATGTGTGTTCTCCACAACAATCTATTACATAGATGTGTGTTCTCCACAACAATCTATTACACAGATGTGTGTTCTCCACAACAATCTACTACACAGATGTGTGTTCTCCACAACAATCTATTACACAGATGTGTGTTCTCCACAACAATCTATTACACAGATGTGTGTTATCCAAAACAATCTATTACACAGATGTGTGTTCTCCAATCTATTACACAGATGTGTGTTCTCCACAACAATCTATTACACAGATGTGTGTTCTCCACAACAATCTATTACATAGATGTGTGTTCTCCACAACAATCTATTACACAGAGGTGTGTTCTCCACAACAATCTATTACACAGATGTGTGTTCTCCACAACAATCTATTACACAGATGTGTTTTCTCCACAACAATCTATTTCACAGATGTGTGTTCTCCACAACAATCTATTTCACAGATGTGTGTTCTCCACAACAATCTATTACACAGATGTGTGTTCTCCACAACAATCTATTACACAGGTGCGTGTTCTCCATAACAATCTATTACACAGATGTGTGTTCTCCACAACAATCTATTACATAGATGGATTTTTCTCCACACAAGATGCAAAAAAAAAAAGATAACAAGATGAAGTAATGAATTCAAAACTACCAGATTCTATGTGTTTTATAATATGTAGGGAAGGGGGAGTCGGGTATGTGCCAGGACTTTGTTATGTTATATAAGATGTAGGGAGGGGGAAGTCGGGTATGTGCCAGGACTTTGTTATGTTATATAAGATGTAGGGAGGGGGAAGTCGGGCATGTGCCAGGGGGTCTGGTATGTGCCAGGGGTCGGGTTTGTGCCAGGAAGTCGTTAATTTTAATCAAGGGTTGAAAAAAAAGGTGCAATAAAATTTTTTATTCTTTATCTGAATCTTTTTAAAGACTTTTTTTACAATAAGAAAACTTAAAATATTATTATTATATTTAGAGAAAAAAAAACAGGAGTTCAAGTCTCATATTAAATTGAATCGGTGTTATTGTACATTTGTCCGAAATAAATTTAGTTCGTCATAATTTGACATAAAAAATATATTTTTTTAGATATTATTAACATATAAAAATACTGGGTTATACATTTTATATCTAACTGTTGATTTTGTTTCGTGTGTAGCTACTCAAAGTGAAACTGTAGACTAAATCTTTATTTTTATTATTGGAGCAGAAAGGCTCATGGCAATAAGGGAATTAATAAGTCTGAGACAATGAAGTTTGCTTTTTTTATTATTCGCTCCCCTTTTACTTGGTAAAAAAAATGTTCAAACGAAACCTTTGGGTAGCTGTGTCTGAATGTTTCTAAATGACCAATGACAATAATGTGTTATAAAATATACATTTTTTTTCATGATGCGGTTTATCTAAACTTTCTTTATCTGATGTTGTGCATCTAAACTTTCTTTGATGTTTTGTTTCAAAACTTTCTTTATCTGATATTTTGTATTTAAAATTTCTTTATCTGATGTTGCGTATCTAAACTTTCTAATTTGCTGTTTGTATAATTATGTATGGTTGCTGCATTACATCAATAAAAATGAAATAATAATAAACTCATTACTAGTGTTCAGTTCAAGTAATGACCATGAAAGTACAAGTACCCAAGGTACACATCTTTTATTTTAATAGCAAGTAAGATTGTATCTGTAAAGTACACAATGTGCAAGTACGGGTATCCAATATCTGGTATTCAGATAGCAGAATGATTAACTCTAAGATTGACAATTACATTAACTCGTTTTGTATCTCTCTAACTCTCTTTTTTATCTAGCTCTCTCTCTCTCTCACTCTCTCTCTCTCTCTCTCTCTCTCTCTCTCACACACTCTCTCTCTCACTCGCTCTCATCTCTCTCTGTCTCTCCCTCTCTCTCTCACTCTATCTCTCTCTCTCACACACTCTATCTCTCTCACACTCTCTCTATCCATCTATCTATCTGTCAGTACTATACCTAATTTAAAGTTTTAATGAAACTAAGAATCATATTAATCAAACCCATACTTTAACATCTTAAAGCTCTCAAGGTCTTTCACAAATGAACATGTTGAAGTTATTTAAAGTATTTAATTCATTCATAACGAATCAATGGTTTTATCTATACTTGAAGTTATTAAAATAAACTACATTAAAGTTATAATTAATGTGTTGAATAATAAAACTACATTAAAGTTATAGCTTAATGTGTTGGATAATAAAACTACATTAAAGTTATAGCTTAATGTGTTGAATAATAAAACTACATTAAAGTTATAGCTTAATGTGTTGGATAAAAAAACTACATTAAAGTTATAGCTTCATGTGTTGGACAATAAACTACACTAAAATTATAGCTTAATGTGTTGGATAATAAAACTACATTAAAGTTATAGCTTAATTTAATGTGTTAAATAATTAACTACATTAAAGTTATAGCTTAATTTGTTGAACAATAAAATACATTAAAGTTATTGTTTAACATATTGAAGTTATTATAATCAACTACATAAAGTTATAGTTTAATACGTTGAGGTTGATCTGACGTAATGATCTGTTAGTTGATTCTGTCGGTCTTCATTCATCTTAAACACCATGTCATATGGATAAGGAACTGCTGGTTTGGACAGGTCATCCAAGAGCTGCATCTGTAATGCCAATAAAAAATCATACAAGAATTTGGGGAATTGACCAAGTGAAAATAATAGAAACAAATGATTGACCGAATTCTGGTGCAGGTCTACTCTGGTCTACGCGATTGGAATATTAACAATCGGTGGACTGTATTATTAGACACATTCGTTTGATTGGCTGAATTGTTGCAGCTCAAGTTTTATAAATCAAACTATTTTAAACAGCACAGACTAGGCATACATAAGTTTCATGATCTCTGAATTTCATTTATAAGATCTATGATAACTGACATTTTCATTTTGAAGTTTCAAGATCTCTGACCATTTCATTTATAAGTTCCATTATCTCTGACCATTTCATTTATAAGTTCCATAATCTCTGACCATTTCATTTCAAAGTTCCATTATCTCTATCCATTTCATTTATAAGTTTCATAATCTCTGACCATTTCATTTCAAAGTTCCATTATCTCTGACCATTTCATTTATAAGTTTCATAATCTCTGACCATTTCATTTATAAGTTTCATAATCTCTGACCATTTCATTTATAAGTTCCATGATCTCTGACCATTTCATTTCAAAGTTCCATGATCTCTGACCAATTCATTTCAAAGTTCCATTATCTCTGACCATTTCATTTCAAAGTCCATTATCTCTGACCATTTCATTTATAAGTTTCATGATCTCTGACCATTTCATTTCAAAGTTCCATTATCTCTGACCATTTCATTTCAAAGTCCATTATCTCTATCCATTTCATTTATAACTTTCATAATCTCTGACCATTTCATTTCAAAGTTCCATTATCTCTGACCATTTCATTTATAAGTTTCATAATCTCTGACCATTTCATTTATAAGTTTCATAATCTCTGACCATTTCATTTATAAGTTCCATGATCTCTGACCATTTCATTTCAAAGTTCCATTATCTCTGACCATTTCATTTCAAAGTCCATTATCTCTGACCATTTCATTTATAAGTTCCATGATCTCTGACCATTTCATTTTTAAGTTTCATAATCTCTGACCATTTCATTTCAAAGTCCATTATCTCTGACCATTTCATTTATAAGTTTCATAATCTCTGACCATTTCATTTCAAAGTTCCATTATCTCTGACCATTTCAATTATAAGTTCCATGATCTCTGACCATTTCATTTATAAGTTCCATGATCTCTGACCATTTCATTTATAAGTTCCATTATCTCTGACCATTTCATTTATAAGTTCCATGATCTCTGACCATTTCATTTATAAGTTCCATGATCTCTGACCATTTCATTTATAAGTTTCATAATCTCTGACCATTTCATTTCAAAGTTCCATTATCTCTGACCATTTCAATTATAAGTTCCATGATCTCTGACCATTTCATTTATAAGTTCCATGATCTCTGACCATTTCATTTATAAGTTCCATTATCTCTGACCATTTCATTTATAAGAGGCGGCATTTTGTAAGCAAAGGTAGACGTCAAGAGACGCGGACAGGCATTCACATGTACAAATATAAAGACATAGGACGACTTTAATAATACATACTATGAAATATAACAAACTGAACTCACCTCTTGTTTGTTAAGTGACCAGCCAGTGCCAGCAGCTAAATTGTCCTCCAACTGAGACAGAGTTCTGGCCCCTAGAACAACAGAGGAAACAACGTCTCTCTGTAACAACCAACGTATAGCAACTTGAGGAACACTGCGACCTGGTGTGAGAAAAAAAAAACATTGAAATTGATAGGTTAAACCAGGGGTGGGCACACTTTTTTACCCGCGGGCCACATTTTCTTATTATATTTTACTTTTACAAAAATCACATGAATGGAGGTGTTTATGTAACTGAATTAAGATTAAATGATATAAACGAGAGGAGAGAAGCAGATGGCAGGCCGGATCAAACGGCCTGACGGCTGTGCTAGGCCTTCGGGCCTTAGTTTTCCCTTATCTGGGTTAAATTAATGCATTGCTACTATAATCGCTGGCGGTCAAAACATTCTTTTTGCGTTGTTTTATCTTTGTTTCATGTTTCAAATTAATAATTTCTTTGTTTTTAAATGATTAATGGAGGTATGACCTAAGTGACACTAAAAAAATTCTTTTGAATTATATCCATGTTAATTATCTCCAGTTCATCTGAGCTCTCTGGTGTTATTTTGAATCCCTCACATGCTGAGAGCCATCTGGAAAAAAAAAAGAAATATGTACGCACCGTGTTTGGTTGCAATAGACTGCAAGGCTTCAATGACGTCAAAAATCTGGTCATCAAACGTCTTCCAAGAGGGCGCTGCTTGCATGGCTCTGTTCTCGTTGTCAGCAACGAATCCCAGTCGGCCTTCGGTGGGCTTGACGCCTCGCTTCACTTTGCCTGTCAGCAGCCCACTGATTGAGAGAGAAGTTCTTGTATTAAGTTAGTGTGTTTGTTGTCATTTTATTTTTAGTTTTAAAACTACAACTCCACTTATTTATAAGATTTGGTGATTTAAAAATGTACAACTGACCCTTTGAGTGGACTCCAGGGCAACACACCAATGCCAGCTGCCTTACAGACCTGGAAAGCTTCAAGCTCAGAATCTCTACTGGCCAGGCTGTATTGTTGCTATGGAAACAATGTTGTTATTTGTTTAATCAAGATATTATCATTTAATCAACACTGCCATTTTATAATATATATTCACTTCTAATGTCAAATAGATTCAGTTAACATTTGTAATGATGTTCTGCGTAATACATAGTTGTACTATATAAATAGTTTCTAGTTAATTTAGTCAACATTCTAAATCTGTGATTCATTTAACGCATCATTGTTCAAAAGTGATATAATCTCATATAATAAAAAATAAAGTTCCCTTATTTACCCTAATGACCCATTGCGACAGATGAATTGTAGCATTCATCTTTAAGTAGCTTCGGCATATAAAGGAATTGCTTCGTTAGCACAATGCCCAAAAAAAAAAGGAGTGATCTAAAGTAGAAATTGCCTTCCAATTTAAAATGTGTTTTTAAAAAAATCCTAAAACTCATACACATATTTAAATAAAGTATACGAAAAAAGGATCGAATGCCAGTTTCATTTATTTACTTGTCAATATTTTATGACCCGCAGTTAGGAACATTCCGAAGACAGGTAAAAATTCATGTCAAACATAACAGATAGCTTACAGCGTCAACGTTTAGAATTATTTATTTCAATGTTTTTTTTTTTATTTTAATATTTTAGTACTCTAAAGCAGTCGTCCACAAAACCCCAGCCGCGGACCGGCGCCGGTCTGTTGATCAAATATTACTGGACCGCTCAAGAAACATTAAATTATTTCCTATTTTATTTACTGCGGTGTATTTCTCTCGGGATTGTGCGACTTTCAATGGACGTAAGGCCCCCTTCCCTTCAGCGGTGAAATTATCAAACGTTGACCGGTCCGTGGTGAGAAAAAGGTTGGGGACCACTGCTCTAAAGCTAATGGATTTTTTTTTTTTACACTTAAATGTTTACCTTTTATTTCTTTGAGTGAAAGTCAAGTATCAACATTAATTTGACATATGTTTTTATTAAAATATCCAATTATGTTTGAAAGATTAAGTATATTACAAAGTATAATCAACATTTTACCTGAAGGCTGGCTATTGGGTTCAGTCCTAATTTCTCCGTGGTGTCTATAATCTTCTGGAGCTGCCATCCTGTCACGTTACTGACTCCCGCATAACGGACTTTACCGCAGCGAACTAGGTCATCCAGGGTACGCAGTGTTTCCTCCAGGGGCGTGGCGTCATCAAAACAATGAGTCTAATTGGTGGAACATAGGCGTCATCAAAACAATGAGTCTAATTGGTGGAACATAGGCGTCATCAAAACAATGAGTCTAATTGGTGGAACATACGCGTCATCAAAACAACGAGTCTAATTGGTGGAACATAGGCGTCATCAAAACAATGAGTCTAATGGGTGGAACATAGGCGTCATCAAAGCAATGAATTGTTTGTACATTATGTCTGTTGGTAGTTTAGTGTGTTTGTTTGTATGTTGGTTGATGTGTAGGTGGGTAGGCGTATACCATTTTGCAGATATTATCTGTGTGGTTAAATGAGTCAGTATATATGTATGTGTGTGGGTATATCAGTCAGTATATATGTATGTGTGTGGGTATATCAGTCAGTATATATGTATGTGTGTGGGTATATCAGTCAGTATACCGTTAGATATGGATATAGGTGTGTGGTAGGTATATTCCTTTATTTACATATCTAGCGTGAAGTCTGCTCAGACTGTTGTCACACTCACCTGGTACAGGTCGACATAGTCTGTACGAAGTCTGCTCAGACTGTTGTCACACTTACCTGGTACAGGTCGACATAGTTTGTACAAAGTCTGCTCAGACTATTGTCAATGCTGGCAGTGATGTGACGTCGACTTAGTCCAACGTTGTTGGCGTTTTTCTCAGTGCCCATTGTGAAACGAACTTTTGTAGCGATGACGAAATTTTCTCGAGTTTGTCTACAGAAATGGGGAAAGGGGGGGGGGCAAGAAATAATATTTACTTGAACATATGTTTAAGAGACAAAATATTAAATTTAAAATTTACTTTATAAATACTATCGATTGACCAAAATATCTAAATTGCTATGAAGTTCTGAAGCCTTAATTGTTGATGGATACATTGTTTATTGTAGATTGTATTAGTTACTGTTAACATTACTTAATTTTTATGACAAATAATTACCTGACAATATGCGTATGCGTTTACGTTAAAACAATAGGTTTTGAGCCATTTCTAAGTTTTAGAAGCCTCAGTCTGAGACATTGCCAGGTTTTCAGGAGGCCTTACTCTGAAAGATTGTCAGGTGTTTTGGGGCCTTAGTCTGTGGCATTGTCAGTGTTTTGGGGCCTTAGTCTGTGGCATTGTCAGTTGTTTTGGGGCCTTAGTCTGTGGCATTGTCATGTGTTTTGGGGCCTTAGTCTGAAACATTGTCAGGTGTTTTGTGGCCTTAGTCTGTGACATTGTCAGGTTTTTTTATGGCTCCTTGACCGTGCTAGATCAGGAAATCATGCATGGCTAAAGCGAAAACAATGAAATGAGGGGAAACCATGACCGTAATAGTAATGTATGCAAGCTGTTGTTTTTTGTAACTAGGAGTACAAAGGGGGTACAAAGATGTCGAACGTTTTGGGAAACACTGCCCGAGACGAAATGAAAAAAACTTTTATGAGCAAGCATCTTGCAGTTTGAGCAATATTCAATGGCATCACCATAAAGTAGGCTAATATCTACTATTACTAGATTCCCTCACCTTTGTAGCCAACTGCCCACTATCTTTTCAGAGTTGCCACGCCCATAGATGTCAGCTGTGTCTAGGAAGTTGCCTCCCCACTCCACGTAGCGGTTGATGAGCTGATGAGATGTGGCCTCGTCACATTGACCAGGTGTGGGAAACTAATGAAACATCATAATTTAATATTAATAGTAAAACATTATTATTCAATAAACTAATGAAACATAATAATTCAATAAACTAATGAAAATGGGTTTTTGTGTTCATACTTACAAATGACTCTCCAAATGTCATTGTACCAAGACACAGATTAGAAACTTTAAGTCCAGTATTTCCCAGAAAAACTTGTGGCAGCTGGTTTTCTTTAGGTACAGTTGAAGCCATTGTTTCCACAAGGTTCCTACGTGAGTAAACAGAACGTTCACTGTCAATGGTTTATTGCATCTATATACATGCCAATCTCTTATTGCCCATCCATTCTAAGCCAAATCAGTATAAATATTTATATGTTAGATGTTATTTATTAAGAACACTATTTAAAAAATAGTTGAATAAACAATTTAGAAAAAGTCAAACCTGTCTAGTTACCTTGTTTTTTTTTAGTTGTAAACAATAAGGAGTTGAAATTAAATGTAAATCAACTAAAAAAAGTGAATCAACAGTTGTTGTTTTTGCTTCCTTTCTTTTTATTAAAAAAACAGGGGGGGGGGGGGGGAGAAGTCGGAGGAAACCTCAATATGGTTAGGAAAAAAAAAAGGGACACATTCCTAATACCATCATCGGTTTTCCTCCGCTTCTTGATTCCCACTTTTAGACAGTTTAATAAATATAAATACATACATAAATACAAACGTGTACATATAAATACATATGGGTCTATGTAGATATATAATTCCTGTTTGTACATTACACATGGCAGAATGGTAACCACGACCAGACATTCCCTTTTTTTTTTAGGTATTTTAATTTTAGATTTGCACATAATATTTTTTTTAAAAGAATGCATATAAATACATATGATTGGTTACACATAGCTACATATGGTTACACATAATTACATATGGTTACACATAAATATAAAAAAATTCGTTTGTACCTTATGTTACATTTTTCTTAAGATTTTTTTTTTTTTTTACATTTTTGTTTCACCATAGGGAGCATATTTCATTTGGCATCTCTGGTGATAGGTGACTGGTGGTGAGTGTAGTAGAGCAAAACCCCCAGCAGACAAAACCCACAGCGGACATAACCCCCAGCGCACAAAACCTCAGCGGACAAAACCCCCCAAAATATTAAGATTGCATATAAGTCAATATTATTAATACTTCTATATATACGGACCATGGGCTAAGGGAAAAGTTTGTCGATATAGAGATATTAAGTCTGTCAATTCAGTCTATCATCAGGCATGTTTCTATGCTGTTTTACCTAAATAAAAGATTGGCTTTCACCACTGTGGTTCTTATGCTGTTTGTTTTACAGTCTGCTATAAATTGTGTGCGTGGCGCGAGAATTAAAAGGTAGAATAAAGATACGGTCAGTATTGACCTTGGGCTAAAACCTTTAATTTTGTTTTTTTTTACCTGGTAAGATAAGTTACCTGTTGATGTACAGTTAACAAGAGATTGACTTATGACCTTTGTGACTCGACGGGCTAATGTAGCTTATTGGGGTACTTTGAAAAAAAAAATCCCTTAAAAATACGTATTTATATATATTTTTTATCCAGGTATTATATATTACATTTTTTAATAAAAATGAGGGCATAATAATAGATTTTATAATAAAAATAGGGGAGAGGTCCAGTGGGGGTTTTGTCCGCTGGGGGTTATGTTAGCTGGGGGTGGGGGTATCCGTGGGGGTTTTGTCCGGATACCGTCTGAGGTCTGTTGGGTAGTGTTGCTTTCGTTGACGACAACTAAAACTAAAACCTTCGTTGACGAAAATGTTGACTTTTCGTCAACGAGAACTAAAACTAAAACTAAAATTAGCAGCAAGACTAAAACTAGACGAAAACTGAAATTATTACAGAAAAAACGAAATAAAAACTGAAACTTAAATATAGTGTTGCTTTCGTTCACGAAAACTAAAACTAAAACCTTCGTTGACGAAAATGTTGACTTTTCGTCAACGATAACTAAAACTAAAACTAAAATTAGAAGCAAGACTAAAACTAGACGAAAACTAAAATTATTACAGAAAAAACGAAATAAAAACTGAAACTAAAATATGGTGGGTACGTATGGAACGTGTTCTAGGTGATGCCGGTGTACTAGTTCGGGCAGGTTTTCTATGTGGGGCAGGTGATCTTAGTGAGGCTATTTGGATTCTGTGTATATAATTTTGATGTGTGGTGGTTGGTTGGTGTGCTAGTATTGTTTGTGTTTTTTTTGGGCTATATTTCTTTGCGGGCTGTCATGTGATTTGTATGTTAGCGTCTAACTGATTTTGGGAAGTTTTTCTCTGTTGGGTATCTTGTGTATTCATTTTCAAATGTGTTCATCTTAGGCAAGGCCGTACCCAGGATTTTGTTGGGGGGGGGGGCTGTGCAGTGAGTTTTATATAAGAACAAGCAATTAAGCCTGTTCCATTCTGGACACAGGACGTGTTAGCGCATTTTCATGTTATGTATCAGTACGTATGCTATCTTTCAGTAAATATTTGTAAATTTTGGAAATGTTTATAAATTCAATTGTGTAATGCATATATCTGTAAAAAAAAAATTATAAAGACGTTTCTTTATATTTGAAAAAAAAATATTTTCTCTTAAATCTAACTACAAGTGGTTTGTGGTTACTGAAATAGGACTCATAATTGAAAATATTCGAAATTATAGTCATTTAATCGTCCGAAAACTCCGTCAATTGTTGCATAGCTCTGATACTTTCAATTAAACTCAGAACACAAGCTTACTATTTCATTTGATGAGTTTCTTAATAAATCTTGGTGAAACTACGTGCTGCAGTATTTCGCACCAAATGAACGGGCTATTGAACGTACAAGGTGTATATATAATATATAAGCCCCTTATGAGCCCTGAAGCCCGGCCCTCAGAGGTCCTATCGCGAAATGAACTTTTGATGTACACATGGCAGGCCAAGACCTACAAAATGATATATTCATCATGGGTCTAAGACTTATAGTTGCTGAGATATAGCGCTCCTTTATTAATATAGCTTATATAGTAAAAAACGGTACTAAGGCCCCTTTTACGGCCCTGAGAGGTCAGATCGCGAAATGGAAAAAAGTCATTTCTTGGCAGGCCAAGACCTACAAAATGATATATACATCATGGGTCTAGGACTTATGGTTGTTGAGATCTAGGGTGATGACGGACAGACAAAACGGGGACGCAATGATAAAGAAGTATATTTTATAATAAAATTTGATTTTTAGAATTAATTTGGGGGGGGGCTGCAGCTCCCTACCCCCCCTGGGTACAGCCTTGATCCTAGGTGTGTTGGGTGAGGGTAGTATTGTTCTTCTTGTGGTTTGGTAGTAGTTTGTGTGGGCCTGCTTTGTCTCTGCAGTGTTTCTTGTGAAGTCAACGTATGTTCTGTGTGATTGTGGGTATGTTGATAAGGACACTTTTTGTCTTGTGTCGTTGTTTGATGTTTTTTTGTGTGCATTTGTTGGAAAAGTGTTCTGTGGAAGTGAAGTGGAAATATTGTTGTTTCCGTCCTGGGACTTGCCCTGAAATTTAGTGATTTTTTTCTGTCACTAAAAGATGCTGTAATATAATGTGGTATGACAGTTTGTTCGTCTTCGTCAAAAAAAAACGTCCAGATGTCTGCTCTGTCGGGGTGTCTGGATAGGGTTATGTTTTGCCCTTTCTTGGTAAATTTTTGGACTAGCTGTTTTATTTGTTGTGTGTTGGGTGTGTCTGGAACCCAGTGTAATATAGCTTTGTGTGTTTTTATGTTAATTGTGCGGTGAAAGAGGTGTTGTTAATAGAAATTGTGGTGTTGTTGATGCTAGAGATGTGTCTGTTATTTTGTTGGATTTTCGAATCTGAATAAGCTTTTTATTTCTTGGTGTTCTATAGAGAACCGTTGCTCAGAGTGGCGAGTGTCTGTATCTATGCTGCTATTTCAGAAATATATACTTGTATAGTGTTTTTGTTATGGATTTTGCTTTGAAATTCCATTTCTGTGGTTTGGATAGAACTTTAAGAGAGCACTGGAAAAAAAGGAAGAAGGTAGTGAAGAGAGAAAAAAAACTCGGGAAATAAAGGAGATCTCAAGAATAAACTAAAGGAGCAGCCGATAGGATAATAGCTGACTGCTATAATTGAAAAAAAAAGCTTGAAAGAAAAATAGATACAGACAGGATATATAAAGATCTAAGTATATATATATATATAGATCTAAGTATATATATATATAGATCTAAGTATATATATATATCTAAGTATATATATATATATATATATATATCTAATTGTATATATATATATATATATATATATATATATATATATATATATGTACAAGTAAAAAAAGGAGATTATACTTGTGAGATTTTAAAAAAAGATACACCTCCAATAAAATACAAAGGATCAAAAAATAGCTAGAAAAGGGTTGAAAAATACCGAGCATATAAATATTAGTTGAAAAAAAAACAGAAAATAATGAAAACTTACTTGTAGGCTTTGAACATAGACTTTTGGCTGTGTTTCAGTTGCGGCTAGTGAAATTCCGGACTGGGGCTTTATTTGCTGACTATTTATAGCTTCTCTGTAAGGGGAGATCATTGCCATTGATTTGAGATGACTCGGCGAAATTCATACAACCATGACAAAGCAGGAATCTACCGTAGTGTTTAGATTAATGGTCGTGTTTTATTTCTTATATGTATTTATTTTTTAACACAGACAGTGGCGCTACTTAGAGGGCGCCATAGCAAGGGGCGTCACAAATCAAGGCCCCGCTTTCCTGTCATCCCACAACTTTTCATTCCAGTTCTTGAGTTTTGTAGGGCTCCATTTAACTAGTTGGTCAATAATACTGTTAGGACTGTCTTGATCAACTGGTCAGAATAAGTTGACCATTTAAGAGCCTTTCTTGTGTTTTGGAAGAAAAATGGCCGGAGGGGATCGGGTAAGGAGCAAAACAGCTCTCGAAAATCCGAATGTCTCACTAGAAATATATACAAATTGTTTTATTGTGTAATCCCCATGACATGATTAATAATTACGCCATCCCTTCAACGATCATTATGGAATTCTTTATCGTCATTTGACCGGTATATCTAAAGGTCTGACAGTAACATGGCGATGAATCCAACTGACCACACTTAACGTAGCAGGCTAGAAATAAAAACCATATAAGTTGGACCCACTTGGCCTGCTTGGTCAATGCCTAAGAATAGATTTTCACCTTCCTGTTTGTTTTTACAATAACGATAATAAAATGAGTTGGTGGGTGGGTGGGGCGGGGGTAAGGGGCGGAATTAAACGAGGTTGTTGAGTTTCTATATTTTACAAATTCTGCATAGTCATGGTCAGACTACATTGTTAAATGATCAAAGTTTAGCGAGACAGACATATTGACAGACAGACAGATTGACAAACAGATAGACAGATTGAAAGACATAAAAATATAACAGAAAGACATACAGAAATACAGACATAATGGCAGAGATACAGGCCCGAAGCAAAGAGGGGAATCGGAGTTGTTCAGTGGCCTAGGCCTAAACTACTTGAGAATGGTCGGTCCGGGGGGGGGGGCTGCATTTCTTAAAGATATTAATTAAGGAACTTTGATTTCCCGCCCTAAAAGAGAGCAAATGCGGTTTTAAATAAAGGAAATTACTATTTAGGTTGGTCTTTTACAAAAGTGTCAGTTTAGTAGAAAATAAATTGGAAACATAGCTAAAAGACTTTCAGTTGTAATCTTTTAAATTTAATGAACAATCATACAAAAATAAAATGGACCCTGGGTTAGAATGAAATGTAGCTTCATTGCTGATAAATACAAAAAGCCTGCATGGTGACATCTTACTCTACACGAGAGTCAAAAACATCTGTAAACAGTGGTTCTAAATCTAGAAGGGAACATTAAAGCAGTTGTATTAAACAATAAAAAATGGGGTGGATGGGGGGATTAAACTGAGATATGATGCTATTGGCGATTCTGGCAAATTCACGATTATTAATTTCAAATGGGGATGCGAGAGATGTAAAAAAAATATTACACAGGGGCAAACATACAGGAGCCAACATTCAGGGGCCACCATACAGGGGCCACCATGTTAGAAATCTTTAAACGTTTGAGAGCCACCATAACAGAGGAAAAGTTCAACAATAGAACAGAGTATTTGTTTTTAATAAACCTTCAATGATTGTATCATATATAAATTTATAAATTCCTATATGCATTACATAAAATGACAAAAAAAATGAATGACACTTAGTTGGAAATAAAATGAAAATAGGATATTACACTTGTTCTCAAAAACTTATAACACTTCGCGACATATATATATATATATATATATATATATATATATATATATATATATATATATATATAGCTTTCTCTATTCACTTTGTAGATTTACAAACTTTTACTTTTGTAGCTAATAGAGAAATAGATAAGTTATTAACAATGGAGTAATAACATTTATCATAAAAGATAAAACACCTTTTATTAAAAATTTCTTTTAAAAAATACCTAAATCATATAACTATTTAAATAAAGTATACTGAATCATGATCAAATACCAGTTACATTTATGTATCTAGCAACTTGTTATTGTATGACGCGTAGTCCAGACTATTTCAAAGACAGACAAAAATTCATGTCATGCATTACAACAGATAGCATACTGTGTCAACGTTTAGAATTATTTATTTCAATATTATTTATTTTAACACTCGAAAGCTAATAGATAATATTCACACATGCACAAATGTTCAGCAATCTAACTTAAACTAGCACATGCGAAAAATTGACTTACAAAACATATAGACAATCAAACCCAAAAATCCACAGAACAAGAAGCCAAATAAAAGCTTACAAACAGCTGACCTTTAAAAAAAAAAGGTAAAGTTTATAACACAAGCTTATAACACAAGCTCATTAAACGTTTTATTGACCAAGGGAATTAACCTATCCTTGAATCTCCAGGAAGTTGTCTCAACAAAACCGTCACTAGAGTTATCAAACTTTCTCTGATGGTGAAGCAAAGCCAAATTAACGCTGATAGGATACTCTACTGCCGTACCGCGATGCGAGTATGTAATATGGATAGTAGAGAACATGATCAGCTCCGTTCTGACTATAGTCTTCGTTCTTTGTCTACCAAAAGTATGTTTCAACCGTTTAACATGGGTAAATACCGTCAGTGAGCACTGCTCCAGAATCCGCTCTTCTTCAGACGTTAATGTATTGTTGAGTTTTATTGCCTGCCATTCGGAGCTGCTTGGTCTGTCTTGGAAAAATGTGCTTTCAAAAAGGTACGAACCGAGTCGGATATTTGAATTTTTACGTGTGGCGTAGAAATCTTCATCGATTTGAGCTATGAGGTCATACCAGTTGTCATGGTGATTAGGAATAATGAGCTCGTCCGTATCAACAAATGCAATGAACCGAGAGACCCCCTTGTTGCGGTAGAGGCAGTCGTTAATAGCCAAGAACTGACCTTGATACTGGGCTTGAGAAACAGGAAGTAGAAACGGAATGACGGTCAAGAAATTTTGTTTCTGATAATACCTCAACACGGCATCTGTTTCATTTGAAACACTTATATTGTAGACAAAGATATGCTCTGCTCCAAAAACTCTGTTCAATTCCACGCTCTGAATCAACAGTTTGTAATTTGTGTAATTGTACAGACCTGCGTGACAGACAGTAAAATTTCGCTGTAGCGGGGGTGGGTAGAAAACTTTGAAAAGGTTTGTGGACGTGTCCGATTTCTTAAATGTCAAGGACACGCTAGTCGGATGAGAGTCCTTCGTTATTTCACACTCATAGCTGACATCGTTGCTTCTGAAAATCATAATGTTTAAATTATCGTTAAAATTATACGTATAATTTTTGTCTTTACGTTTTGTTAACACATTTTAGTCTATATCTTCGATGACACATTTTTATCTATACGTTTTGATGACACATTTTTATGTATACGTTTTGATAACACAGTTTCGAAATTTAGTATGATTTGATTTTTTGTTTAAATAAATATATAGAACGTCATGCATCAGTACTTAACTAACCCCTACCTGTGGGCTTAGGACTAACCCCACCCTGGGGCCTTAGGAAGGCCTTGCACTGAGAGATAATTTTTTGCAACCTGTTACAAAACTAAAACAGTTGTTCTAAGTCTCTCAATTGAATTTAACCTAGGCCCCGCAAATGACATTCTAAGCCCCGCAAATGACATTCACTGTAGGCCCCGAAAATGACACTCGCCCTAGGCCCACAAATGACACTCGCTCTAAGTCCGGCAAATGACACTCGCTCTAAGCCCGCAAATGACACCTATTAGTTGTATGTGTCATATTGTTTTTTTTTATCAGTTTTTAAATGAAACCTTTTTCCGTCATAGGTCAATAAGAATATTCTCTTCCCAACGGCCGTTGAGACTGTGTCTTTCTCAAAGATGTAACAGAAGACAGTGTCGTCTATATTCACAGCCTGTGAGCCGAACAATCTAATCAATGACTGGTTGTTTACAATGTCATAGAAAGCAGAAAAAACCCAGGCATCGTGTTCATTGATTTGTTGAAACCTTGGATTATCGGGTATTCCCAATTGATCAACAATATCTCTGTAAATAAAAATCGAATTTTAGAACATACTCAAATAGCAATATATATATATATATATATATATATATATATATATATATATATTTATATGTGTGTGTGTGTGTGTGCGTTTGTATTGTGTTTGTGAGAGTGTGTGTAAATTTGTTTTCAAGAAATTAATTTATTATTTAAATCATTAAATTCTTGGAGATATTTGAAGCTAATTAGTTATTTTAGTCATTATTTATTATGGAGACTACGGTAAGTTGCAAAGATGCAAAATTTCGGCCGTAAAGTATCGATTTGTAACTTTTCTCCTCAAAATTGAGCAACTACAACACAACCACAGCACAACCAGAACACAACCACAACACAACCAGAACACAACCACAACACAACCACAGCACAACCACAACACAACCAAAGCACAACCACAACACAACCACAGCACAACCACAACACAACCACAGCACAACCACAACACAACCACAGCACAACCACAACACAACCACAGCACAACCACAACACAACCACAGCACAACCACAGCACAACCACAACACAACCACAGCACAACCACAACACAACCACAACACAACCACAGCTTAACCACAACACAACCACAGCACAACCACAACACAACCACAGCACAACCACAGCACAACCACAACACAACCATAACACAACCACAACACAACCACAACACAACCACAGCACAACCACAACACAACCACAACACAACCACAGCACAACCACAGCACATCCACAACACAACCACAACACAACCACAACACAACCACAGCACAAAATTGAACAAATTATAGTTGAATAAACTTTTTTTTAAATGTCATTCATTTATAAATTGACAATACACTAGATAATATTGAAAAAATTATGTTTTGAGAAAAAAAGTTCTTCTTACGTGCTCAAAATATTAATAACCGTTAATATTTGACTGCAGTTAAATTATGTTGAGGCCATTTATAAAATATGAAGTGAAGACATGATACAAACTTTTTTTTTAACGGTTGCCTCATCTTTTATTCTAGCAAATTGAACGTTTTAACCACAGACGGATTAGGATTGGTTGAAGCCTCAAGTGCACAATGAATTTCTAGCCCTCTCAAAAAAAAGACAATTTAATGATACAAATAAGTTTGTATTGTACGCGGCCCATTCGTAGTCTGACCTACAAGTGATAGGTTTGTATTGTACGCGACCCAATCGTAGGCTGACCTACAAGTGATAGGTTTGTATTGTACGCGGCCCATTCATAGTCAGGCCGATGGCTCGCGGGTAAATTCGCCCCTGGTACCAGAGTCGTAGCGACGGGTGGACGGTGCTTGGAGACATCATGCCCCGGGCTCTACTCACAAGGGAGAGCCAAATGGTATATTTTACATATAATATTATATGGTTTTCGAGTGGGGGTCGCTAAAAAGCTATTGTGCCCCGGGCGCGAGTTAAGCTCGCTATGGCCCTGTCTGGTACTATTAATTTAATACCTGATGGTCATTGGGCCACTGGCTGGTGTGGTATTGGAAGTACGGTCCGTCCTTTCTATGATCTGATTTTCCGTGACAATCAATGGTATAAAGGGGAATGTACTTGCAAAGAACAAAACTGATGCAACGGTGATCAGTAAAGATGACACAAAGATGTAGTACTTGCACTGTATCAAAAATTATTAATAATTTATATAAATAATATCGGTGTGGGTTTTGCGTTAAATCGAAAGTAAAAAATTAATACAACAGTATTCCAGTTTAAAATACAATCATGAAAAAAATCGGATCTGCCCGAAACCAAAATATAACATAGCCTACTGATCAAGACTAATGTGATATAACTCTATGCAAAGGTTTTTGAAGGGTACAGCTACTAATAATTAATAAGTCATTTTGAACGATGGATATATAAACACGGCACTGATATAGAGGATCTACTTCAGTTGGTTTCATCCACAATCATTCAGATTTGAACTTAATGAAGGCCAGTGAAAATTTCTTGAGCCGCTGGTCACATTGGGTTCTTCAATTGGACTGTAGGGTCGAAACAAGAGAATATTATGTAGTCTGTATATAAACTAATATACACACAACGTAAAAGTCATTGAAGTGAACGAAAGGAGGAACTGAATTGCGGGCCGTATCGGAGAGCCCAAACGGGCATACGTTTGCCCATACCTGCACAAGTGCTTCAATCGGCCCTGCCTATATTAATATAGGATTTCAATACAAATTTTTTTTCTAAATAAATAAATAGGCTCCATTAAATTCAATAGCCTCAAAAATGAACTACTAAAGAGCATCAATACAAATAATAATAACAAATAATAATAAGATTCATTACCTTTAAGGGTGTGTACTCTTTGAAATATGGTATAAACATTTCAACTTAAAATCACCATCCAGTGCAAAGTATTTCCAAAATACTGGACATGCAGCAAGAGAGTACAAAAATACCGGCACTAGAAATAAGCTGATAACATTCTATCAAAATACAAATCAGAATATAATAACCAAATCAGAGCATAAAGTCAAATTGGAATATAAAGACAAAGCAGAACATAAAGACAAACCACAATATAACGACAAATCAGAATATAAAGACAAACCACAATATAAAGACAAACCACAATATAAGACAAATCAGAATATAAAGACAAACCACAATATAAAGACAAACCACAATATAAAGACAAACCACAATATAAAGACAAACCACAATATAAAGATAAGCCACAATATAAAGACAAACCACAAAATAAAGACAAATCAGAATTCAAAGCAGATCGCTTAGAATGGGGCTGGTTTTAAAAACAAATAAAAATATATGTTAAATACTATTTTGGACGCAATTTCGATTGTTACATTAACATTAAAAAATATTTCCCCAATGTGGATGTACTTTTTCTGATTACTTTTATTTTTGTTCAACTTAATAATAACTAGATATTAAGCCCGGCGTTGCCCGGGAAATCTATGTGTAATGTGTAATCAATTTAACTAATGAATTTTTAAATACGATTAATTAGGTTAATTAGGTGCTGATTATGCCACCTTCCTAATAAGCAGAAATGACCTACATTTCATACGTCACAAATTACGTTTTACCTGTTAAGGCTAACCAACCAAACCAAACAACCAACCAAACAAACAAACCGAGCCAACCAATCCAACCAACCAAGCCGAACCCGTCACAAATTACGTTTTACCCGTCAACGCTAACCAACCAAACCAAACAGCCAAACCAGCTAACTAAACCAACAAACCGAACCAACCGATCAACCAACCAAACCAAACAAACAAACAAACCAAATCAACCAATGCAAACCAACCAACCAAACCATACCAAACTTAACACCATTAGATAAAGATATGGGTGCAAATGTATGTCACCCGTTACGTTTTACCCTAATTATCTCAATGTTAAAACCAAAACGAAGCATTAAAAAAAGCACTGAAAAGAAAAAAATAACTATTATTCCATTTTACAGTACAAAGGCAAGTTGGTGTGGCACGATACAGCTTCTCACTATCTTTCTTTCTGGAATTCCCCGAGCGAGGTAGTTTTCATATCGTGCGGTGTATGCGTTTATTTAAGGATGATCATGGCAATAAAAGCCAAATGTTATTTTCTTTTACAGTATGTCATATATTTCTTTGTTATTTCTGTTCATATCGTGTTCTGTTCTTGGCAATAAAGGCCACATGCTCTTTTCTATTGCAGTATTTCGTATATTTCTTTGTTATTCATTCTGCACCTCATCATACACGGTTACAATACACGGTTACAACGCACACCGCACGCTATGAAAACTACCACATCCCATTCTGCACGGACGCACGCCAAGAATAGCCTCTTTATAAGTAGGATAAGTAGGACACCGCCATTTTGTTCGTCACAAAATGACGTCATAGAGGATATTCCGAGTGCAGAATTATTTATAGCGACAGCGTTCCCATTCTGCACGGACGCCAAGATTAGCACTTTATTAGTAGGATTATTTTTTCTAGCATCACAGTTTTTACCAATTTTAAATACGTGGCGTTGACCGGTGGGGGGGGGGGCTACAGCACGTGTTTTTAGCCGCAGTAAAAAGACTGAAACAGGAAGCTGTTGCGATGCTATTACCATGGAAATCTTGATATAGCATCAGGAAGGAAAACCAATATCTTAAAGAATACGTTTTAGGCTGACACACAATCAAGTGTTTAGCGTTAGTCTTCATGTTTAATAGCAGTTTTGTATATTTGGTACTTTTGTTTTTATGAAATAAACACAAACGCAAATAAAGTTTGAAAACTTTCAATAACATTTTTTTTTAATTTAAAATCTTTATTTTGTCAATTTATTTATTTTTCGTTTTTTCATTGGTTTTTCATGCACCGTCTCACTCAATTGCTTAACATAATTTTTAGACGAACAATTAAAAAATTTAACAGAAATAAGTTCTTTTAAATTATGATTGAAAGTACAAAAATTTTCTTCAATCAGCAATGACTCATCAATTGTTACTCTATCAACAATTTTAACAAACAATTTTTTTTTTATTTGTTTGTCCTAGAAATAGTTTCAGACTACTTGCTGATCTTTTCAATGAATTGAATACTTTCCAATTTTGTAGGCAAGTAGAGAAGGTGTACTCAGTTGGCCTCAATAGCCCTCCTCTGTTGACATCGTTCAAAAAAACATCCAGCTTTTTCAATCTTAATTCGTCAATGTCTTTAAAATTTTCATCGACTAATATTTCTCTACAGCTGGTTCACTTATTCTGATGAAGGATGGAATGTGCAATTGCTCCTGAAACATAATATATTGTTGATGCTTCATCGTCATTAGGGCTTTCCGAAATTTTGAAACAATCCAAAAATGCATTTACATTTTCATCCGTACCAGCTGGCAAGCTTTTAACATCATCGATCTCGCTAATAGTCAATTTCGAATGACTTAACAGTAGGGGTGTGCCGGCTCCGTTTTTTCCAACCGGATCCGGATCCGGATTTTCTTATGTGAAATCCGCCGGATCCGGTACCGGATCCGGATAATGATTCCGGATTTTGGTACTTTGCAGATACCGGTAAATCTGAGGGGTTGGATGCCTTCTGAACAGTTGGCCTAAATGGTTAAATGACATTGGCTGATTAGAAGTTGGAAGTGAAGAACTATTGTAGTGCACTAATTGTTTTGAATCTGAGGAGAAAGTCAGACTCATCATCTGAGTTCATCTCGCCTTGTCATTTGCTCATTGGTTGATGGATGCTTATTGCTTATTGTTATTGTTCAAATGTTCATAGTTTGTGATGTGTATTGAAATGGATAATTAATTGAAAAAAATCAAATAACAAGATTGAATGGAATTGAGATTTGAGAACAATAATTCTGTATTTCTGTACTTTACAAGTTTGAAAATTGAAATATAAATTTTAATGAATTCAATTGGCATTTGACAAAACCATTATTCAAGCCTAAAGAAGTAAGAATAAGATGTTGATAACTAACTAATGACTATTAGTTTGTTAACAGTGTTAAGTTACTCCAAGTCCATAGCTAAATAATGTACACATTCCAGTGATGCCACAAAATCACAGCTGAGCGCCGCGGGCCGCGGCTACGTCATACCGTCGTTTAAACCAGGCTTGCGGAGCCGCCAAATTTTTTTCCGGCTCCCACAAATTTGACGGCTCCGGCTCCCTATTAAGATAGTATCACACGAGACAAAAATTTTTTTAATTGCGCCACGCAAACATGCCGCTGATAAAAAGTTATGCAAATTTTGTTGCGTTCACCTCCATAGCAGGTCCGTAGCTTGCGGGGGGGCAGTGGGGCCAGGGCCCCATGCGTTTTGTCTGGAGTGAAAATTCTACAGCAGGGGCCAGGTATTCTACAACAGGGGACAGGCAATAGCAGGGGGCAGGTAATACATTTTACTAAGTAGAGCAAATAAGCAGAGGGGGACAGATAAAACGCAAGAGGGGCTAAGCCCCCCGGCCCCCACACACGCTACGGGCCTGATTCGCGGTCAAATAATAATACGAAATGACGCGTTCTATTTGTCGTCTTAGTAAAAATTTATTTTAAATGATTGATACAATTATTCTATGAAATAAAACTGTTTTAAATTTGTATATAACAAAATAACAAGCCGTTAAAACAATTTCGGAGGGTAAACTAGATTTAAAACGAACACAAAACGATTCCCCATTAAAGATTTCTTGTGGTGATGTGCGTGCACGCTATCATTTTAACGCTGTTACTGTTGTGGCGTTCGTAAAAATAACATTTCAAACTGTAGGAGGCAAACAATCAAACAAATTTGGAATTTTAAAGCTAAAAAAAAAAAAAATTCTGCTGTAAAAAAAAAAGCAGTTTGGAGCCGTGGAGCGCCAGATTTTTTCGGCTCCGGCTCCAGCAAAAAGTAGCGGCTCGCTGCTCCTCGGCTCCGGCTTCGCAAGCCTGGTTTTAAACCAAAGAGCACAGATCATAGCGCAAGCGAGAATTGCCGAAGATGGCTTGGTGACATAGAGATCAACAAAGACCTTTAAATTAATACTAGACCGCTAACGTAATGTTAATTTTTACTCAAAAAAGATACGCATTTTTAACAATTGAGTGAACGATAATATAAATCAAAATATGACTTAAAATTACGGTAAATTTTTTTAAAGCATATTTGACTTTTAATTCCTAGTTTAAATAGAATTATAATAACCTTTATTATAAAATAGAATTATAAAATAAAAAAATTGGGAAGGAATTGCTTTTAATGGAAGACGTTACATTAGGGTTAGGGTTAGATTACCAACTCAGTGACTTGTTATATTAATTAGTGTTAGAGAATTAGTGTTTCTTCACGGAAATTTCAGAATGGAAAAATATTCTATTTTTCATTTTACAATATTTATTATTCATATTTGAACTATTTTTTCAACAGGAAATCTCGTGGGTGATGCATTTTAATTTAATAACAAAGAAGACATCTTTTCCATCTCTCAGAGAAATCTAGATAACTTAAATTTTCAATTTATCAAAAACCATTCATTTCTGTTATTCATTTTGTGGCGGGCTGGCGGCCAAGCGCTTGGGCAGTATAGTTGCTTATTATTTCTGTTACAACGTCATTGGTGATTGCGGTTAATAATTACTCATCCCCACACTATCATGTATGGGATTGGGCCGATTGGCCAATATTAGCGGTGCTGACTCTATGTTCAAAACATTAAACAAGCTCAACGCTCGAAACAATCAATTAATGTATCGTGATCGTGTAGAATTCGGGAAAGGGAATTACTTTTATTTCAGATTATGGTCCGTGAGTCACAAAATCTGGCCTATTCAGAAATCCGGTATTTTCTGGATTCCGGAATCCGGTTATTCCGGATACATGTAAATCCGGCAGAACCGGATTTTACCGGATAGTGCAAAATCCGGCGGAACCGGATTCCGGACCGGATTCCGGCCCACCCCTACTTAACAGAGACATTATTTTTATCTTGGTGTTGCTATCTGCAACTTGCCGAACTGAGACAAAATAATTGCCCCCTGACATTTGGCGCAACCATCCAAATCTCAACTCTATGGGGTCCGACTGCAGATGACCAAGGAAGATGAATTTCAATCCAGTCTCACTCATCAAATATTTGCAACAATTAGCAAGAGCAGAACATGTTTAACCAACAGCCAAATAATTCTCACGACTGAGTCCTTTTGTTTTTGAGTTTTGCCAGCTGTGTAGGAAATCACGAAATTCTAAGAGAAATTCTAATCAGAGGAAGATTTTACTGGATCCATGTGGTATTTTTTTTTTCTTTTCCTCTTCGAACAAGTTTTTAAATTTAAAACTTCCCAGAGTTTGGTGATAATACCCACAAACCAAGCTGTTGTACTCCATTCAACTTTATTTTCATGCTCTACATAATATTTTAAAGCATTCACAGTCGATTCGCAAAACACTGACGATGAGATTTTGACAGACATTTTCTCAACATTTGTAGGATTCAGTACTTTCGCATTCAGCTTGTATGCTTTCTTAAGCTCCAGTTGTAAAGATCCTCAATGTGCTGAAAATCGGCTGATGAATCAGGTGCTGCAATGTTATTGTTGCAAAATTTTGGAAAGACAAAGGATCGTCGATTCAAAAAGTTATTGTATATATCTTTTTTTAAATTGTGGACTGCATCGAAAATTAAAAACATTGGCTGATTAGTCCATTTGTTTTGAATAGATGGTTTAATCGTGCCTCCACAAAGTTCTTGAATATAAAACTTTCTGTTAACAGCTGCATTGTCAACCGAAATGCCAATTACAGTAACCCCTGCTCGGTGCACCATTTCCATCACTTCTGTGTAACATTGATGCATTTGGCCAGCAGTCAAATTATGGATAGGGTAGAGAGCTACCATATCTCTATATTTATGGCAAAAAGATTTAACCATAAAACACAGAAGAGTAGAAGCTATTTTCTCCTTCAGCTGTCAATCCATGAAACTTGCCGGCAAAGTATTCAACACGCTTGGCCACATATATTTCATTGATTATGATTGTGCACATTCTTTCCAGCTGGTTTAATGTGCTAACACGAAGTGTGAGGTAACTTGTGTTGTCAAGCCCTGTTTTTTTTTCATTTACTCGTCTCGTTAGTTTTTTTTTTAAAGTGTTTATTGAAGGCAGGTTCAGAACTTCACTTTCCAATATTTTAGAGTAAGATGCAGTGCCTGATGCATATACCAAACAATGGTTTGTGGTGTGTATGTTCTCGCATGTTTGTTCACCCCAACCAATTTCAACTGATCGACAAGAAATTGTATTTGTTGAAAAACAGGATTTGAATCTTCATAAAAAGTCATCATTTTTTTTCAAATTTGATTTTGCTTCTTGCTTGATCTCATCAAAGGTTTCATGAAATGGAGTTTCATCAAAACATTTTAAACGAGCAAGCAAATTCAACAACTGACTCATTGTTTCCAAATTGGCAGAACAAATGATTTAGAGTTTTGTTTTCCTTTGTGATGTAGTTTTATGTCGAATGATTTTGAAATTAAAATTGATGATTTAATAAACAAAATGTTATTCTGAAATTCCAACAAATAAATATATAAATGTTCATTTTGAATATGGAGTTGATATCCAGAAGGTATTTTCTCTTTACTTAATTTTTCTTTTAGATCAACTAAAGATAACTTGTTTATGACATCATTTTCATTAAACAAGTTTTCCAACTCCATCATTTGATTTTCAACAACTTCTTGTCGAGTTGATGACGAAGACTTCATTGTTGTTCTACGGTGCTTCGGAGTTGATAAGTATGATGGTGCATTCTGAAAAAATACTTGGCACTGCATCATCTTTCAATTTCATTTTTGGTCTAACAGGTTTGTTGGATTCACATCTTTTCTTTGATCGATACTTGTTTGTATCTTTTACATCACTAACAAAATCACTTGGCAAGAAATGAAGCGAACACATTTTTGAATATTTCCCAGGCTGAAAATTTTGTCGAGGATTAGCTTTAATCCATTTTTCACATAATTCCACATTGTTTAATGGATACGAATGAAAAGAAACTCCTTTAATTTCCGCTTTTTCAACACTGTCATATCCTCTTTTGCATCCGTATGCAGAACACGTATTGACCATTTTCTTAGTTATTTATTATTATATTTAAAATTATATTTATAAACCAAAACAATAATTATACGTAAATTTTACCGAGAAAAAGAGAAATTTTAGAAAAACAACAGTAATAACACAAATCGATAACGCAAATTAACAACCCGAATAAACAATGGACTAACACAAACAAGCAAGCATGTATATGGTATATATAAAAGTGCAACTTTGTTTAACCCTTGCGTCAGCCTAAACCGTACACAGCTAGAATGAAATTTTGATTGGTTGTGCATCCTGGTGTTATATCTAGATATCCATGCTATTACGTAATCACAGGAACCACATTAGTCATCGGCATTACAGTAAATGTAAATGTGACTAATGTGAAGGCCAAACTGGCCTAAAAGTAAAGTTTTCAAATGAAATTATGTACCTGATGAGCCCACGAGTGAGGTCGACGAGTGTGGTCGGCCTTTTCGACCCCCGACAGTTCGACCCCAGTCAGTTCGACCCCGCGACACTTCGACCCTCCGACATTTCGACCCAACGACATTTCGACCCCGGGACTGTTCGACCCCGTACTATTCGACCCTGTCAACTGATAAAAATAATATTTAAATTATTATTTCTTTGTTTTAAATATGTTTATTAACTTTTCTCTTATTACGAGTTTTATTAAGAAATGTGTATGTTTTGTTTAAAGTGTGTTTTAATTATCTAAAATTTTTATTTTAATTGTTTAAAATGTGTGTTTTAGTCTTTGTAAGAGGTCGTGCTGTGTCGAGCGCTCGACTGATGACCGTCAAACTGTGCGGGTCGAAAAGCTGTGGAACCGGTTCCCAAACGTTTACGTTTTGTGACACACGTACAAAGAAAAACTACGATTAAAGAAAGGGAATAAAAGCGTCACTTATTGTGTGTGTATATAAATATATATATTCCCTTTTAGATTTATACATTGGTATTTTGTGAAATATAGAGAAACAGAAGTGTAATTATGTTTGCAACGGCCAAAATTGCTAGCCGTCTAATGTCAGACATTAAAACTGGTCAATGTGAACATTGACTTAGTGAGACTGTCCAATGTGAACATTGACTTAATGAGACTGGCCAATGTGAACATTGACTTAATGAGACTGGCCAATGTGAACATTGACTTAATGAGACTGGCCAATGTGAACATTGACTGAGTGAGGCTGGCCAAAGTGAACATTGACTGAGTGAGACCGGCCAATGTGAACATTGACTTAGTGAGACTGGCCAATGTGAATATTGAGTGAGTGAGACTGGCCAAAGTGAACATTGACTTAGTGAGACCAGCCAATGTGAACATTGACTGAGTGAGACTGGCCAATGTGAACATTGGCTGAGTGAGACTGGCCAATGTGAACATTGACTGAGTGAGACTGGCCAATGTTAACATTGACTGAGTGAGACTGGCCAATTTGAACATTGACTGAGACTGGCCAATGTGTACATTGACTGAGTGAGACTGGCCAATGTGAACATTGACTGAGACTGGCCAATGTGTACATTGACTGAGTGAAACTGGCCATTGTTGAAGTGACCATGTGAACTGTATCGTGTGGAAGAAATAACATTAATTACGAACTTTTTTTAAATAATAAACAATAAAGTAAGAGAAGTTTACTGCAAACAGATGAACCACTATGGCGTTTCAGACTGCTTTTGTTTAATTTGAACAGATGTAGTTGAGATTTGTAGTTATTTTGATATATGTTAAGATAGTTAGAACTTTTTATTTTTTTTTATCTCTGTCATCCATTGTTAAACACATATTTGTAGAAAAAGGTCATAAACAAATTTAGACGGAGCTTTGTGTATGTGTGTGTGTGCTAACGAGTTAAAATATTTTAAATGATAAGTCATCTTTCACTGTCAGCCTTTGTTGCAACAAAATAAACTATGGCGACATGTAGAGCTGGATTATAATAGTTTATTATTATTACATTTGTACAGCTGGATAATAGTTTATTATTATTATTACATTTGTACAGCTGGATAGTAGTTTATTATTTTTACATTTGCAACAATCTGTTACACGCTTACTACAAATACCAGTGATATACTTGAAATGATAATAATTGCCTCAGTCAGCTTGAAATTTCACTCCACTCAGATCACTTTAACAGACCAACTATTTGAATCTGTTGGCAATTATTGTAATCCTATTGAACACAGTTATGGTCACCTTTGTTATACTCTTTTATTTTATCTTTATGTATGCACATAAAGTTTCAAAAGTTTGTTTTTAGGCAACGTTTTCTCAAGCTACACTGATTGACTTTCCTAACCAAAATGACGTAACCATCAGGCTTGCGGAGCCGCCAAATTTTTTTTCGGCTTCGGCTCCCACAAATTTGACGGCTCCGGCTCCGGCACGGCTCCGGCTCCCTATTAAGATAGTATCACACGAGACAAACATTTTTGTAATTGCGCCACGCAAACATGCCGCTGATAAAAAGTTATGCAAATTTTGTCGCGTTCACCCCCATAGCAGGCCCGTAGCGTGCGGGGGTGGACCGGGGCCCCCCTGCATTTTGTCTCGCCCACCTCTGCTTATTTGTTCTACTTAGTAAAATGAATTATCTGCCCCCCCTGCTATTGCCTGGCCCCTGCTGTAGAATGCCTGGCCTCTGCGGTAGAATTTTCACGCTACGGGGCTGCCCCATAGTCAGGAACTTGAAAAATATACGCATGTCGTTTTACTAAAAACAAACCATTTCAGTGCATTCAGAATCATATCATTATTTTCGACGAGGTTTCACTAGTCGCCATTTTCATAAGTAATAAAAAGTTATTTCAATGATCAAATTAGCAAATAGTCAAATGATACATTATTTAAAATATTTTAAAGACTTCAGTACTTATATCTTTATTTATAAATTCGAAGTGACTATTCGGACCCCGTCCCAATAATGTCTGATTGTTATTCGGACCCGTGGCAAATATGCACTTAGCTTAGCTATACATAAACTTTATTATTGTTTTTTTTTTATAATTGTTTGAATTGTATGATTTAATCGTTACTCAGTGTCTATGGTTCCACTAAGCGGACTCTGTATTATTATTTTTCGGGTTCCGTCTAATAAAGTTTAAATATAGCTAAGCTTAGTGCATATTTGCCACGGGTGCGAATAACAATCGGATTTTATTGGGACCCGGGTCCGTATAGCCACAGCCTTATAAATTTATCTACTCTATTTCAGATATTCTGTTTATAATAAAATTGTTAAATACAGAAAGCGACGATTTTGTTTTTAGTCTATTACAATTTCGCGGTAGCCCCGTAGCGTGAAAATTCTACAGCAGGGGCCAGGCATTCTACAACAGGGGCCAGGCAATAGCAGGGGGCCAGGTAATACATTTTACTAAGTAGAGCAAATAAGCAGAGGGGGGCAGACAAAACGCAAGGGGGGCTAAGCCCCCCTGGCCCCCACACACGATACGGGCCTGATTCGCGGTCAAATAATAATACGAAATGACGCGTTCTATTTGTCGTCTTAGTAAAAATTTATTTTAAATGATTGATACAATTATTCTATGAAATAAAACTGTTTTAACTTTATATATAACAAAATAACATGCCATTAAAAAAATTTCGGAGGGTAAACAAGATTTAAAACGAACGCAAAACGATTCCCCGTTAAAGATTTCTTGTGGTGATGTGCGTGCATTAGGGTGATAACTATTTTCATTATTTTTCGTAACGAAACTGAAACCCCTCACATTCGAGGAACAATTATATGTAGATGACAGTAGCAACATTAATTTTTTTTTAAATTGAAAAAAGTTCCCCCTATTTTTAATTTTTCGTTCACATATCGCGCAGTTTGAACTCGCCCCAGCTTGGGGTGAGTTCACAATATATAACTATTTCATTATTGTTATAACTTCTTTTATTTTCTGTTTCAGGTGCAAATATATAATATATATTCTGGAATATTTTAGAACATTGTGGAATATTTTTGAATATTTTGGATAAACTATCTCGTTTTCAGTGCAAGATTGCAAGTCTTACTGTCAGGATAGTGAAAGTAGATAGACATGGATAGATAGAAAGACATATTGTTAGACAGATAGACAGATAGGCTAAACAATCTCACACGGATGCCTACAAACCGTCAAATTCTTGGAAACTTCACTTTTCTGTTCAATAGCCAGAAACGGCGACTGGATCGAATCAAAATTATGATTACGGATATAGAATTGCTTTGGAGGGAAATTCTAGACTTTCCACTATTATCCAGCGCACTCATCAGAAAGAAACTCAATTGCCTGATTGATTTATATGACAAAAACAAAAAGAATCCGTCTGATAAATTTACTACAACACTTTCTCAGTTATTTGATGTCACCAACGTTAATGGAGAATGGAAAAGCACGGAGGATAAAGAACTCTACCAGAGGCAAGTTAAGAGTGGAGGAAAGATTGGTTATTCAATGGTCAAACAAGCCCCTTTGGAATCAATCCACCCAAGAAAACGAATCCGACTATCAAAAACCCAATCACAAGCCAGCTCTTCTCAATCGCAACCTATACAAACACATACAACTGTCTCAGAATCTTCGGATTCTGAAACCTCTGCTTCTTCACCCGACTTGCCAACCTATTCTTCCACGTCATCTTCTCCTGAATGCAAACCGAAATACCAAAGAGCAAGCACTACAACAGCGGGTTTGCTAGTACTGCAAAACAACATTTCTACACATAAAGCATATGATGTTCTTGCAACCATTGCTGAACAGGGTCACGATGTGCCAGTTCCAAGTCAGGCGGGTGTCTGGAAACGAGTAATCTCTGTAGGACGTAAAATGAAAACCAAAATTGTTCAAAAACTTCAAAGCAAAGAACTCTATTGTCTCCAGTTTGATGGTAAAAGAGTTCAAGGGGAAGAGTATCAAGTAGTTCTGCTGAAAAATATGACTACCGAAATCAAACTTGGTATTATTAAATGTGAGAGTGGTTCTGCCGCGGCCATTCACAAGGAACTACATCAGCTACTTGATGAATATGATGCTTGGAAAAATATTGGCATGATAATATGCGACACGACCGCAGTAAATACTGGTCGTTTGCATGGGATTGTAAAGCTCATACAGGATGATGTCTTGAGCAAGGGCTTTCAGAAGCCACAATATATTGGGTGTCAGCACCATGTACTCGACCTCCTTTTGAAACATGTCATGAATTTTTTTATCCAAGAGCCAACGAGCAAACCAAAACTCAACTATTCCTTCATTGACCAATTAACACAAAACTATGTCACTCTTCAGGCTGATTACCGCCTCGTTGCGACAGATGATGTTAGCACAGACGAGAACCCTGGATGGCGAGATGATTTCAAGTTCTTATATGAATTATGTCAGGCATATCGTCATTACAAAACAACTTCACGTTGGCCTCGCATCAACTGGAAGAAACTACCAAATTTACACCAGGCAAGATGGAACTCACGTGCGATATATACTGCTATATCATTTTTTCTGATACCAGAGTGGCGCAACATCCTCACTCCTGCCTGCAACTTCATCTGTTACGAATGGGCAAATGCTTGGTTCCATTCTCAACACTATAATGAAGCATCCTTCAATGAACTGTTTACCTCACTCATCAGGATAAAATGCAAGAAGGCAATTAAGTGTTTAAAGACCCATTGGTCAGTCGAAAAGTCATTAATTGACATTCCCAGATCTAACCAAATTGCTGGACGTGCTGTGAAACTGATGGAGGAACTTCATGCAAAATCGAGAAAATTTCAATTTTTGAATCTGAAGTTCATAGGAAAAAATATGTTTTAAACATTTCTTGTACATTCTGTACATATTACTAACTGATCTGTATCTTATTTGTTAATAAAAGTTGATTAGTTATTATTATTACTCTTTTGAGTTAAGCTAAAAAAAATAATGTCCTTTTTTTTGAAAAAAGAAATATTTTTCCACTTTTTTCTTCCGAAAAAGGGGGAGGAGGGGGAACTTTTTTTAAAAAAATCAAAAATGCAATTGATATTCTTAAATTACACATAAAAGTTCCTCGATTGCAAGTGGTTTCATAAAAATATTTTTTTTGTTATCACCCTAGCGTGCATGCTATCATTTTAACGCTGTTACTGTTGTTGCGTTCGTAAAAAAAAACATTTTAAATTGTAGGAGGCAAACAATCAAACAAATTTGGAATTTTAAAGCTAAAAAAAAATTCTGCTGTAAAAAAAAGCATTTGGGAGCCGTGGAGCCGTCAGATTCTTTCGGCTCCTGCTCCGGCTCCAGTAAAAAGTAGCGGCTCCCGGCTCCTCGGCTCCGGCTCCGCAAGCCTGGTAACCATATCAAACATTACTTTTCAGATCGACACTTTGAGTAATAAAAATAGATTCAAAATAGTTCAAGTACAGTAAAGTATAGTACACCTAGAGTACAAGTATAGTACAAGTACAGTGCAATAGTTTAGTTGGTAGAGTGCTTGCAATGCAATCGTGAGGGTTCGAGTCCGGTCACCCCGTGCTTATCAGTTGGTGTCTAGTGCATGATGATAAAGCGCGTTAACAAATCCAAATTTAAATGAAACTACGGTAAAAGTCCGGCGGTATCAAAGCTTTTTGTGACGGTACGCACCGGTACTGCGTACTGGAACTTTTTTCAATATGGGGAAAAAATTATTACTTTTCTTGTATTTTAACGTTTATTATTAATTTATTATATTATTAATTTGTTAAAATTGAATTGTTTTAAAATTGTACGCAATAAGAACTAAACTAGACGCTGGGTTTTAGCTAAAATTTAGGCAATCCATCACTGAGTACCGGCACATATTTTTTTTTTACAAAAAAAGCACTGGGCGGTATAATTATGAATTTTATAGAATACGACAGTTTTCAAGTTTTACCCTCGACTTGTGCGCGGGTCATAACAAATTTCGTAATTTTCGGCTTAAAAATACTCTCGACTGATCTGCGAGTATGTACGGTAAATCTTTTTTAATGAAATAAAAACTGTATTCCACGCGCAGTGTTCAATCTATTTGTACTGAATTGATCTTACTTTATTGTTTTTCCAGACTCAAAGAATTCACAATTGATGTTATCTCTTTCATACGACCCTATTCACATGGTCACTTCGACATTGACCAGTCGCCTCCAGCCAATATTCACAATGGCCGTCAATGTCCAACAATTATATTTTTTCAGCCGGCCAGTAAACATTGGCCGTAACATGTATACATAGATTCTTGATCTTTTAATTATAAACGTAAATTTTTCTCTCGATCCACCAGATATACTTTGAGAAATGCTCATCTAAACGACACAAAAAAATAATTAGGAATTTTGTTTACACTTTTTCTTATCCCGAAATTCCATTTTTTCTATACACAAAAATAAACAAAACGATGAAAAAATTACATATATCTGTATTTTTGAAAAAAACATCTAAACAACACAAAATTTTCTTGAAAAAAATATGAGTTATATAGGTTTTAATTACCTATATCTTTATAGCTAAAAATATTTGGATATCAATCATCCAAGCTGGCAGCCCTGGGAAAAATGAATTACTCTAAAGAATTACACTTTGCGTTTAAATTTTTTTTTATGAAATCCTGACCAAAACGCAACACAGGCAATCATAACCCAGTGCACAAATTACAGAACCTTACGGGAAAAGAATACACAATGCAATTTTTATGTCTTAAAACCAACAAGTCGAAAGATTGGCACAATAGTTCTGCCATCACGCCCATTGACTCGAGTACTTCATTATTTTGCAAGGGGTCGCCGCACCTCTTGTTGTAATTTTTTTTCTGTCCGTCCGCTTTAGCGAAAAAATCTCGGGACTCAATGGTTGCGAAAGAACGCGGTCGTTGATTACCAGTGGCGTAAATGGGGAAGGGGTGGAGGGAGGGGTGAATGGTCTTACCCTAGCGACTCTTTTTTCCTTGCTGCCAACTTCTGACATGATTATACACAATGCGCTTAATCGGTATGGAAATGTTTGGATTTTAAATCGTTCACGTTTCCCTTTATAAATCCTTAAAATGGATGGATCCTATTTGTTAAATTTTATTTTGCCGCCGGTTGGAGGGCGACTTCTGCTGGAAGGGCGTGTCTGTCCTTAATAGATTTATACTTCAGAATTCAAACTTTACCACAGTGGAAATTAAATGTGAATTCTAAATCTTTTTAGTTTACAAAAGCTTTTTTTTAACTGTATGTAACATTAACTTTTATACTAGCTAAATATGTTACGTTTACTTTTCTGACTAAAATATATAACAGAACTCAGTGCAGTATACAATATAACAAATACTTTAATACAACTATAATACAACTTTGCTTATATAACGATCTCCTAATTACGTCTGTTATAACAAACTACTTAGATCTACCTATGTCTATCTACTAAACCTGTCAGCACTATTTTCTACATCTTTCTCCCATCTAATGTCTACTGCCCCGATGAGCCCGTAGAGGCTTAAAAGGATAATTACTTTTTTTTATTTAAAGCTTAAGTAAATTAATACATCATAACTTGAACTGTACCTGCTGTAGGTAATCACTTGAATATCGAAATTTAAAGATTCGAATTATTTCTTTTACTATTTTTTAATCATATAGGCCTACCAAGTATGTATTTCCTAATCATATAGGCCTACCAAGTATGTATTTCCTAATCATATAGGCCTACCAAGTATGTATTTCCTAATCATATAGGCCTACCAAGTATGTATTTCCTAATCATATAGGCCTACCAAGTATGTATTTCCCTAATCATATAGGCCTACCAAGTATGTATTTCTTAATCATATAGGCCTACCAAGTATGTTTTCCTTAATCATATAGGCCTACCAAGTATGTATTTCCTAATCATATAGGCCTACCAAGTATGTATTTCCTAATCATATAGGCCTACCAAGTATGTATTCCTTAATCATATAGGCCTACCAAGCATGTATTTCCTAATCATATAGGCCTACCAAGTATGTATTCCCTGCTGGATCCCACAAATTCGATGAATGTTAATTATTTAGCTGCGAGTACTTTAGATTTGATGACAACTGTAGAGTTCGGGGTGTCGCAAGATGATAGACACGTGCATGGGCTAACTAAAGTACAATTTATTTTCATAAGAAACAAATTAATTCAGCAGTTCATCTGTCCCGATGGCCCCCTAATAGAACTTTACTTATCCTTTCTAGGCAAGTTTAGGGAGTTTAGGAGGATGGGGGGGGGCACTAAGGAGTTACGTTTTGTCTGTCCTTCACCCCTGCAAGCTAAAATCGTGCCACCAAAATGGTACAAATGATTTAATATTGCATGAGTGTTAAGAGAAAGTAAAAAAAAAAAAATTAATAATAAACTCAGAAATAAAAACACCGGACTTTACGAAATTCATAACATATATGTATTCTAACAACAGGTAATACGTTTAGTTCGGTTTCCACGCTGTTTGAAATTGAATGGTTTCTGATTTTAGAAAATGGTGGCATTTTTTTAGAACCGACCCGGGAGACTCTGACTCTAGTTGAACGATACGACCTGACGACAATAATTAACTTCTAAAGTAGAGCAATCGTTTTAAACATTATTTTGTGCACGTCTGCTCCAGAGTGAGAACAATATCTGATCTTTTGAAACAGTTTTTTTTTTTTATTATTTATAGAATAACTTATTTTACGCTCCAAGAACGCCGTTAATTTCCATGCTCAAGTCAAGTGTTTATTATTTGCTAATAAATTAAAAAGAGGAGTTTACCAGACCGTACATTTTTAGGCTGTAACTTGCATGGAAAGGCACGGTGCTATCGGAATGACTGGATCCCTGACGAAATTTAGCACATTTAAAAAAAGTCTGATCTCGGGATATCCCGGAATATTTTCTAAATTCGATATAAGTTTTTAGATGTTTTAACCCGATGAAGAATTGACAATGATTTGACAAACATTTTAATGCCGTCAAGTTAGTGCCTCTATTTTTCAATCATTTTTTTTATTGTTGTTGTTTGTTTGTTTTCATTCTCAGGGTGAGATGGGTTTATTCAATAGGTGGTACAACTTTCATTCTCAGGGTGAGATGGGTTCATTCAATAGGTGGTACACCTTTCATTCTCAGGGTGAGATGGGTTCATTCAATAGGTGGTACACCTTTCATTCTCAGGGTGAGATGGGTTCATTCAATAGGTGGTACACCTTTCATTCTCAGGGTGAGATGGGTTCATTCAATAGGTGGTACACCTTTCATTCTCAGGGTGAGATGGGTTCATTCAATAGGTGGTGGTAAACCTATTGTTTACTAAATGTTTATGAATGTATAAAAAGAACTACACCACTATATTCACAAATGCTATTGCAGCTATACATACACACACACACACACGCACACACACACAAAATAGTGGATGTTTAGTTAGACAAACAATCTGATAAGTGTGTAACTGAAATCAAAGCCATTTATACTAGGGGTGGTGAAACATGGACCCCTAGGGGTGGTGAAACATGGACCCCTAGGGGTGGTGAAACATGGACCCCTAGGTGAGTTCTGTACAGCTGTCAGTGAGAAAGTTTGTTTTCAATAACTTATATTGTTTTTAGTTCGCTTTTGTTTTTGATGACTGACTATAATCCAGCTATTAAAAATATTTTTTTTGTATTATACAGCCATCATCTCTCAACGACCTCATGTGTGTGTCTGTGTGTGTATGTGTGTAAGTGTGTGTGTGTGTGTAAGTGTGTGTGTGTTTGTGTGTAAGTGTGTGTGTAAGTGTGTGTGTAAGTGTGTGTGTGTGTAAGTGTGTGTGTGTAAGTGTGTGTGTGTATTTGTGTGTGTAAGTGTGTGTGTGTGTATGTGTGTGGGTGTAAGTGTGTGGGTGTGTGTGTGTAAGTGTGTGTATGAAGTTATTTTAAGGATGAGATGAATCTCTTAGATCCTATAAACCATTTAATGGGACGGTTTTTTATAATGCCCTTCTTTCACCCCCACCTTATCCGATAGTGCAACGACCAGGGAGGTACCACTGGAGATCAGGCTTGCGGAGCCGCCAAATTTTTTCCCGGCTCCGGCTCCCACAGATTTGACGGCTCCGGCTCCGGCACGGCTCCGGCACGGCTCTGGCACGGCTCCGGCTCCCTATTAAGATAGTATCACACGAGACAAAATTTTGTTTAATTGCGCCACGCAAACATGTCGCTGATAAAAAGTTATGCAAATTTTGCGGCGTTCACCCCTGTAATAATGTTATTTGGCACAGAGATGGGAATTATCTGGCCACTTAGTTTTAGCGGAAGTGATTTTTATTTGGTAAGAGCAGACGATAGATTTCTTCAGACATGATAACGGACGATAATTGAGACGACTAGAGGGACTAAGACATATATTCGTTAGGGAAGGACGTTGTTCATATTATCATTTACTCTTCAATATTATGCATTATTAAAGTAAGAAGATTATTCATATGTAAATAAAAAGATATATATATTTCAACAAACTGTCTATTCAGTGATTCATAACTGTTGATATATGTGTTACGTCTCACACATATCTGTGGACACTTCATTTTAATGTGCAAGAAATAAATATACAAGAAACTCTGAAGAGACTGGCTAATCTGCCATACTACAAATAATTTATGTACACCTACAAGAAGAAGAAGTGCCAAGTAAATAATATATTATACACACAACTAATTTATACACTAATTTATATTTGCCACGGGTCCGAATAACAATCGGATTTTATTGGGACACGGGTCCGAATAACAATCGGATTTTATTAGGACACGGGTCCGTATAGCCACAGCCTTTTAAATTTATCTACTCTATTTCAGCTATTCTAATTATAATAAAATTGTTAAATAGAGAAAGCGACCATTTTGTTTTTAGTCTATTACAAATTTTCGGTCAAATAATATACAAAATGACGCGTTGTATTTGTCGTCTTAGTAAAAATTTATTTTTAAATGATTGATACAATTATTCTATGAAATAAAACTGTTTTAACTTTATATATAACAAAATAACATGCCATTAAAAAAATTTCGGAGGGTAAACAAGATTTAAAACGAACACTAAATGATTCCACATTAAAGATTTTTTTGGTGATGTGCGTGCATGCTATCGTTTAAACGAACAGTAGTAGTTCGTAAAAATGACAACATTTCAAATTATAGGAGGCAAACAATCAAACAAATTTGGAATTTTAAAGCTTAAAAAAAAATTCTGCTGTAAAAAAAAACATTTGGGAGCCGTGGAGCCGCCAGATTTTTTCGGCTCCGGCTCCAGCAAAAAGTAGCGGCTCCCGGCTCCGCAAACCTGATTAGCTGCTAGCTAGAAATATTGATAAATCTACAGTACAATTAATAAGGTTTTTTTTTATTTAAATTTTCGATGTTCTAATGCTATTCTGGTTTAATTTTCTTACAAATGATTGTATATATTGTAGTTAGTAGTGTACCCGGCGATGCCCGGTAAGTCGGGAGTTCAAACGTAACACTTGAAACATTTTTAACACACCATTAGGTAAAGATATGGGTGCTAATTTATGCCAACTACCGAATGTGCCGAAATGACATAAATTTCATACATCACAGATTACGTTTTACCCGTCAACGCAAGGCCCGTAGCCAGGATTATTGGATGGGGGGGGAGCAAAGAAATTTTCGGGGGGGGGGGGGCGAAGAAATTTTTTTCGGGGGGGGGGGTGAAGAAATGATCTTGGGGCACAGGGGTGGATCTAGACAACTTTGACGGGGGGGGGAGGGGGCAAAACTTTGACTGGGGGGGGGCAAACTGTTTTCATTGTTGAAAATTGATCTTAGAACAAAAAATATTTGGATAATTTAATAATGTCATACATAAACTTGCGATAACGGGAGGGGGGGCGAAGGTGGAGGCGCGAAGCGCCGAAAGCTTGCGAAAGGAGAGGAGGGTTTTGTGGAGGGGATCTCAGTAAGTCCCCACCCCAAGAAATTTTTTGCTGTTCCATATCTGGAATGGTGCATTTTAGTACCGATTGTTTAGCTATTAATTGGAAATATATAATTTTAATTACGTTTCAAAAATTCATGGCATGTTGCAGTTTTGTTAAAAATAATTTGAATAATAAAGAGTTTTAATAATAAAAATGTATTGAGGCTGAGCTGTTTCAGATTCCTGTTATAAATATATTGACCATTTTTACTGCTACACAATTGTTACATAATAGATACCTGATTTATATTATTATACTGTTTGTTTAACGTACAACCCGGGAAGAACGACAAAGATGCACGAATATAGCTTAGCTATTTGTTTGATATTTCTAATAAAATATTGAAAACAAAGAACAGATATATCAACAACAACAGTCGCAATTATTCAATTTAAAATAAATTTAATTCTGCTAAAAAGTTAATTTGCAAATTAAATAACATCACTCAGAAATCACGGAGTTTGTACTTTATTATTTTATTATACAAATGTATAAAAATGAAGTCAGAAGTCAATGTTATTTTATTAACTTATTTAAGTTGCTAGTTGTCCTCAGAAGATATCAATATATAAAACTATTACAAGGTTGCGAACAGGCCCGTCGACAAAAAATTTCGGGCCCCTGGGCAGGGGTGACACGGGCCCCGTGCTGATATTAACATTTTAAAAAGTTGATTGGCCAGCTCAGTCCGGGCTCCTGGGCCTTTGCCCCCCCCCCCCCCATTCGTCGGCACTGATTGTGAACTTATATTATAATACGTTTCAAATTTGCAAACGTCGTGGTTTAGCACTGAATTTACCTAAAAATGCTTCAGCATTCAGATTGTCTGTTAAATCTTTTTCAAATGCAAGCAGGAAAAGATTGCTTAGAAGCTTTTGTAACATTGATCTGCGATATGGGGTGAGCATTCATGTGAAGGTTGAGAAACTGTTCTCACACACGGCTGTTGAAGCCCCAAATGTCAATGCTGCCCAAAATACCCAGAAGTGAACTTCAATAAGATTCTATCTTTTATGCCCAAAAATTAGATAAGCTATATATGTAAATAAAATAGTAGAATGATTGCCAAAATATAAACTTATAACTTTTTATTATTATTGATTTATTGAACAAAATGATTGATGTTTTATAGCCGTTATTATTAAAATTTTGTCAAAAAGCTCAAATCATGCACGCGGCGGCTCAGGTCATGAACGGGGGGCTCAGCCCCCCCCCAGCCCCCCTCTGGCTACGGGCCTGGTCAACGCTAACCAACCAAACCAACCAACCGACCAAACCAGACACCATTAGGTCAGATATGGATGCTAATTTATGCCACATACCTAATGTACATTTCATACGTCACTAATTACCCGTCAACGCTAATAACTTAGGATTATTTGTTTAAACAGTCATAAATTCTCTCAATGTTAAAATCAAAACGAAGTATTGCAATAATGATCAAATTATTTTTTTTCTCTGCCATTTTTCAACACAAAGGCAAGTTGGTGTGGCACGATACAGCACACGCGCGCAAGTTCAATTCGACTTCTTACTATCTTTCTTCATTTCTTACTTACACGCTGTTCTTATATTTACGGATTGTTCTAACTTAATTTTGAAAAATATAAAAAAAAATGTACACGTTACCCTTGATACAGGATTTTATTGCAGAACAATTGCTATTGAATATTTGTATTTGTTAGATCAAATAAAGTCTGGTGATTGGTGGATGCTTGAGAAATCTCCAATTTACAAATTGTTAATCTTGTAATATTAAAATCTGGCAGGATGACAGATGTTTATTTCCCTTCTTTATTCTTATATGAAAAATATTAGTAAACGATACTACACTCTCCTGACAGTACAACAAAAATTCTCAATGAGTATTTTATAGATCACGCTTATACAAAGAATTAACAATGACAAATAAATGAAATAAATTCAAAGAAAACACATCTTACGCCATTCACTCCATAAACCTTAGTTACAAAAATTACACATATACATTGAAATATTACTAAAGATGAGACAACAGACAGGTCATTCAAGCCAATGATACCATGCCACGTACAAATGCTACACGACAAATAGAAATATAACTAAAGATGATATACTAGACAGACAATTTAAGCCCATAATACTGTATAAAGTACAAATACAGATTAACACAACATGCTCCATCACACTGGATAAAAAAGAGCATTAGTGTCAATATCGATTATTAGTTTCATTTATTTTAGCAGTGAATAGAGCTGGAGGACATATTTAGTTACGATGACCAGATTTTTCTAATTACAACCTGGGACGAAAATGATATGTTCTAGCACTTCCGTCGGTTAATTATATACATGCTAAAATGTAATTTATGTTCGTAGGGTAAAACTAAAAGTACGAGAATGTTGTTGTGATTAATGTACAAATAATTTCAGAGTCTGAAATTGTAAGTTTCATTAAAAATGTTTTTAAATATAGACTAATAACAGTAGTAGTAGTTGTTGTTGTTGTTTGTTTGTTTCCTTTTGAGACAGTGTTTCCCAAACTTTCAACATCTGTGTGACCCCCCCCACACACACACACACATTTTTTATTTCCGCCATACTGTGTACCCTTAGCAAAAACAACTACTAGCCTTTTTTTACAGTCCTTTCATTTCTTTCTTCTTTTTTTTTTTTCGCTTTACCCGTGTATGAACACTGGATGTTCTCAGTCCGGTACAGCACGCACTCCGCCCAACTCTTCGCGTACCCCAGGCAGACCCACCGAGCGAACTTTCTGGCCCCTGGGCAGGGCTGTCACGAGCCCCCCGTTCTGATAATAATATTTTCAAAAGTTGATTGGTCAGCTCAGTCCGGGCCCCTAAAACTCGCCCTAAGACTCGCCGGGCCCCTGGGCATTTGTTCCCCTGCCCCCCCCTCTCGGCGGCATTGCCCCCAGGGATACTATTACCACACTTTGGGAAACACTGCTTTTAAAGAATGGCAGTTCAGCCGCAGTGCTTTTTAACAAAAAAAGAAAAGGTACCGGAGCTCCAGTTTATGTCCGTCGTGTCGTAAAGAAATAACACTGAAAATAGTGCAGTTGTAGTTTTCTATAGAGCTTACCATACCATCGCAGGGCCGGACTATTATGTAAATTATACAAATAATATATATATATATATATATATATATATATATATATATATATATATATGTCTGTTTAATATTATAATTTATTTACAGCTATATTGCATTTGATAAAACGATTTAAAAATCTGTAAAAGTACTAAAACCAAACATTCCAGGTAGTAATAAACTAATATACAAAAGTCTACGGGAAAAAAAGGTGCCGTTGTAATAAAAATAAAAAAAACACTGTTCAGACAGACGTATGGGAGTTATAAGACGGATCAACAAGTGAATTGTAATAAAATGTTTTTAGGGGGAAAAAATATGCAGTTTTACGAAGCCTAACTAAAGAGTTAGAATTTCAAGTTGAGAGATAAAAAAAATTGAAAAAAAAAATTTTTAATCTAAAATAAAAAAAGATTGACTTCTTTCTGCGCTGTTAATTAAATTAATAGTTAAATAATTTTGTAATCATAATAAACAAACACACTCTAACATTTTAATAGATGAGAAAGTCGAACAGAGCACACGTTTACATTTTAAAGTTTTTTTTTCTAGATTTACTTTTTTGAGTGCATCATCAGAGTTAATTTTGCGCAACAAGTGTGTTTCAATCATCAGCAGAGATAAGGAATCAAGCCTTTCTTGTTTCACTGTCGATCTACTTGGATTTTCGAACGTTCAACTGAGAAAGAGAGCGCTCACTTGAACAGTTCGTATTTATTAATGTTAAAAATATGCGCAAGGTGATCTCTACATTTGGAAAAGCACACTCGATGTTGTCTATAACTATTACTGTGTATAATTCTGCATGACTGAACGTGTTGTTTTCATGCACGAAACTTGTGGCGAATATATGAGTGGAATTTTTGTAGCTCAGTATATAAATTATTGTTCAGATCTTCAGAATAAGCATTTATTAGTCGTTCACAACACTGAGATGTTTGTGATACATCGATCGGTCAAGGAAATCGAACTGCTACAGCATTATAAACCTATCCTCGTCTACTCATCTATGTCTAAAAGTTTGTCAACAATATCGTAGAAAGCAGATATACGAAATTTGTCTCTGGCATTCAGAAAGTACCTCAGGGGCATCACCAGGACCGTAGCGTGCGGGGGAGTGCTGGGGCCGGACCCCCTTGCGTTTTGTCTGGCCCCCTCTGCTTGTTTGCTCTACTTAGTAACATTTATTTCCTGCCCCCCCCTGCTATTAGCCTGCCCCTGCTGTAGAATGCCTGGCCCCTGCTGTAGAATTTTCACGCTACGGGGCTGGGCATCACCGTCAATGACCACTGTCTTTCGTTTACGATCACGGGTTCAAAGTTGACTTATAATCAACACCTGGTTTTATTTCTTTCGCAGCTTCTTCAAATCTTTCAAATTCATTCCTAGATTAATGCAAGTAATCTGTTAGTGAAGAATACTAATCAGCACACCTTTTCAAGTTCACGTGCTCATTTTGTAGAGCTTAACTAACCCTGTGAAAATGTTATTACACTTCTTCACAAATTCTAATTCTTGCATCTTCTTTGCAATGTTTTGCCATTTGTTAATGTCATGTCGATTACGCGCGGCTACCAACTTAGGACTTGTGGTGCCCCCCAAACGCTTGATGCCCTAGGCACGTGCCTTATTTTCCTAATGGTTATCCCAGGCCTGGATATAACTCACTTGTAGAGCTTTGCTTAATGGTTAATCCAGGCCTGGATATAGCTCACTTGTAGAGCTCTGATTTCCATTTCCATGTCAGGGTGGTAGGTAAAAACGGGTAATTTCGTCAAAGACATTGGTCAAACATTGAACCAATAAATTTGACGTTTAAAAGATAACGATTTCCAAAAACTGGTCCACTTATCCGATCAGATATATCAGATATGTCTCTTCTTTCCGCTTATGAGATTTATTTATTAAAGCAGGTTTAGCAGCCTCACTGTGCTTTATCGCCAAGTTTTAAATTGAATTAGTTGACACTTCATCTGCCCCGATGTGCCCTTGTGGCTTAAAGGAACTTTACTGTGAAAATAAATCCAACTTCTATTTAATTACGTCTGTTTTTATTAATATCTTTGATCGGAAAACTTTAAAATACATTTACATTATTACACATCAATGATTATCTTTATTCCCATTGATACAATGTCTTCAACACATTAATTTAATCTATTGGAATTTCAAGACATATACATGTATGTATCTGATTTATACATACATTCGTACTTTAGGAGTGAGATTCAAAGCCACAGGCTGGGTTATTTTCTATTCCAGTGGGTACGCCTAGATGGACCAGGCAAAAAACTGGGATTGTTAAACTGAAAGCTGGTCATTGAAGAAAAAGTTTCATGCAACTGATTTATATCAATGAACAGAAATTCTCATATGTGTGTGCATGTATGTAGAATATTTTTTTTGTCATAAATGAATTATTTTTTTGTAAACACTGCAGATCAAATGATATAACATTACCATTTTATCATATGGTTTGACATTTTATTCATGTACAAAGAATATTTACAAAATAATCCATAATGTCTCAACAGACTGCATCTATTACAACAAATAATAAAAATACATAAGCTTTTCAAATGACTGTTGTAATAAAAAAAACAATTCTGAGGAAAACAGCCAAAGAAAAATAAAAGTCACAGTAACTTAGTGCTTTGTTAATAAACTCAATAAAGATAAATAGCTTACGGCACATTTTACTAATTATAGTAATGATGTCCAATGTACACAGTGAAATATCTGGTAGAAATTTAACATACAAAAAAAACAGTGCACTTTGATGAATAAAAAGAAAAGTTTTTACGAAACTAAATTTTTCAGCAATTCACAAGTATCAGACCAATTCTTTACTCTGCGTCCATCAAATAAAATCCAGCAAACTATTTTTCTCTTGATTTTAAAACTTGAAAGTAAGAAAAAAAAACTTTTTGGCAGGTGACCCCCCAATAATCTAAAGTCTATGTATTTAGTATGTCCAATATTGATTAAATTTTAAAACGACATTTATGATTTCCTGTACTATGTTCTCTCAACTACAGCTTCCTTGTCAATCAATTTATAAATGTAAGAGATATAATTTAAAAACAATGACATTTATGACTTCCTGTACTCTATCCTCTCAACTTTAACTTCATCATCAATCAATTTATAAATGTAAGAGATATAATTTAAAAACAATGACATTTATGACTTCCTGTACTCTATCCTCTCAACTTTAACTTCATCATCAATCAATTTATAAATGTAAGAGATATAATTTAAAAACAATGACATTTATGACTTCCTGTACTCTATCCTCTCAACTTTAACTTCATCATCAATCAATTTATAAATGTAAGAGACAACTGTTGACTGTTGAATGTCCAAGATTACAAAGGATGGAATGACACTGCTGGAAGAAAATAAATGAAAATGATATTAAGACTGTGTTTTTATACTATGTTTTAATTGCATCATTTACATCTTAAATAATTTAATGACTGTCTGGTGAACAGTATAGTCAACACTATTAAATAGTTTTTGCTGCGTTTAAGAAGACTTTTGTGTAAATAAAACAATTTTGCTCAAATAGCTAGAATATTAAGATGTAAGATTTTAAAAAAAAACTTTTTTGAGTCCAAAAATATTTTATTCAATCTAATTATCATTCTGCAAAGCTATAATTTACTTCTGTAGTTTTTCTGTCGTAGTCATTTTTAGCATCTAGTTCAGTTGGGGTGAACCTTTTTGGAGCCACGTGCCCACAATTCAACCAAAATCCGTTTGTTTATAGCTAAGTGCCAACACTCCAATTAAAATTAAAGGGAGTGATATTTTAGTGGCTCGATGACTGATGAGGCTCTGCGTTCCGACTGTGACACGCGTGCCATAGGTTCGCCACCACTGATCTAATCTTAGAGGATTGTCAAAGCTATGATGATTCTTTTCAACAGATACAGTCTAATATATTGTATTATTACAACTTGCAAATACATATTTTAGTGAGGAGCAGTTGGAATAGAAAAAAAAAATAGATGAAACTAAACCATGGGTATGCCAGACACTTTGGTCAATGATTTGCTCACAATCTGGCCAAATGTTCTTTTTCATAATCTAGGTTTATACGAGAGATGGGAATGGACATCAAATAAATATTTTTTTATTATAAAATATTGTCCAACTACCTGGTCTATGATAAATGAATTAGAGCTTCATCATTTCTATGCTAATAACCTGACCATAACAGACAGAGCTTAACTATTTATACAAGGGGGAAAAATATGCATTATATATTCGCCAGTAACTTGCAACAAATTTTGTCTAACACATTGAATATAATAACATCTTGGTTATCGCTGATACAGTTTTAGCACTGACCTTTTTTTTAAAATGTAAATTATAAAAAGCAAAGAAATTTTCAGAAATAAAAGTGCTACACATATACAGTATAAGACATGCTACAAAGATACATTTCCTGACACATATACTGTTAAAAATGTCAATACTGTTACAATCTCAAATTTAATATTTTTACTTGGAGCAGTTAATTCAGAGATTGATGGTAGCTGGCAAAATAGTCAAGAAAAAGAGAGATGACAGCGTAATTAATGTATCTATAAACAAAGAAGTAAAATTATTACCTGTCTAATGCATAATATGAGCCAGTCCAACCCACAAAACACTCTCACCCCACCAAACACGTCCACCACACCACCAAACACGTTCACCCCACCAAACACGTCCACCACACCAACAAACACGTCCGACCCACCAAACACGCCCGACCCACTAAAACACGTCCACCACACCACCAAACACGTCCACCCCACCACCACACACGTTCACCACACCACCACACAAGTCCATTACACCAGCAAACACGTCCGTCACACCATCACAAACGTTCACCACACCACCAAATGCGTCCACCCCACCAAACACGTCCACCCCACCACCAAACACGTCCGACCCACCAAACACGCCCACCACACCACCAAACACGTCCACCACACCACCAAACACGTCCACCACACCACCAAACACGTCCAGCCCACCAAACACGTCCACCACACCACCAAACACGTCCACCACACCACCAAACACGTCCACCACACCACCAAACACGTCCAACCCACCAAACACGTCCACCACATTACTAAACACGTCCGACACCCAAACACGTTCACCACACCACCAAACACGTCCACCGCTCCATCAAAAACGTCCACCCCACCAAACACGTCCACCACACCACCAAACACGTCCGCCCCACCAAACACGTCCGCCACACCACCAAACACGTCCGCCCCACCAAACACGTCCACCACACCATCAAACACGTCCACCACACCACCTAACACGTCCACCACACCACCAAACACGTCCGACCCACCAAACACGTCCACCACACCACCGAACACGTCCACCACACACCAAACATGTCCACCTCACCAAACACGTCCACCACACCAACAAACACGTACACCCTACCACCAAAGACGTCCACCACACCACCAAACACGTCCACCACACCACCAAACACGTCCGCCCCACCACCAAACACGTCCGACCCACCAAACACGTCCATCACATCAACAAACACGTCCACCACATCACCAAACACATCCACCACACCACCAAACACGTCCGACCCACCAAACACGTTCACCCCACCACCAAACACGTCCACCAAACTCGTGTAAAGGCTGTCCAAATATAAGACCTAGCAATCAAAATGGTGAGAATGTGGGGAAAGATAACCACCACCATGCCCGTTGTTGTGTGAGCGCTGTGAATCATAAGGAAACGTCTTGACAACATCAGTGACAGAGCACCAGGGAAGCTAAATGTATGTGAATTTCAGAAAGATCCATTGCTAGGAAAAGCCCACATCTTAAGAAGGGTTGTCTCAATAATCAAAAACTAACATCCTGACTCTATAAAGTCCTGAGAGATATAACAATGGACCTGAATACATAAGCTTACCTTTCTAACCAACTGCCTATTATTTTTTCAGAGTTGCCACGCCCATAGATGTCAGCTGTGTCCAGGAAGTTGCCTCCTCACTCCACGTAGCGGTTGATGAGCTGATGAGATGTGACCTAGTCACATTGACCAGGTGTGGGAAACTAACGAAACATCAGATTTAAATAAACCATTGGAACGTTGTGGTTTCCTACCGAACCTTTAAGGCTATACTTTATATAAATAAAGGGAGATTATAAATACGGGTTTCCTGACTAATCAATCAATTAAAATATAGTAATTGAGTTTTTGTTGTAAATAAAAGACACAGTGATGAATAATAAGAAAAACAATTATTTTAATGTCAAAGCAAGCATAAAAAGTAACATGACAATATGAAAACAACATAGAATAAGACATCTTATGTAATAATAGCGGTCTGGGTTCTGCGTTAATTCGAAAGCGGAAAATAAGAAGTCAAAATGGCGTTTTGCCCGCGTTTCGATTCAATACATGTTTTTTTTTTTATAAACCAACAGATTTGAATAGTTTCTGTGGTTTTTAAACATTAACCCCAAGGCCGAAATGTGAAATAATTTGATTTAAATATATAATGTTTATTTTTTTATTTTGTGTTTCTGCATCTTTAAATTGTAATAAAAAAATCATAAATAAATCGGATATGTCCGAAACCAAAAATAACCTAGGCAACTGATCAAACCTAAGGGAATATAATTCTATGCAAAGGTTTTGCAGGGTACAGCTTGTACAAATATACTTAACACAATTTTTATTTCCCACACATAACAAATTATTCCAATGATTAGGGTGAACTTAGTGCAGCAACATCATTATGTAAATGTTCGTCTCTTGTTTAATGTGTAGTAATCTTCGATTTAACACAGAACCCAGAACGTTATTATTATATTAGATTACCGAATTCAACTACTGTCAGTAGATTTCTTTTATTTGTTAATAAATTGGTGACAGCACTAAATCAAGTAACACTAAATATGTTGATGGAAAGTCTATTATTAGCCCGTAAACAAGGACAGAGTACATGGTGTATTCATTTCAACCATTTTAAACTTTTAGATTCTTCGGCTGCCACAGATGAAAAAAGATCCTAAATCCAGCAAAGTATATTCATTTCAATCTTTTATTTACGTCTCCAGATGTTGGAACTAAGTGCTTACATTTCATCTTGATTTTCTTCCAAATTTAGAAACTGACTGAATTTCCTTTGTCCTAATTTACGTTTATGCATAAGTAGTTTTGTTTTTGTTTTTACTAATATTTTGTTTATCACATTACAGCTGTAGATTTTCTTAATAAAAAGTGATTAGAAATGTAGCAATTGGTTGGACAGGACAGAACCCTTGCGTCATTGTATGGTACGAACTAAATTATTCTATATATGCCTGTTGTTTTGTTAAGAAAAAACTGCCTTGCAAATCAAATTATTTAAAATTCATACGGCTTTTTAGGAACGCTTACATTTGAATTCAGTGATTTTTTCCTACAGTTGTAATATTTTAAAATGTAATACAATAATATATAGCCATAATGAAACTAAAACAAACGAACTAATTCAAATTAATCACTTTTAACATTTGGCTAACCGTGTTTCAGTTTGAAAGTAAGTGTAGGTCTTTTTCACTGTTACTAAAAAAAGTGATGAATTTAACTGAAGTTTACTGTCAGGTGAAACTCTGGACTAATGTTACCAGATACTCAGTAAAGTGTGCCATGTGTTCCTTTACCTGGCCTAATTTACCGTGCGCGTTTATGCGAAGAGATTATTTGACTTCAAAAAAATGTATTCCTCTCTGGCCCCAGAGGCTTAACATTTCACCGGCGGAAAGAAATAACTGCTAAAGTATCTTCTTTTGTCGATTGTAATTTATATAGGTTATTTTGAGCCCTGGCACTTCTACATTTTCTTTCTTTTTTTTTTTATGGAGGCCTACGATTACTAGAACCTAAATATTGATATTTTGAAACAAAATAAAACTTTTTTTTCTTCTCTAACTTGATAGTAATATGAGTGAATTGGATAATAGAAAATATTTTTAAAATAATAAAAAGGATTGGTGAAGATTTAGCCAGCCATTTTATTGGGAATGGGGGCAGTAGCTCTCAATATTTTGAGACCCACAGGCATGGGCGTATTCATGGGGGGCAATGCGCCCCCCCCCCCCTACATTTTGAAAAAAATGTCATATAAAAGGAAGAGCTCCCCCCCCTTACATTTAAAAAAAATGTCATAAAGTTGTTATTTGCCCCCCCCCCCGGAAAATTTTTGCCCCCCCCCCCCGGAAAAATTTCTTGCGACGCCCATGCCCACAGGTACAGAAAGAAAAAGCTAAACTAGTTGTTTATATTGTTTATTAAGGAATTATTAGAATTGTTGGCGATCCACTTCAGATCAGATGACGCTTTGAGAACCACTGCTGTGTCGAGTTTTAAATTAAATATTTTATTTACATCATTCAATGTATTACATTCTATGTATTACACATTATGAAATAGATTATTTAATGGCTATTTTTACAGGGAATTTAATGGAACCACTATTAGTGGGTCTCAATTTACGCTGGTTGTTATGCGAATTCAGATTTACGTGGTTTGTGCTAATCGTAAAAAAAGATTGTCAAAACTACCAGATTCTATGTGTTTTATAATATGTAGAGTAGGAGGAGTCGGGTATGTGCCAGGACTTTGTTATGTTATATAAGATGTAGAGTAGGAGGAGTCGGGTATGTGCCAGGACTTTGTTATGTTATATAAGATGTAGAGTAGGAGGAGTCGGGTATGTGCCAGGACTTTGTTATGTTATATAAGATGTAGAGTAGGAGGAGTCGGCTATGTGCCAGGACTTTGTTATGTTATATAAGATGTAGAGTAGGAGGAGTCGGGTATGTGCCAGGACTTTGTTATGTTATATAAGATGTAGAGTAGGAGGAGTCGGGTATGTGCCAGGACTTTGTTATGTTATATAAGATGTAGGGAGGGGGGAGTAGGGTATGTGCCAGGAAGTCGTTAAGTTTAATCAAGGGTTGAAACAAATTGTGCAATAAAATTTTATATTCTTTATCTGATTCTTTTTTTGAAGACTTATTTTTACAATGAGAAAACTTAAAATATTATTATTATATTTAGAAAAAAAAAAACATGAGTTCAAGTCTCATATTAAATTGAATCGGTGTTATTGTACATTTGTCCGAAATAAATTTAGTTCGTCATAATTTGACATAAAATATTTTTTTGTAGATATTATTAACATATAAAAATACTGGGTGATACATTTTATATCTAACTGTTGATTTTGTTTCGTGTGTAGCTACTCAAAGTGAAACTGTAGACTAAATCTTTATTTTTACTATTGGAGCAGAAAGGCTCATGGCAATAAGGGAATTAATAAGTCTGAGACAATGAAGTTTGCTTTTTTTATTATTCGCTCCCCTTTTACTTGGTAAACAAAATGTTCAAACGAAATCTTTGGGTAGCTGTGTCTAAATGTTTCTAAATGACAAATGACAATAATTTGTTATAAAATATACATTTTTTTTCATGATACGGTTTATCTAGACTTTCTTTATCTGATGTTGTGCATCTAAGCTCTCTTTATATGATGTTTTGTATCTAAACTTTCTTTATCTGATGTTGTGTATCTAAACTTTCTTTATCTGATGTTGTGTATCTAAACTTTCTTTATCTGATGTTGTGTATTTAAACTTTCTTTATCTGATGTTGTGTATCTAAACTTTCTTTATCTGATGTTGTGTATCTAAACTTTCTTTATCTGATGTTGTGTATCTAAACTTTCTTTATCTGATGTTGTTCATCTAAACTTTCTTTGTCTGATGTTTTGTATCTAAACTTTCTTTATCTGATGTTGTGCATCTAAGCTTTCTTTATCTGATGTTGTGCATCTAAACTTTCTTTATCTGATGTTTTGTATTTAAACTTTCTTTATATGATGTTGCGTATCTAAATTTTCTTTATCTGATGCCGTGCATCTAAACTTTCTAATTTGCTGTTTGTATAATTATGTATGGTTGCTGCATTACATCAATAAAAATGAAATAATAATAAACTCATTACTAGTGTTCAGTTAAAGTAATGACCCTGAAAGTACAAGTACCCAAGGTACACATCTTTTATTTTAATAGCAAGTAAGAGTGCATCTGTAAAGTACACAATGTGCAAGTATGGGTATCCAATATCTGGTAATCAGATAGCAGAATGATCAACCCTAAGATTGACAATTACATTAACTCGTTTTGTATCTTTCTAACTCTCTTTTTTTATTTAGCTTTCTCTCTCACACTCTCTCTCTCACACTCTCTCTCTCTCTCTCTCTCACTCTCTTTCTCACACTCTCTCTCACACTCGCTCTCATCTCTCTGTCTCTCTCTTCCCCCCTCTCTCTCACTCTCTCTCTCACACACTCTATCTCTCTCACACTCTCTCTATCTATCTATCTATCTATCTATCTATCTATCTATCTGTCAGTACTATACCTAATTTAAAGTTTTAATGAAACTAAGAATCATGTTAATCAAACCCATACGTTAACATCTTAAAGCTGTGAAAGGTCTTTGACCAATGAACATGTTGAAGTTATTTAAAGTATTTAATTCATTCATAACGAATCAATGGTTTTATCTATACTTGAAGTTATTAAAATAAACTACATTAAAGTTATAGCTTAATTTAATGTGTTGAATAATAAAACTACATCAAAGTTATAGCTTCATGTGTTGAAAAATAAAAACTACACTAAAGTTATAGCTTAATGCGTTGAATAATTAACTACATTAAAGTTATAGCTTAATTTAATGTGTTGAATAATAAAACTACATCAAAGTTATAGCTTCATGTGTTGGATAATAAAACTACATTAAAGTTATAGCTTAATTTGTTGAATAGTTAACTACATAAAATTTTTTGTTTAACATATTGAAGCTATTATAATCAACTACATAAAGTTATAGTTTAACACGTTGAAGTTATCTGACGTAATGATCTGTTATTTGATTCTGTCGGTCTTCATTCATCTTAAACACCATGTCATATGGATAAGGAACTGCAGGTTTGGACAGGTCATCCAAGAGCTGCATCTGTAATGACAATAAAAAAATCATACAAGCATTTGGGGAATTGACCAAGTAAAATAATACAAACAAATGACTGACCAATTCTAGTGCAGGTCTACGAGATTAGAATTTTAACAATTGGTGGACTGTATCATTGGACACATTCGTTTGATTGGCTGAATTGTTTCAGCTCAAGTTTTATAAATAAAACTATTTTAAACAGCACAGACTACTTCATCCATAAGTTCCATGATCTCTGACCATTTATAAATTTCACTAAACCTTGTCAAATGTTGCATATTTTAAAACGAATACTCCCTAACACATTCTAAGTACTGGCATGATTTGTTTGCAAATCTTTGTTGGTCTGCGGGATCATTTTGCTAGTATTTTATTTAAAACTTTATGTTTTTGTCTTCATTATAATTTTTTTTTATATAGCAATCATTTTGTTTTAATAAACACGACTTCGACTTAATACTCTATTTTATTCTCCTTGAGAAATTCCTTGACTCTGCATTTTTTATACAGTAGAGGTACCGTACACTATTTTAATAGCAGATTGCTTATTAAAATAATGAACTCCATTGGTGGATCACTACCGAAGCCGTCAATTTTAGAACCCCTGACTTACTCTGTGAACTGGGATTCTTCTGACTCCCCGCCCCCCCCCCTAAAATTACCCAGCTTCTTTGCAACAAGGTAAATAGATATAATAATTTTGTCGTGAAAACTATTCGGGTTGTCCCTCCTTGGAGTCGGCACACCGTAAGCAAATGTAGACGTCAATAGACCCAGACAGACTGTAACGGATGAAATATTATTGTTGTCACTTTGTAACGGATTGTAATAAGTAAATCAATTCAAGTACTATGGTTCATAATAGTTTATTAACAATACAATAAAATATAGACATTAGAATAAATCCAATATGAACTGAATTATCACAATGACTAATAATCTCCTTAAGTCAATGAATAAACTCAACTGATTAACTGAACTCATATACTCTGATACGCTGACTGAACTGAACTTCCTAAACTGACTGTCTCTCTTAACTGAACTTCCTAAACTGACTGTCTCTCTTAACTGAACTTCCTAAACTGACTGTCTCTCTTAACTGAACTTCCTAAACTGACTGTCTCTCTTAACTGAACTCTTTAACTGAACTGACTCGCTAACTGACTGATGATCATCTCAACTGAACTCTCGTATCTTACAAACATCCTCTTATATAATTTGCTTGCATCATACTCGAACATTCTACGTCCCTCTCTAATCACAATTCTTAGACAATCCTATTTTCAATCAACATGCTATTTAGCCTCTCGAAATAACTAGAGTCTTGACCCCGTGACCTCAGGTTGACCTGGTTGGCCAAGCTACAAACATACACACACACCTGTGTGCAGAGTACACACAACTATACTATGACACTGACATTGACATTTACAAATATAAAGACAAAAATAAAGCATCCAATAGTAAAGAGGAAGACTTTAATTCTGTGAAATATAACAAACTGGACTTACCTCTTGTTTGTTGAGTGACCAGCCAGTGCCAGCAGCTAAATTATCATCCAACTGAGACAGAGTTCTGGCCCCTAGAACAACAGAGGAAACAACGTCTCTCTGTAACAACCAACGTATAGCAACTTGAGGAACACTGCGAACTAGCGGGAGAAAAAAATGCGTTGTAATTGATAGGTTAGGCTAGAGGTGGGCACACTTTTTTACCCGCGGGCCACATTTTTTAAAATTATATTTGACTTTCACAAAGATCACAGGGATGGAGGTGTTAATGTAACTGAATTAAAATTGAATGATGTGAACGAGAGGAGAGAATCAGATCACAGGCCGGATCAAACTTCCTGAAGGACCCTTCGGCCTTAGTTTGCCCATATCTGAGTTAAACTAATGCGTTGCTACTGTAAGTGCTAGCGGTCAAGAAATAAACATTCTTTAGCGTTGTTTTATCTTTGTTTCATGTTTTAAATTAATAATTTTTTTTGAATGATTAATGGAGATCTGTATTATGTGACACTAAACCAAGATTTTAAAATTATATCCAAGGAAGTTAACTCCAGTTCATCTGAGCTCTCTGGTGTTATTTTGAATCCCTCACATGCTGAGAGCCATCTGGAAAAAAAAAAAAGAAATATGTACGCACCGTGTTTGGTTGCTATAGACTGCAAGGCTTCAATGACGTCAAAAATCTGGTCATCAAACGTCTTCCACGAGGGCGCTGCTTGCATGGCTCTGTTCTCGTTGTCAGCAACGAATCCCAGTCGGCCTTCGGTGGGCTTGACGCCTCGCTTCACTTTGCCTGTCAGCAGCCCACTGATTGAGAGAGATGTTCTTGTATTGTGTGTTTGTTGCCTTTTTTTTACTTTTAAAACGTACAACTTCACTTATTTATAAGATATGGTGATCTAAAAATGTACAACAGACCCTTTGAGTGGACTCCAGGGCAACACACCAATGCCAGCTGCCTTACAGACCTGGAAAGCTTCAAGCTCAGAATCTCTACTGGCCAGGCTGTATTGTTGCTATGGAAACAATGTTGTTGTCAGTATTTAATCAAGATATTATCATTTAATCAACACTGCAATTTTATATTCACTTCTAATGTCAAATAGATTCAGTTAACATTTGTAATGATGTTCTTCGTAATGCATAGTTGTACTATATGAAAACTTTCTAGTTAATTTAGTAAACATTCTAAATTTGTGCTTCATTTAACACATCATTTTTCAAAAGTGATACAATCTCATATAATAAAAAGTAAAGTTCTCTTATTAACCCTAATGACCCATTGCGCCAGATGAATTGTAGCATTCATCTTTTACTTAACCTCGGCATATAAAGGGATTATTTGGTTAGCACTAGGGAGCGACCGATACCGATATTTTTCTCCAGCATTTTTACCGAAACCGATACCGATATTTTTTTTAATCAACAACAATGCCAAACTCGTGTCTTTCTCGTGCTGTAGTTCCCAATTTAATGACGTATGTCAACCCATGTTCACCCCTTCCCTGTCATATTTCGTAATTCTTCACCCACGCGTGTCTTGTTTACCCCCCCCCCCCCAACTTCCCATCCCAAAAAAAATACACACAGATGTCCACTAATTGTATAATTCAAGGTCATACATTAGAATTTAAAAAATGCCAATCCTATTGTTTCAAGGTCATATCCTGATGCAATTTTTGTGGACATGACAATTTCTGTGTACGGGTTTTTTTTTCCTTTTTTTTAAAATCTTGTTTGATCTGGTTATAGAATTGGGTTATTTACGGATTTTTTTTCTGCAACTCTATTGTGAAAAAAAAAACAATGTATCGGCAGCCAAAAAACGGCCGGTCCGATAGTTAACCCATAGTGCCAGCCCCGTAGCCAAGAAAAAGAGGAAAAATTAAAGAAAAAGTAAAGGTGCCCTCTTGCTGGGTATTGGCGCCCCCTGCTTACTTTGACCTGGCTACAAGCCTGCATATTGCCAAAATCGGTTCGACTATCGGTCGCTCCCTACAAAAATCGGTCGATCCCATATTAACCATAGTGCCAATATCGGTCCGATACCGATCCGATTATCGGTCGCTCCCTAGTTAGCACAATGCCAAGACCCAACTTGAGTCAGGTGGACTTGTGAGCAAACTTTTACCAGGACCTAGAAAAATGTTCCTGTATCTCAATAAGAACCGAATCCAGGACGCTCAGGTCGTCAGTTATGTAATGCTAAATTTTAAAAAAAAGTTTGTCGCAAAGTTGCCAGTCATTTAAAAAAGGAGTGATCTAAAGAAGAGATTGTCACCCAATTTAAAATGTGTTTTAAGAAATCATAAAATCATATAAATATTAAAATAAAGTATAATATATATAAAAGCTATTTGGGGGTCTGCGTTAAATCGAAAGTAAAGAATTAATACAACAGTATTCCAGTTTAAATAACAATCCTGAAAAAATCGGATCTGCCCGGAACCAAAAAATAACATAGCCTACCCATCAAGCCTAAGGGGATATAACTCTGTGCAAAGGTTTTGCAGGGTACAGCCAGTGCCGGCCTTAGACATTTTTGTGATATAGGCCCTCTTTAGTTTCATTTTTCTAAGAAAACTCTATAAATGCTATTTATTTTGAAGTAAATCCAAATTATGAAAATAAAAATATGATGTATTTATAGTTTAATTACTGGTCTTCATTCTTCATAACAAATTTTTAAAATTTGGCAACTTTATAAAAGTTAAAGAGTTTTAAGTATAGTAGTGTATTTTATGAAGTTTTTTTTTCTGCTAAGTGAAAAAAGAAATGAAAAATAAAAAAATGGATGTCTTGTTTATAAAGCATTAAACAGATTGAAGAGAATTCAAGAAAAATATGCTTTTCTAACTTTTGCAGAGGCAAACTCTTCACTTACTTCGGTCAGATCCAAATCTTCTGCAATCGTTTTCTCTATAGATATTGTAGCTAAACTAACCAAACGATTCTGAGACATGGTAGAACGAAGATAAGTTTTTATGAGTTTGAGCTTCGAAAAGCTTCTCTCTGCACTCGCCACTGTTATCGGGAGTGTAAGGGAAATTCCCAATGCCACGTACACATTTGGAAAAAGAGTGAACATGCCCATTCCACATAGATATTCTAATATAACTCTAGGCAACCACGCCCATTCCACATAGATAGTCTAATATAACTCTAGGCAACCACGCCCATTCCACATAGATAGTCTAATATAACTCTAGGGCTTGATTTTTCTGTAATTCTCCTTGACAGTGACGCAACCAGCAAAAAATGCTGGGGGGGGGGGCCTCACATATAGAAAAAAGACAGTTTGACAGTCTTTTTAGTAACTTTATATAGTAAAATATTTATTGATGATTTGGTCTGTGAGGGGGCTCAACTTCCCAAGCCCCCCCCCCCGCCCCCTCCCTGGTTGCGCCACTGCTTCTTGATAAAGCAAATAGTTCATCGCACAATTCTGTTGCATTAATGTCTGCTGAATCTTCGTTTTCAGATGTTAAAGCTAATTGAAGGTCCATGCAATCTTTGAAAACCTCTCTTTTATCACATTTCTCCAGTTTTTAATGTCATACAAAAATCCACATAAATCGCTATGATATATTAACTGCATAAATTGATCATTAACTGATTAAATTGCGGTATCCAATATCTGGTTAAAAAAATTTTACTCTGAAATTCATTTCTGGCTCGAGAATTGGATCGTCTGGAACTTCATAGTCAAATTGTCTCTTTCTTAGTCGAGATCTTATTTGTATTTCCGTATTGAAATTGCACTCAATACCAAGTTCTTCAGCCAACGATTTAGCTGTTTTAATTGCTTTGGCAAAAACTTCATCTGTTCTATAATTCTGGAGCATAGTTTTAGTTGCATTCAATTGTTGAATTGATTTCTTTAAATCAAGATCTTTTACTTGAAATGTTTTGCTAGATATATTGATCTCAAATAAAACATCATACCAAATCACTAATGAACAAATAAACTTGAAATCGAGCATTTTTTGTGCTATTCCCTTAGCTTCTGCACGGGACTGGGTTCCAAGTGGTCCAGAAAGTGAAATGTCATCAGCAATTGAAACGAGTGCATCGTAAATTTCAACTATTTAGTATCGAATTACCTTCACAGCATTAACGAATTTCCCAACGTGCAGCGCATAACTTTTAAACAGTTAAACCTGCTGCCTCTTTGTTTTTGACATATTCTAATAATACATTCCAGCGATGTGTTGATGCAGAAAAAAGGTGTACATGTTATGAATTACCTCAAAAAACCTTACTGCTTCAAAACAACAGTTTACGGCATCATTCACCACCAAATGCACATTGCATGGGACATAAGGGCTCTTCGATTTAGCTCTTTAACTCTTGCTTGGACACCATTATGTATTCCCCGCATGTTCGCTCCGTTATCGTAGCCTTATCCCCTCATATCATCTAGACAAATGCCTGAATTTGACAGTTCTTTAAGTAAAATTTCCATCATACTTGCACCTGTAGATTTTTCAAGTTCTACGAATCCAATGAAGTGTTCATTGATAGAAACTTCTGAAGGTTTGTCATTAGTCGATTCATTTGCTGTAACAAATCTAACAATCATTGTAATCTGTTCTTTGTGTCTGACGCCTGGTGTGCAATCGAGAACTATAGTAATATATTTTGCATTTTTAGATCAATTATCACTTTCTGTTTTACCCTCTTACTCAACAGTTGAATGATCTCATTCTGAATATTTTTTCCTAAATAATGTTCATGAATTTTATCTGATTTTATAATCTTATATGTTCTTTCATTACCGGATCAAAGTCAGCAATAACGTCTACAAATTTCAAAAAGTTTCCATTATGAGGTGTATATAACCGATCAGACTGCCCTCTCAGGGGTAAATTTTGAACTCCATGTACTCTGACCAAAAATATTATTCTTTCTAATACATCCTTCCATTGTTTCGCTTCACGATTTATAAGGCGCTGATTCACGTCATCTATAGTTTTATTATTTGTTATCCTCATTTTTAGTTCTTTCCAATCATAACTGGTTAAACGATCTGGAGCAATATACTTGACATATTTTTCCAGTCAAAACTGCCATGTGTTGCTAAGGCAGATTTACTCCTGTTATATATTCTGCAGCAAAAACAATATACCTTATCTACTGAAGTAGAATACATCAACCATTTCCTTTTTAAAGTTTTTCCGTTAGCCAGTTTGCGTGTATAGTGGTAATTGTCTCCCACTTTCATCTTTTGGATAACCAGACTCAAATTTGATCTGCTTTGGATCATGCTGAATAAAAAAAAACAACGAATATTATCACTATATCTGGCCATTTAGCAGGATCCTCAATTATATCTGAATCTAATTTTATTAAATGCAAACTTGCATTCCCATGATATTTTTGATTTTATTTTATTTTGATGGAATTTGCCGCTCCTTGAAATAATGCCGCTCTAGGCCGCTGCCTATATCGCCTATACCTAAAGCCGGCACTGGATACAGCTAGTACAGTATAAAGATCGAATTCCAGTTCCATTTATTTATCTAGCAACGTCTCGATGTATGACGTGCAGTTCAGAACATTTCGAAGACAGATACAAATTCATGTCAAACATAACAACAGATAGCAAACAGCGTCAACGTTTAGAATTATTTATTTTAATGTTATTTATTTATCAAAGGCCCGGTACCCGGACCGGCGAGTAGGCACACAGTTGAAGTTGAAAATGGTGATATATATATTAGCTCGTTAACAATCAGTCTATATACTTGCAGTGGCCCCAAGGACATGAACAGATTATTGTAGCCAAAATACATTTGAGAATAGGGACACCTAATAATACATCAAATAAAGTTCATATGTTAAATAGTTCCTCCCAAAGAAAATAATCCTCACTATGGGTAAACATAATTAACAACTCTTAAAATCATATTCCTTCATAATATTTTAATAGACTCCTTTCCAAACAGTTATTCATTTAATGTTTTATGATGTTCAACATGGCGTATTTAAAAAAATAGAGAGACGTGAGTGCTTGTGTTAAGCAAAACGCTACATGTTTATCAGGTGGTTTATTTACTGTTATACACATTGTAGCATAGTACAATTAACTAAGAAAAATTGCCGACCCGGCACTGCAGAACCTAGGGATTTAGGGGCCCGGTGGACTTGGCCTCTTTGGGGGCTGCCCCTGCATTTTGACATGAGATAATTTTTGACGCTTCTCAAGCTTGGTCCCGAGAAGAAAGAATCGTTGTGTAGCTTTTAGCTGACCTTCAATTAAAAACATAGTATTCCATCATTGCAGTTGAGGCCGCAGACGCAGAAAACATTAGGCCTCTTAAAAAAAGAGACATATCAAAGCTTTCAACATTATAGTTCTGTGAAGCCAATACCGAACCAATGGATTTTAGGCATCTTCGGGAGCCACTACATTTTGACATGAGATAATGTACTTAATATTTAGTTTAAAAAATATTTTGGGGGCCCTCCTCAAACTGGGCCCCCTCCATACACCCTCTGTGTGAAGCCCCCATCATAAATATGTTAGTTTGCATTGTAAACATTGTGTACGGCGCTACTCAAACTCAACCCTTATTCAATTCATTCATGTGACGTAATAGTCAAAAAATGAAAAAAAAATGTGACGTATTTTAGGTTGGTAATAAAGGGAAATAATTGAACATTTGAAAAAGACATATTTTAGAAATAAAAACAATTTAAACAATATAAATATTACATTATATTGAGGTATCCATAACTTTGGTTTAAAATTTAAATTGTGAAACATAACACAGAATATTAATTGAACGATTTCTGTACATATTTCTTTTATGATTGCTTCTCATTTAATAACAAATTGAACACCATAAATTTATTACGATACTGTGGGATATACAAAGGCCTATGTAATTTCTTTTTGTCGACAATTATTTCGGATAGTATTTCAAAATATTTTGGCATGATTTTGTGATCTCTCCTTCCTGGTCTGAGAGACATACCATGAACCACGGGGGATGGATCATAGGGGTTCTCTAATCAGGAAAAAAAACCATTGCACACTCACCCCGCCGCTCTGTAGGCATGGCAGACGTGCATCAGCGCCGCCAACAATGTTGGTGTGGTAGGCACACTACACCCTACCATACTGGCAATGGCGGCGTTAAAAAAAATATTTTGGTATGATTTTGTGTTACTTCTCCTAAGATCGCTTTATTACCCTTTGGTAATGATTGAGGCGGTCGTAAACAGTATTACATTGTGATTGCCATTTGGCATTCATGAGCTTACCTGCCGTATTTTAGTGTACGGTGTTTTGTCACCTCGGCACTAAACATATGGCTGGTCCAATGTCATTTCTGGCAGCCATGTAGGAGACAATTCTTACTCGGCTGGCCAGTTGGTTGCCGGATCATGCATGTTAAGAAGAAAACAGTAAATGTTTCTGCCATCTTTGAATTGTTTATGCCGCCATGTTGGATGACAGACGGAAGTCGCGATGACAGACGGAAGTAGCGATGACAGACGGAAACCGGAACACATGATGTAAAATTTGTATTATAAATATTTCAATACTCTAAAGCAGTAGTCCCCAAAACCCCAGCCGCGGACCGGTGGCCGGTCTGTTTATCAAATGTTACTGGGCCGCCTGTTATGGGTCCTTATAATGATAATATTTGTAGAAGGTGTAATAATTCAGGCAACTCAAATTATGAAGTTAACTCCAGTGAAGTAACATCAACAATCATTTAATACGTGAACATAGGAGGAGTATAATAGCAAACTGTAAATATGCATCCATCTACATCGATGCCCAAAGCTAGACTAACTATAAAACAAAGCCTGCGCTCCCAACTGTCGGTTTAATATACGTCATTTGCAGGGGTGGACTGGGCCGCCGGAACACCGGGAAGATTCCCGGTGGGCCGGTGGGCCGCCAGGACCGGTTATATAATAATTAATAACTAATATGCGGTGATATTAGAGGCAACTACCAAAATGGCGTCCATAATGTTCAAACCAACAGCGACGTACTCTTACGTCAATAAAATGTTACGGACTTAACTGACAGCACAATATTTATGAAAACAATTCAGGCAGTGGCAGATCTAAATTCCGAAAATGATACTTCAGTTATCGATGATAAAAACACCAGTTACTATTTCAAACGTCCTCGACAGAATACCTTACAATCATTTGTTTAATTTCACCCAATACAACCAAGTGCGAGTGAAACTGATCTACCATTTACAAATGCGCATCGAGTATTTTTCAGAAGCAATGGTATCAATAGTAATTGGGTGTCATACTGTAAAGAATCTAAAGATTTGTTTTGCACAGTATGCTTAGCATATGAATTCCTGGAAACGTGCATCAAAGATTAGAGGAACATGAAAACAGCAAATATCACGAGAAGTGTGTGGAAGCTTCTATAATGTCTGTAAATGAAAGACACATTGATAGCATTTTATTTTCTCAGCAAAATAAAAAAGGTGCCAACAAGTTCAAGAAAAGAGACAAGTGCTGGAAAGAGTAATTGAGATTCTGAAAATGATTGGAAAACGTTGTCTTAGTTATCGGTCAAAAAATAATGCTTCCTATACATTAAACGACGATCATGGAAATTTCTTGGAAATAATATTACTCTTGTCAAAATTTGACTCAATTATTTAAAAACATCTTGATATGGTTATTGAGAAAAGTAATGACAGACATGCATCTAATTTGGCGAATAAGGGGAGTGTAAATTTGATTACCCTCATATCGAAGACGACATTTAATCATATCATTGATGTAATAAGAAAATTAATAAAGAAAACTATTTCGGAGAAAAATAAATCTGCTGGTATGTTTTCAGTTCAATTAGATACAACTCAGGATTTAAGTGTGAAGGACCAATGTTCAATAATTATGAGATACCGGTATGTAACAGATAAAGTTCATGAGCGATTGATAGGCTTTGCAAACTGTACATCTTCTACTGGAAAAGGTATGTTTGAATTATTTCAAGAGAAACTCATTCAATTTAACATAATATTGTGTCGGTAATGCTACAGATGGGGCAGCCAATATGCAAGGGTTTACTAAATGGCTGAGTGACGTTGCACCTCATCAAATTTATGTCTGGTGCTACGCATATGTATTGAATTTTGTTCTAAGTGATACTACTCAAACCACGACCTCTTCAATTAGCCTATTTCAACTGCTTAACGCATGTGCGGTGTTCTTTAGAGAATCGTATAAAAGAATGGTTGTTTGGGTCGATCATAAACAGAAATCTAGACACCAAAGATGAAATATTATTGGTGAAACGCGATGGGGGGTCAAAGAAAGTGAGTTAAATTTTTTTTTGGAAATTTCGATAATCCAAACTCATCATTGCTCATTACAAGAACTAGCACATTCGGACGCATTCAATGCAAAAATCAGGGATACACAAACTTTACTAGATAAATTTATCAAGTTTTAAACTGTTGTCACTGCAAAACAATACTTAAGAATATTCCAGCACACAGGATCGCTTTCTAATTATTTACAAACCACCGGAATGGATGCACTGCACGCATACCGTAATGTAGATTGTACTGTTAAGTTGTTAGAAAATATTTCAAGATATTTCGATGTTGTTCTCGACAGTGCCAAACGATTTGTTTCCTGGGCTAATAACAAGTTGGAAGAAGAATTTGTTGAAATTACCATTGAGGAAATATTTATAGAGAAACGTTTACACAAACCAAAAGCGATGTCTGATGAGAGGTAGTAGGAAATAATGCAGAGGACAGATATCGCATTGAAGTTCATAACTGCATCATGGACAAAATTGTAAAAACTATTGAAAAGCGATTTGAAAGTCACGATTTTATATACGCAGATATTGCCTGTCTTGATCCACAGAATTTTGAGGATATTAAACAACAAGGTTTGGCTACATCAGCGATGAATCGCCTTAGCACTATTCTCTTTAAATTTGATGAAAGCGCCAGAGCGACTAATCTCAGTGAAGAGCTAATTGACTTTGCGCAGAAATGGGACAAATTTATAAATTCTGTCCCCGACGAATACATTCTCCAAATGTTCGCTGATTCAGAAGAGGACAGCGTCATTGAACATTCGCCACATGAACTCTGGGACGACTAAGTTGTGGATAAGAGTGAGGAACTTCGAAAATGCAAATTTTGCAAAAAATGTCCTGTTTGCTGCTTTTCTGTACTACATAAATACAGTTTCTATAGGCAAACATACAAGTATCTCTTTAGTGCATATAAACTTTTATTGACCCTGTCTTCTACCCAAGTAGCTTTTGAGAGATCTTCCCTGAAATACATTAAGAATCGCTTGCGAAGCTCATTGTCTTCTACACACCTTGAAGCTTTTATGCTTATGTCAACAGAAACCGATGTTTTAAGTGAACTAAATAGTGACACAATTATAGATCATGTAGCCGAAATGGCACCCAGCTTAAAGAAGTTGCGTATACTATAAACACCATCACAGTGAGTCCGAATAAATTGATTTATAACTTGAATTGACGCATTCTTGATATTTTATATACAATTATAAATTATATATTCCATTTATCGTTTTTTTGTTACTGTATACTGTAATTTGTAAAATTACCCATGACTTTGGAGGCCTCGGCCCTCAGGTTTGGATGGAAAAAATGCACAAGGAAAATAAAATTCATGAAGATAGGGCCGCTTTTTGTTTTTTTCCCGGCCGCTTGAACTCCCCAGTCCACCCCTGGTCATTTGGTACGTCATTTGTACCAAATGACGTATACACTAAAATCTACAATAAACTTCAACACAAGATGGCGGAATGACGCCATAGCTACTGCGGTGGGCGGAGCCTACCGAATTGCGTCATCAAGCTTAGGCTATACTATTTCTCCACACCGCCCAAGAAACATCAAATTATTTCCTATTTTATTTACTGCGGTGTATTTCTCTCGGGAGAGTGCGACTTTCAATGGACGCGAGGAGGTCCCCCTTCCCTTCAGTGGGCCGCGGTGAAATTAACAAACGTTGACCGGTCCGTGGTGAGAAAAAGGTTGGGGACCACTGCTCTCAAGCTAATGGAATTTTTTTTTTACACTTAACTGTTAACGTTTTATTTCTTTGAGTGAAAGTCAAGTATCAACATTAATTAGACATATGTTTGTATTAAAATATCAAATTATATTTAAAAGATTAAGTATAATCAACATTTTACCTGAAGGCTGGCTATGGGGTTCAGTCCTAATTTCTCCGTGGTGTCTATAATCCTCTGGAGCTGCCATCCTGTCACATTACTGACTCCCGCATAACGGACTTTGCCGCAGCGAACTAGGTCATCCAGGGTACGCAGTGTTTCCTCCAGGGGCGTGGCGTCATCAAAACAATGAGTCTAATTGGTGGAACATAGGCGTCATCAAAACAATGAGTCTAATTGGTGAAACACAGGCGTCATCAAAACAATGAGTCGTATTGGTGAAACATAGGCGTCAAATTATTGATTTGTTTGTACATTATGTCTGTTGGTAGGTTAGTTTGTTTGTTTGTATATGGGTCGATATGTAGGTAGGTGGCGTATAACACTTGGTAGGAATTATCTGTGTGGTTATATCAGTCAGTATTATGTATGTGTGTGGTTATATCAGTCAGTATATATTATGTGTGTGGGAATATCAGTCAGTAAATATTATGTGTGTGGGTATATCAGTCAGTATATATGTATGTGTGTGGGTACATCAGTCAGTATATATGTATGTGTGGGAATATCAGTCAGTATATATGTATGTGTGTGGGTATATCAGTCAGTATATATGTATGTGTGTGGGTATATCAGTCAGTATATATGTGTTTGTGTGGGTATATCAGTCAGTATATATGTATTTATGTAGGTCAGTATATATGTATGTGTGTGTGTATATCAGTCAATATATATGTTTGTGTGTGGGTACATCAGTCAGTATATATGTATGTGTGTGGGTATATCAGTCAGCATATATGTATCTGTGTGGGTACATCAGTCAGTATATATGTATCTGTGTGGGTACATCAGTCAGTATATATGTATGTGTGGGTACATCAGTCAGTATATATGTATCTGTGTGGGTACATCAGTCAGTATATATGTATGTGTGGGTATATCAGTCAGTATATATGTATGTGTGTGGGTGTATCAGTCAGTATATATGTATGTGTGGGTACATCAGTCAGTATATATGTATCTGTGTGGGTACATCAGTCAGTATTTATGTATTTGTGTGTGGGTGTATCAGTCAGTATATATATGTGGGGGGGGGGGGTATTTCAGTCAGTATACTGTTAGATATGGATATAGATGTGTGGTAGGTATATTCCATTATATACATATGTAGTGTGAAGTCAGCTCAGACTGTTGTCACACTTAACTGGTACAGGTCGACACAGTTTGTGCGAAGTCTGCTCAGACTGTTATCACACTTACCTGGTACAGGTCGACATAGTTTGTACGAAGTCTGCTCAGACTGTTGTCACACTTACCTGGTACAGGTCGACAGAGTTTGTGCGAAGTCTGCTCAGACTGTAGTCACACTTACCTTGTACAGGTCGACATAGTTTGTGCGAAGTCTGCTCAGACTGTTGTCACACTTACCTGGTACAGGTCGACATAGTTTGTACGAAGTCTGCTCAGACTGTTGTCAATGCTGGTTGTGATGTGACGTCGACTCAGTTCAACGTTGTTAGCGTTTTTCTCAGTACCCATTGTGAAACGAACTTTTGTAGCGATAACGAAATTTTCTCGCGTTTGTCTACAGAAATGGGGGGGGGGAGTTGACAAGAAATAATATTTACTTGAACATATGTTTAAGAGACAAAATATTAAACTTAAATTTTACTTTATAAATACTTATCGCTTGACCAAAATACCTAATTTGCCATGAAGTTCTGAAGCCTTAATTGTTGATGGATACTTTGTTTATTGTAACTTGTATTAGTTACTGTTAACATTACTTCATTTTTTATGACAAATAATTACCTGACAATATGCGTATGAGTTTACGTTAAAACAATAGGTTTTGAGCCATTTCTAAGTTTTAGAAGACTCGGTTTGAGACATTGTGGCATTGTCAGGTGTTTTGGGGCTTTAGTCTGTGGCATTGTCAGGTGTTTTGGGGCTTTAGTCTGTGGCATTGTCAGGTGTTTTGGGACCATGGTCTGTGACATTGTCAGGTGTTTTGGGGCCTTAGTCTGTGGCATTGTCAGGTGTTTTGGGGCATTAGTCTGTGGCATTGTCAGGTGTTTTGGGACCTTAGTCTTTGACATTGTCAGGTGTTTTGGGGCCTTAGTCTGTGGCATTTTCAGGTGATTTGGGGCCTTAGTCTTTAGCATTTTCAGTTTGTTTTATTGCCTCTAGACCTTACTAGATCGGGAAATCATGCACAGCTAAAGCGAAAACAATGGAATGGGGGGAAACCATGACTGGTAAAAATAATATATGCAAGCTGTTTTTTTTAACTAGGAGTACAAAGATGTCGAAAGTTTTGGGAAACACTGCTCGAGACGAAATGAAATATACTTTTATGAGAAAGCATCTTGCAGTTTGAGTAATATCCAATGGTATAACCATAAAGTAGGCTAAGATCTACTACTACTAGATACCCAACTGCCCACTATCTTTTCAGAGTTGCCACGCCCATAGATGTCAGCTGTGTCCAGGAAGTTGCCTCCCCACTCAACGTAGCGGTTGATAAGCTGATGAGATGTGGCCTCGTCACATTGACCAGGTGTGGGAAACTAATAAAACATCATAATTCAATAAATTAACGAAACATTATAGTTCAATAAACTAACGAAAAATTATAATTCAATAAACTAACGAAACATTATAATTCAATAAATTAACGAAACATTATAATTCAATAAACTAACGAAACATTATAATTCAATAAACTAACGAAACATTATAATGCAATAAACTAACGAAACATTAAACTAATGAAAATGGGTTTTTGTGTTCATACTTACAAATGACTCACCAAAAGTCATTGTACCAAGACACAGATTTGAAACTTTAAGTCCAGTATTTCCAAGAAAAACTTGTGGCAGCTGGTTTTCTTTAGGTACAGTTGAAGCCATTGTTTTCACAAGGTTCCTACGTGAGTAAACAGAGCATTCACTGTCAATAGTTTATTGCATCTATATACATGTCAATCTCTTATTACCCTCCCATCCATTCTAAGCCATATCAGTATAAATATATATATACATATATATTTTTTTAATAAACGTTAAATGTTATTTACTAAGAACACTATTTAAAAAATAGTTGAATTAACTTCTTCTTCGTTCTCGCTTCGTCGAGATTGCCTGGCAGTATGTTTTGCGCCGTTAAGGCCCACTGCCTCCGTCTTCAAGCCTGCTGTTATTTCTGGATTTGCTTCTATAGTTTTTGGTCAGCCAAGGTCATATACAAGGCAGCAGTTGATTGAATTTCGGAGTTTTCTCTCCTAGATGACTGATATCCCTAGCTAACGGCCTCATCTGGCCGGGTTTAGAGTTTGAGCGCTCTATGTTCGCTTTTTTGCTATCATTTCCTGGGGTTTTTAAGGCATTTTTTAAAGGTATCCTTACCTCGGGTACCTCCCCGCACCCTCCATGACAGCAAACCAGTTGGTCCGCGGCCGCTTATTTAGTATTCATGGCTGACCCTTATATCTAAGGGTCTTTCCCCTATCCGCCAGCTGGGGACGCGCTTGGTAGGAGATGGTGGCTCCCCCAAGGTTGAATAAACAATTTAGAAAAAAAAAAACCTGTCTAGTTACCTTGTTTTTTTTAGCCGTAAAGAATAAGGAGTTTAAATTAAATGTAAATCAACTAAAAAAATGAATCAACAGTTGTTTTTTTAGTCGTAAAGAATAAGGAGTTGAAATTAAATGTAAATCAACTTAAAAAATGAATCAACAGTTGTTTTTTTAGTCGTAAAGAATAAGGTGTTGAAATTAAATGTAAATCAGCTAAAAAAGTGAATCAACAGTTGTTTTTTTTTTTTTGGTTCTTTTCTTTTTATTAAAAAAACAGGGGGGTGTGGCGGTAGAAGTCGGAGGAGACCTCAATATGGTTAGGAAAAAAAGTGACACCTTCCTAATGTCATCATCGGTTTTCCTCCGCTTCTTGATTCACACTTTTAGACAGTTTAATAAATATAAATACATAAGCGTACATATAAATGCATATGGGTCTATGTAAATATAAAATTCCTGTTTGAACATTACACATGGCAGAATGGTAACCACGACCAGACATTTCCTTTTTTTTTTTAGGTATTTTAATTTTAGATTTGCACATAATATTTTTTTAAAAGAATACATATAAATAAATATGGTTACACATAAATATAAAAAAAAATTTCACATTTTTGTTTCACTATAGGGAGCATATTTCATTTGGCATCTCTGGTGATAGTTGGCTGGTGGTGAGTGTAGGACAAAACCCACAGCGGACAAAACCCTCACGGACAAAACCCCCAGCGGACATAACCCCCAGCGGACAAAACCCCCAAAATATTAATATTGAATATAAGTCAATATTATTAATACTTCTATATATATACGAAGTTGACCATAGCTAAGGGAAAAGTTTGTCGATATAAGAGATATCAAGTCTGTCAACTCAGTCTATCATTAGGCATGTTTCTATGCTGTTTTACCTAAATAAAGGATTGGCTTTCACCACTGTGGTTCTTATGCTGTTTGTTTTACCGTCTGCTATAAAATGTGTCTGGCGCGAGAATTAAAAGGTAAAGATAGGTCAGTATTGACCTTGGGCTAAAACCTTTACATTTGTTTTTTTTTTACCCTTGTAAGATAAGCTGCCTGTTGGTGTAAAGTTAACAAGAGATTGATTTATGACCTTTGTGACTCGACGGGCTAATACAGCTTATTGGGATACTTTGAAAAAAAAATTCCCTTAAAAAATACATATTATATATATATTTTCATCCAGGTATTATATATTACATTTTTTAATAAAAATGAGGGCCTAATAATAGATTTTATAATAAAAATAGGGGAGAGGTCCAGTGGGGGTTTTGTCCGCTGGGGGGGGGTATCCGTGGGGGTTTTGTCCGGATACCGTCTGAGGTCTGTTGGGTTCTGTGTGGTGGGTACGTATGGTACGTGTTCTAGGTGATGCCGGTGTACTAGTTTGGACAGATTTAAATTCTATGTGGGGCAGGTGATCTTGGTGAGGCTATTTGGATTCTGTGTATATAATTTTGACGTGTTCTGGTTGGTTGGTGTGCTAGTATTGTTTGTTTGTTTTTTTTGGCTATATTTCTTTGCGGGCTGTCATGTGATTTGTATGTTGGCGTCTAACAGATTTCGGGAAGTTTTTCTCTGTTGTGTATCTTGGGTATTCATTTGCAAATGTGTTCATCTTAGGCAAGGCGGTGAAAGAGGTGTTGTTAATAGAAATTGTGGTGTTGTTGATGCTAGAGATGTGTCTGTTATTTTGTTGGATTTTCGAATCTGAATAAGCTTTTTTATTTCTTGGTTTTCTATAGAGAACCGTTGCTCTAACAGAGTAGTGAGTGTCTGTATCTATGCTGCTATTTCAGACATATATACTTGTATAGTATTTTTGTTATGGATTTTGCTTTCAAATTCCATTTCTTTGGTTTGGATAGAACTTTAAGAGAGAACTGAAAAAAAAGGACGAAGGTAGTGATAAGAGAAAAAAAACTAGGGAAATAAAGGAGATCTCAAGAATAAACTAAAGGAGCAGCAGATAGGATAATAGCTGACTGTTATAATTGAATAAAAAAAAAGCTTGCGTAATATGAAAGAAAAATAGATACAGACAGGATATATATAGATTTAAGTATATATATATATATATATATATATATATATATATATATATATATATATATATATATATATTAGGGCTGCTGATTAAACTGCGTTAATTTGCGATTAACGCGTCAAAAAAAATTTGCGATTAAAATTTTTAACGCAACACCTAAATGCGTTAATTTGACCGAAATATTGCAAGTTCAAGAAATCGATAAATTACAGTATTTCACTCAACAAATTTGAAGTTAAGGTTTGTTCACTTATTAAGTAGATCTATCACCCCACCCTGTCGCAATCCGCATACACCCTCTACCCTAGAAATGTCGACAAAATCCCCACTTGTAATATAAATGAAGATGTTTTTGTTATATAGCCCTTCGACAAGTAAACCTCCTGTTCCATTCCCGGTCGATGTAAAAAGAGAAAAGTTTCATTCACTAGTTTACATTATATACTGATGTGTATTATTTAAGCCAACTTGAAGGTAAAAAAAAATTAAGTGTATAATGAGCCAGGTTAAAACTAGATCAAAATAACGACATGCTAGACATTTTGTATCATCCTTTTTTGCGCAAATTTTTTATCGCATTTTGATAATACAACATTAGGCCGGTCACGTCTGCAACAGCTGCACTATTAGTTTCATATACATGACACCTGTCAATCAAGGTCTAGACTGTACACGAGACAGTGGTTGTATTTTTCAGAATTATTGTGACACTGAGCTAAATTTAATATTTTATTTCGGGCTGTTTTTTAATTGCAATTAAAGCGTAATTAATGCGTTAAACATATGCGATTACATTTTAACGCAAACACCTAGATGCGTTAAATTTTAGCCAAATGTTGTCATTTCAGTAATCAGTAAATAATCCAATTCTATAACCATAACTAGATCAGACGAGATTTTAAAAAAAGAAAAAAAAAATCCACCGAATACAGAAACTGTCACGCTTACGTAAAATCATAGCAGCTACATGACCTTGAAACAATAGGATTGTCTTTTCTTAATAATAATTATGACACTCAATGATACCATTAGTGAACATCTGGTTGATTGACAGGTGCCATGATTTGGAAAAATGGGACAGAGGGGGTACGGTACGGTTGGTAGTAACGTCATCTTTGTGGGGAGAGAAGCTGCAAAGAGTGTAAAAAATCTAACAGGGTGGGAAAGGGGGAATAAAAAAAAAACGCGTTAATAATAAGTGAGCAAGTAAGTACTTTCTGGCTATACTATTATTTATGAAGGAAAAGGCACATATGAGATATAAATGACGTGTGTATTTTGTTTTGGAATGGGAAGTGAAGGGGGTAAGTACGGTAGTGGAGGGTTGGGTAAACAAGATATACGTGGGGGCAAAGTGTAGCAAAATATGACAGGGATAGAGAGGAGAGGGGACCTACGCAGTGCCGGCCTTAGACATTTTTGTGATATAGGCAAGGACAAAAATGCCGCCCTTTTAGTTTCATTTTTCTAAGAAAACTCTTTAAATGCTATTTATTTTGAAGTAAATCTAAATTATGAAAATAAAAATATGATGTATTTATAGCAGGTCCTTAGCGTGCGGGGGGGGGCAGGGGGCCGGGCCCCCTGCGTTTTGTCTGGCCCTTCCTGCTTATTTGTTCTACTTAGTAAAATGTATTACCTGCCCCCCTGCTCTTGCCTGGCCCCTGCTGCAGAATGTCTGGCCCCTGTTGTAGAATTTTCACGCTACGGGGCTGATTTATAGTTTTATTACTGGTCTTCATTCTTCATAACAATTTTTTTTTAATTTGGCAACTTTATAAAAGTTAAAGAGTTTTAAGTATACGTAGTGTATTTTAGGAAGTTGTTTTTTTTTTTTTTTGGCTAAGTTAAAAAAGTAATGAAAAATTAAAAAAAAATGAAATGTCATGTTTATTAAGCATTAAAAAGATTAAAGAGAATTCAAGAAAAATATGTATTTCTAGCTTTTGCAGAGGCAAACACTTCAATTACCTCGGTCAGATCCTAATCTTCTGCAATCGTTTTCTCTATAGATATTGTAGCAAAACCAACCAAATGATGCTGAGACATGGTAGAACGAAGATATGTTTTTATGTGTTTGAGCGAAAAGCTTCTCTCTTCACTCGCCACTGTTATCGGGAGTGTAAGCAAAATTCGCAGCATCGGAAAAAGAGCAACCACGCCCATTCCACATAGATAGTCTAATATAACTCTAGGGCTTGATTTTTCTGTAATTCTCCTTGTATAAGCCAATAATTCATCACACAGTTCTGTTGCATTAATGTCTGCTGCAGGCCCGTAGCTAGGTCAAAGTAAGCAGGGGGGCACCAATACCCATCAAGGGGGCACCTTTACTTTTTCTTTATTTTTTCCTCTTTTCTTCTTTTTTAAACGGGGGGCACTCCATACCTAGCGAGGGGGCACGGTCCCCCAGTGTCCCCCCCCCCTAGTCTACGGGTCTGGTCTGCTGAATCTTCGTTTTCATATGTTAAAGCTAATTGAAGGTCCATGCAATCTGTGAAAACCTCTCTGTTATCAAATTTCTCCAGTTTTTAATGTCATACAAAAATCCATATAAATCACTTTGAGATGTTAACTGCATACATCGATAAATAACTGATTGAATTGCGTTATCCAATATCTGGTTAAAAAAATTACTCTGAAATGCATTCCTGGCTCGAGAATTGGATCATCTGAAACTTCATTGTCAAATTGTCCCTTTCTTAGTGTCACATTCTGTGATTTAAGGAATGAAATCCAGAACATTCTCCTATTGTATCACTCGAGAGGGAGGGGGAGATATATATAAGATAGACAAAGGCTTTTGTGTTCCCAGGTGTCGGAGCTGTGGCCGGTGCGTCTGGCATAAGATTAACCCCCTTTAATTCTGACACCACCTGGGAAATGTCTATATGGGAGATAAGCTATGCCCTTGTTGCATTCAAGCGGAACGGGGCGAGAGAGGAGTGTTCCTTTACCCCGCCCCCTTTATCTTGAAGGTTGGAACCGTCCTCGAGTGAGGGGCAGCAGATCACGCACGATGAGCGAGCTATACCCGGCTCGCTGCCCATTGGTCAGCGAAGTCGCTCTCGAGCGAGAGCGGATTGCGTGGCGCACCTTCCGGTCGAGTTAGAGTTAGGGAGTCAGCACTGAGCAGTCGTGAGAGAAGGTCGAAGTCCTAGGTGCGGTTAACTAGCATGAGCCGGTTTCGACCGGCTCAGAGCTAAGTTCTTTTGAGAACTACCCACCTCAGGTAATGCCTTTTAATCTACTTGATTATAGATTTTTTTTGTAGTAGCTGGTAAAGCTACGGCCTTTCTCAAGGCCCGCGGATGTTCTTGTTTTTGATGTGAATAAAGGTGTTGTAATGTAATTTACAAATGAGTTTCTTACTCAATTTCTTGTTGTGTTGTGCGTCCTGTATCACCACGTGGCTGGGACAAATATAAATGTTGGCCAGAACTCAGTAAGTGATCATACCAATTGACAACGACCGCAGGGACCCCGCAAGGGGACCTTGACACTTAGTCGAGATCTTATTTGTATTTCCGTAGGTAAATTGCACTCAATATCAAATTCTTCAGCCAATGATTTAGCTGTTGTAATTGCTTTAGCAAAACCTTCATCTGTTCTATAATTTTGGAGCACAGTTTTAGTTGCATTCAATTGTTGAATTGATTTCTTTAAATCAAGATCTTTTCCTTGAAATGTTTTGCAATTCCCTTAGATTCTGCATGGGACTGGGTTCCACGTGGTCCAGAAAGTGAAATGTCATCAGCTATTGAAACGAGTGCATCGTAAATTTCAACTGTTTGGTATCGAATTGCCTTCACAGCATTAACTCGACTTTCCCAGCGTGTTGCGCATAACTTTTTAACAGTTAAACCTGCTGCCTCTTTGTTTTTGACATATTCTAACAATGCATTCCAGCGATGTGTTGATGCAGAAAAAAGGTGTATATTTTTGAATTACCTCAAAAAAAACCGTACTGCTTCCAAACAACAGTTTACGGCATCATTCACCACCAAATGCACATTGCATGGGACATAAAAGGCTCTTCGATTTAGCTCTTTAACTCTTGCTTGGACACCATTATGTATTCCCCGCATGTTCGCTCCGTTATCGTAGCATTGTCCCCTCATATCATATAGACGAATGCCCGAATCTGACAGTTCTTTAAGTAAAATTTCCACCATACTTGCACCTGTAGATTTTTCAAGTTCTACGAATCCAATGAAGTGTTCATTGATAGAAACTTCTGAAGGTTTGTTATTTGTCGATTCATTTGCTGTAAAAAATCTAACAATCATTGTCATCTGTTCTTTGTGACTGACGTCTGGTGTTCAATAGAGAACTATAGCGTAATATTTTAATTTTTTAGATCATTTATCACTTTCTGTTTTTCCTTCTTACTCAACAGTTGAATGATCTCATTCTGAATAATTTTTCCTAAATAATGGTAATGAATTTCATCTGATTTAAAACGTTTTATATGTTCTTTCATTACCGGATCAAAGTCAGCAATAACTTCAACAAATTTCAAAAAATTTCCTTTATGAGGTGTATATAACCGATCAGACTGCCCTCTCAGGGGTAAATTTTGAACTTCATGTACTCTGACCAAAGATATTATTCTTTCTAATACATCTTTCCAGTGTTTCGCTTCACAATTTATAAGGCGCTGATTCACATCATCAATAGTTTTATTATTTGTTATCATCATTTTTAGTTCTTTCCAATCATGATAACTGGTTAAATGATCTGGAGATTTTTCATGATGCTGCAATATACTTGACAGATTTTTCTAGTCACAACTGCCATGTGTTGCTAAGGCAGATTTACTCCTGTTATATATTCTGTAGCAAAAAACAATATACCTTATCTACTGACGTAGAATTTATCAACAATTTCCTTTTTAAAGTTTCTCCGTTAGCCAGTTTTCGTGTATAGTGGTAATTAGAAAATTGTCTCCCACTTTCATCTTTTTGGATAACTAGACACAAATTTGATTTGCTTTGGATCACGCTGAATAAGAAAACAACGAATATTATCACTATATCTGGCCATTTAGCAGGATCCTCAATTATATCTGAATCTAATTTTGTTAAATGCAAAAGAAGAAAATATTTTTGAAAATATTGGTATAATAAATTAAGATAGAGCGTTAATCCACGTGACTTATTTGTTGTCGCCATTCTAACCAATTTTGTTCTCTTATTTAATTCTACACTTTCTCAAATTCATTTATTTTATTTTTAATTTTTATAATTTTTATTTTTTTTTTATTTTGCTGGGATTTGCCGCCCTTTGAAATAATGCCGCTCTAGGCAGCTGCCTATATCGCCTATACCTAAAGACGGCACAGGAGCTACGGTACGAGAAAAACACTTGTTTGACATTGTTGTTGATTAAAAACAAAATAACTCGCATCACATGACGTGATTGATACATGTCAATAAACTGGTCTCAATAACTAATTCAACAGACATTAGTGCAGATGCTTAATAAATCTGTTACAATTAATTATACCTCTTTCGTAAATTAATCTGAATTGCTTATTATACCAATTTTATGCTATGATATTCTAACTTACATGTTTGCATAGAAACAAAATGTGTTATATTGTGTCGATTAAAAAGTGCGTTAATTTGCGATTAAAAATTTTAATCATGCGTTAATTGCGATCAATTTTTTTAATCGAACAGCAGCTCTAATATATATATATATACATACATATATATATATATATATATATATATATATATATATATATACATACATGTATATGTATATATATATATATATATATATATATATATATATATATATATGTACGAGTAAAAAAAGGAGATTATACTTGTGAGATTTTAAAAGAAGATACACCTCCAATAAAATACAAAGGATAAAAAACTAGCTAAAAAATGGTTGAAAAAGACCGAGCATATAAATATTAGATGGAAAAAAAAACCTAATGATGAAAACTTACTTGTAGGCTTTGAACATAGACTTTTGGCTGTGTTTCAGTTGCGGCAAGTGAAATTCCGGACTGCGGCTTTATTTGCAGTCTATTTATAGCTTCTCTGTAAGGGGAGATCATTGGCATTGATTGAGATGACGGCAAAATTCATACAACCATGACAAAGCTGGAATCTACCGTAGTGTTTAGTTTAATGGTCGTGTTTTATTTCTTATATTTATTTATTTTTTAACATAGGCAGTGGCGCTACTTAGAGGGCGCCATAGCAAGGGGCGTCACAAATCAAGGTCCCCGATTTCCTGTCATCCCACAAATGTTCATTCCATTTCTTGAGTTTTTTAGGGCTCCATATAACTAGTTGGTCAATAATACTGTTAGGACTGTCCTGGTCAACTGGTCAGAATAAGTTGACCATTTGAGAGCCTTTCTTGTGTTTTGGGAGAAAAAATGGCCGGAGAGGGGTTAGGATCAAAACAGCTCTCAAAAATCCGAATGTCTCACTAGAAATACATAAAAAATTGTTTTATTGTTTAATCCACATGACATGATTAATAATTCTGTTATCCTTTCACCGATCGTTATGGAATTCTTTATTTGACCGGTATATCTAAAGGTCTGACAGTAATATGTCGATAAATCCAACTGACCACACTTAACGTAGCAGGGTAGAAATAAAACCCTATACGTTGGACCCACTTGGCCTGCTTGGTCAATGCCTAGGAATAGATTTTCAGCTTCCCGTTTGTTTTTAAAATACGATATAAAATGAGTTGGTGTGTGGGTGGGTGGGGCAGGGGGGAGGGGCGGAATTAAACGAGGTTGTTGAGTTTCTATATTTTACAAATTCTGCATAGTCTTGGTCAGACTACATTGATAAATGATCAAAGTTTAGCGAGACAGACATATTGACAGACAGACAAATTGACAGACAGACAGACAGACAGATTGAAAGACAGAAAAATATAACAGACAGACAGAAAGACATACAGAAATACAGACATAATGGCAGAGATACAGGCCCGAAGCAACGAGGGGAATCGGAGTTGTTCAGTGGCCTAGACCTAAACTACTTGAGAATGGTTGGTCCGGGGGGGGGCTGCATTTCTTAAAGATATTAATTAAGGAACTTTGATTTCCCGCCCTAAAAGAGAGCAAATTCGGTTTTAAATAAAGGAAATCACTATTTAGGTTGGTCTTTTACAAAAGTGTCAGTTTAGTAGAAAATAAATTGGGAAACATAACTAAAAGACTTTCAGTTGTAACCTTTTAAATTTAATGAACAATCATACAGAAATAAAATGGACCCTGGGTTAGAATGAAATGTAGCTTCATTGCTGATAAATACAAAAAGCCTGCATGGTGACATCTTAGTCTACACGAGAGTCAAAAACATCTGTAAACAGTGGTTCTTAAACAGTGGTTCTAAAACAGTGGTTCTAAAACAGTGGTTCTAACTAAATCTAGAAGGGAACATTGTAGCAGTTGAATTAAACACTAAAAAATGGGGTGGATGGGGGGATTAAACTGAGATATGATGCTATTGGCGATTCTTGCGAATTCACGATAATTAATTTCAAAGGGGATGCGAGAGATGCAGGCCCGTAGCCACGTCAATGTAAGCAGGGGGCACCAATACCCAGCAAGGGGGTACCTTCTCATTTTAGTTACTTTTTCTTTATTTTTTCCTCTTTTCCTTCTTTGTAAGCGGGGGGGAGGCACTCCACACCTAGCGGGGGGGGGGGGCTGGAGAGATGTAAAAAAAATATTGCACAGAGGCAACCATACAGGGGCCACCATACAGGGGCCACCATGTTAGAAATCTTTAAACGTTTGAGAACCACCATAACAGAGGAAAAGTTCAACAATAGAACAGAGTATTTGTTTTTAATAAACCTTCAATGAGTGTATTATATATAATTTATAAATTCCTATAAACATTACATAAAATGACAAAAAAAAATGAATGACACTTAGTTGGAATTAAAATGTACATAGGATATTACACTGGTTCTCAAAAAATTATTACACTTCGCGAAATATATATATATATATATAGCTTTCTCTATTCACTTTGTAGATTTACAAACTTTTACTTTTGTAGCTAATAGAGAAATAGATAAGTTATTAACAATGGAGTAATAATATGTATCATAAAAGATAAAACACCTTTTATTAAAAATTTCTTTTAAAAAATACCTAAATCATATAACTATTTAAATAAAGTATACTGAATCATGATCAAATACCAGTTACAGTTATGTATCTAGCAACTTGTTATTGTATGACGCGTAGTCCAGACTATTTCAAAGACAGACAAAAATTAATGTCACGCATTGCAACAGATAGCATACTGTGTCAACGTTTAGAATTATTTATTTCAATATTATTTATTTTAACACTCGAAAGCTAATAGATATTATTCACGCATGTCCAAATGTTCAGCAATCTAACTAAACTAGCACATGCGAAAAATTGACTTACAAAACATATAGACAATCAAACCCAAAAATCCACGAAACAAGAAGCCAAATAAAAGCTTACAAACAGCTGACCTTTAAAAAAAAGGGGATACGTTTATAACACAAGCTTATAACACAAGCTCATTAAACGTTTTATTGACCAAGGGAATTAACCTATCCTTGAATCTCCAGGAAGTTGCCTCAACAAAACCGTCACGAGAGTTATCAAACTTTCTCTGATGGTGAAGCAAAGCCAAATTAACGCTGATAGGATAGTTTACTGCCGTACCACGATGCGAGTATGTAAAATGGACAGTAGAGAACATGATCAGCTCCGTTCTGACTATAGTCTTCGTTCTGAGTCTACCAAAAGTATGTTTCAACTGTTTAACATGGGTAAATACCGTCAGTGAGCACTGCTCCAGAATCCGCTCTTCTTCAGACGTTAATGTATTGTTGAGTTTTATTGCCTGCCATTCGGAGCTGCTTGGTCTGTCTTGGAAAAATGTGCTTTCAAAAAGGTACGAACCGAGTCGGATATTTGAATTTTTACGTGTGGCGTAGAAATCTTCATCGATTTTAGCTATGAGGTCATACCAGTTGTCATGGTGATTAGGAATAATGAGCTCGTCCGTATCAACAAATGCAATGAACCGAGAGACCCCCTTGTTGCGGTAGAGACAGTCGTTCATAGCCAAGATCTGACCTTGATACTGGGCTTGAGAAACGGGAAGTAGAAACGGAATGACGGTCAAGAAATTTTGTTTCTGATAATACCTCAACACGGCATCTGTTTCATTTGAGACACTTATATTGTAGACAAAGATATGCTCTGCTCCAAAAACTCTGTTCAATTCCACGCTCTGAATCAACAGTTTGTAATTTCTGTAATTGTACAGACCCGCGTGACAGACAGTAAAATTCCGCTGTAGCGGGGGTGGGTAGAAAACTTTGAAAAGGTTTGTGGGCGTGTCCGATTTCTTAAATGTCAAGGACACGCTAGTCGGATGAGAGTCCTTCGATATTTCACACTCATAGCTGACATAGTTGCTTCTGAAAATCATAATGTTTAAATTATCGTTAAAATTATACGTATAATTTTTGTCTTTACGTTTTGATAACACATTTTTGTCTATATCTTTGATAATACATTTTTGTCTGTACCTTTGCTATCACATTTTTATCTATTCTTTTGATAGCACATTTTTATCTATACGTTTTGATAACACATTTTTATCTATAAGTTTTGATAAGACATAGTGTCACAATATACTTATAGATTAATTCCAACACAATAAGAGAGATTGTTAAAATTAATGTATTCTTTCATTTTACTACCACAACCGTGTCTAAATCGCACCTCCTCTCTCTTCCGTTCAACATAACCATTCATTTAGTGCAGCACTGTCATAGGGAATACCCTGTGACATACCCTCCACCTTTACAGAAACAATGCTAATTGTTTGTTTTTTTTAAACGATACCCTACTTATAAAAAGGATAACCAAATACAATCAATAACATCAAGAACAAATAACCCCAAGTATCCGATACCGATGTGGCTGCAAAATCCAACAAACCACCATCACAACAGTAAACCTCCATTTAGTGCACTTGAGAATAATAGCCTCCCATATACAATGTTAACAACAAAATATAATATATTAAATATACGTATTAACAAAATGCCAAATAATAACATAATGGTTCCGGGACATCTTCCCCTTCAATAAACAAATAACTTAAAATGTATCCTTTCCAACCGAATGTCCTAATTAGTAATATTCATTACTAACAAAATGACCAAATAATGGCAATTATGGTAACATGACATCGAATACATATATTATAACGAAAAAATTTACAATAAATTCAAATAACATAACAATAGTTATGTCTACTCAATCACTAAGTAGGTGTCTCTAGGGCTGCCGTCGCCTGCCTTCCAACACATGTGTCCTTGATACCGGTTCTGTCATCTCTCGGTTGTTTAGATAACGTTTCCACCACCTGGTTCCAGGTAGCACCTCCACAATAACTGTGAAGTCTGGTGGTAGCAACACCCATCGGTTACTCTAGCGTTGAATATCCCACACGTCTCGTAATACATAAGTCCTGAATCATTTGCACTGTCAGCCCTGAGTACCTGCACGGAAGTCTGACCTGCTGCCTCAACGTTCTGCATACTCTTAACGTCCAACGTTGTCTCAACGTTCTCCTGCGTTTTGTAGTCAACGGAATGTTTCTTGATCTTTACGGTGTCGTCATGACAACAATCTTTATCATCCTTCACCTTCTGTATTTTCTCCACCTTCTGTTGTACTGCCTTACTCTGTCGTATAATCCGTTTGACAGGTCGCCTCAACATTCTGCCTGACCTCCCCTGACATTCCACATTCGTCATCTGTATACCCTCTGTCTGATATGACATCTCCATCTGCATGGCCTCTGTCTGACATGCCGCCTCCTTCATCTCCCTGACCTCTGTCTGACATGACATCTCCTTCCTATGCCTGACTTCTGTTTGACATGACATCGCCTTCATAATGTCTCGGTTGTTTCCTACTGCATTTCCCTCTTCTCGTTTCTTTTGAGCTTGGGTGACCGCTGCCCCTGCCTGGCTAACAACTGCATGATGTTGTTGCCACAACTGTAAACCAGCTAAAGTGGGTTGTTGCACACCCCTTATGTTCCCTATTATCAAATCAGCGGTTGCATTCTCCAACACACAGGATGACGGCAGTTGGGTACGTTTCAATGTTCCCCCCAAAAGTCATACATGATAGGGTCCTTCCCGTTAGTTTCGAGCGGTACACAAAGCAACGTCTTACGCCTGCTGTGGTGCAGCCTGTGTCGCGTAGAACTCTAACCTTCTGATCGCCGACTAGTCCAGGATAAAACTCTAATTTTCCTAGACGACATTTCAGTGACCCTGCATAGTCCATGCGGTGGTCCGATGGAACGTTCTGACTCGGTTGATATGCTTCTACGACATACTGTCTCCCTCCGGCACTCACCTCCATACCCACTGCGGCTCGATTAGCAGTCCTACACTGCCGTGCACTATGACCCCATATACGGCAGTAACTGCATTTAGAATCCTTCTGTTCCAGGTTGCAGCTGGCTCTCATGTGACCAGCCTTCCCACAATTAAAACAGATCACGGTCTCTCGACCACTGGTTGCCACTCTATTTCTGGACACACCCGCCACCGTTCTTGCAGCGAAAGATAATTCGGCAACACTTTCAACTCCCATGCTCCTCTCTGGGTGGGCCGTTGCGTATTGCTGACAAAGTTCTACTGTCACCGCCAAACTGGTCGGCTTACGTTCTTTGAGAAACGCCACCAGCACAGAATCACATGACTAGTAAATCTTGTCTCGTAGCACAAGATCTCGAAGAGCTGTATAAGTTAGCTCGGCCCCAGATAGATGCACCCACCTGTCAAAATACAACTGTACTTGGTCCATATACTGGTGGAACGTGTCCCCTGGTTGGGGTGTAGCTTCATGGAACTTCCTGCGGTAGCCCTCTTCCGTCAGTACGAACCTGGTAAGCGAGACTTCACACATCCTATCATAGTCCTCCAGGTCAGACATGGTGAAGGACATGCATGCTTAAAGGGCCTTTCCTGAGAGTAAATTATATAGAAATTTGCCTCATTCTTTCTTTGGCCAACCAGCACTTTCTGCATGAATTCTGAATCGTTGCAGGTATGCATCCATCAGGTCCACCTGTTCATTAAAATTCTGAAGTTTCGGCCTCCGCGTGTCTGCATATGTTGCCTTCTGTTCGCTCTTGATATCTTCTCTACCTCCTCGCAGTTTTTCTTTTTCTAGTTCAATTTCCATCATTCTTAATTGCCTCTCTCGCTCCTTCGCTCTTTCATCTCGCGCTATTGCATTTTCAATAAATCCACTTAACTTCTCACCTTGTAGTTCTAATGAGACCCCTTTTTGACGGTACAATTCAAACAAATCATCTTGAGATTTGGGATCCATGATGATAACCAAAAAATACACGTGTGACGTACCTGTGCGACCTTCAGACACAGCACAATTTAGACGAGCCCCCAAATGTCACAATATACTTATAGATTAATTCCAACACAATAAGAGAGATTATTAAAATTAATGTATTCTTTCATTTTACTACCACAACAGTCTCTAAATCGCACCTCCTCTCTCTTCCGTTCAACATAACCATTCATTTAGTGCAGCACTGTCATAGGAAATACCCTGTGACAACATAGCCCTATTAGTAGAGCTGCTGTTCGATTTAAAAAATTGATCGAAATTAACGCATGATTTAAAATTTTATCGCAAATTTTTTTTGACGCTTTAATCGCAAACTAACGCAGTTTAATCAGCAGCCTTACCTATAAGTATTTAATCATCATGCAAATGTTTATTTAACTAGTTAGTGGCTCAACGGTGAAGGTATTTACCTGCTACAAAATATGTAATAAAAAATAATAATGTTTTCGATATTTTTCGTTCATGCTATAATCATTTTACTTTCTAAACATTGTTATTATTATAGTAATTAATTAGACATAAAATGTGTCTTATTTATAGTACAGTAATACTAAGTGGATAACGCATAAACAAAGAATTTTAAAAAGTTATAAGAAAAAAATAGAATTGGTGAATTATTTTTTCTTTAAACTGGACTATCTTATTTTTATATAAGCCGGTCTTATGATTTCCCAAATCAGGCCCGCCAGACAGTTTTATCAGACCCGCCAGACAGTTTTATCTGACCCGCCAGACAGTTTTATCTGGCCCGCCAGACAGTTTTATCTGGCCCGCCAGACAGTTTTATCAGGCCCGCCAGACAGTTTTATCAGGCCCGCCAGACAGTTTTATCGGACCCGCCAGACAGTTTTATCTGACCCACCACTCGTTCCAGAGTAAAGCATAGCACTTGCCTTTCCTGATGTTCACATTTAATTTATATCAGCTCACATCAAACTCTCCCTTCCTCCAAATTTACAAACCCAATGTGGACCGCGACTCATAAAGTTTGCCCATCCCTGCTCTAGCTTATATTACTGGAACTCCCACACATCCCTGCTCTAGCTTATATTACTGGAACTCCCACACATCCCTGCTCTAGCTTAAATTACTGGAGCTCCCACCCATCTCTAGTTGTGACGAAAATTTTTGAAAATTATTTTGATTTGATTTTATTTTCAAATAAATTTATATTACTTAGCTTAATCCCTCCCTGCGGCCTTAGGACTAACCCCACACTGGAGCCTTAGGCCTTGCACTGAGATAATTTTTGCAACCTAACTGTTACAAAACTAAAAGTTGTTCCAAGTCTCTCAACTGAATTTACCATAAGCCCCGCAAATGACATTCACTGTAGGCCCCGAAAACGATACTCGCCTAGGCCCACAAATGGCACTCGCTCTAGGTCCGGCATATGACACTCGCTCTAAGCCCGGCAAATGACACTCGCTCTAAGCCCGGCAAATGACATTAACTCTAAGCCCGGCAAATGACACTTGCTCTAAGCCCGGCAAATGACACTAACTCTAAGCCCGGCAAATGACACTTGCTCTAAGCCCCGCAAATGATTTTCAACCTAGGCATCGTATATAACACTCGCTCCAAGACAAGCAAATGACACCTGTTACAGTTGTGTGTGTCCTATTGTTTTTTATCAGTCTTTAAAAGTAACCTTTTTCCGCGTCCGGTCAATAAGAATATTCTCTTCCCAACGGCAGTTGAGGCTGTGTCTTTCTCAAAGATGTAACAGAAGACAGTGTCGTCTATATTCACAGCCTGTGAACCGAACAATCTAATCAATGACTGGTTGTTTACAATGTCATAGAAAGCAGAAAAAACCCAGGCATCGTGTTCATTGATTTGTTGAAACCTTGGATTATCGGGTATTCCCAGTTGATCAACAATTTCTCTGTAAATAATACAAAGTCGAATTTTAAAGCATAATCAAATAGCAATATATATATATATATATATATATATATATATATATATATATATATATATTACTAATAAAGTAGCTATCTTGTCGTCCGGCGTCCGTCCTATATGGGTAAGCCGTCAATATAAATTTATGACGTCATTTCCCGAAGGTACAATTTATCTATAAATTAAAAAAAAAATAATTCTGCATTTGATTTCACGGAAATCGGCTGCGCATTTGACGAACAAAATGAACCTACTTTTTTAAAACTTGCAGTAGATCAAAAATTCTTTTAGATTGAAAGTTTAAGCATCCGATGGTACACTTTTTTATTAATTTAAATATATACTATTTGTAAATCTTACATTGCTAAGCACAAGCAATCTAAGCACAAGCAATCTTTAAAACAAAACTTCCTATTTTTTAAAACTTGCAATAGATCGAAAATCCTTTGTGGTTTGGTTGGTTGGTTTGTTTGCTTTGGTTGATTTGGTTTGTGGGGTTTGTTTAGTTGGTTTGGTTGGTTGGTTGGTTGATCGGTTGTTTTAGTTGATTAGCGTTGACGAGTAAAACGTAATTAGTGACGGGTTTGGCTTGGTTGGTTTGGTTGGTTGGGTTGGTTGGCTCAATTGATTTGTTGGTTTGTTGATTGGTTAGCTGGTTTGGTTAGTTGGTTTGGTTGGTTGTTGGGTTTGGTTGGTTTGATTGGTTGGTTCGGTTGGTTTGGTTGGTTGTTTGGTTTGGTTTGGTTGGTTAGCGTTGATGGGTAAAAATTAATTTGTGACGTATGAAATGTAAGTCATTTCTGCACATTAGAAAGGTGGCATAAATCAGCACCTATTTAACCTAATTAATCGTATTTGAAAATTCAGTAGTTAAATTGATTAGGAAGGGGTTTCACATTACACATAGAGTTCCTGGGCAACGCTGGGCTTGATAATTAGTATATATATATATATTTATATATGTATAGATAGATAGATAGATAGATAGATAGATTCATAGATACGTAGATAGATAGATAGATAGATAGATAGATAGATAGATAGATAGATAGATAGATAGATAGATAGATAGATAGATAGATAGATAGATAGATAGATAGATAGATAGATAGATAGATAGATAGATAGATAGATAGATAGATAGATAGATAGATAGATAGATAGATAGATAGATAGATAGATAGATAGATAGATAGATAGATAGATAGATAGATTCATAGATACGTAGATAGATAGATAGATAGATAGATAGATAGATAGATAGATAGATAGATAGATAGATAGATAGATAGATAGATAGATAGATAGATAGATAGATAGATAGATAGATAGATAGATAGATAGATAGATAGATATATAGATAGATTTACAGTGCTTTTTTATTAAAAAAAATAGGTGCCGGTACCATGGGCGTCGCTAGGAATTTTTCCAGGGGGGGTCAAATAACAACTTTATGAAATTTTTTTAAATGTAAGGGGGGGGGGAGCAAATGCCCTTCTAATATGACATTTTTTCAAAATGGTGGAGGGGGCAAATGCCCCCCTTGCCCCCCCCCTCCATGAATACGCCCATGACCGGTACTCAGTAATGGATTGCCTAAATTTTAGTTAAAACCCAGCGTCTAGTTTAGTTCTTATTGCGCATAATTTTAAAATAATTCAATTTTAACAAATTAATAATATAAATGAATAATAAACGTTAAAATACAATAAAGGTAATAATTGTTTCCCCACATTGAAAAAGTTACCGGCACAAAAAAGGCACTGTATGTGTGTGTGTGTGTGTGTGTGTGTGTGTGTGTGTGTGTGGGTGAGTGGGTTTATGTGCGTGTATATTGTGTTTGTGAGAGTGTGTGAACATTTGGTGTCAAGACATTAATTTATTATTTAAATCATTAAATTCTTGGAGACATCTGAAGCTAATTACTTATTTTAGTAATAATTTATTAGGGAGACTACGGTAAGTTGCAATGATGTAAAATTTCGGCCGTAAAGTATCGATTTGTTAACTTTCTTCCTCAAAATTGAGCAACCACAACACAACCACAGCACAAAATTGAACAAATAATAGTTGAATAAACTTATTTTTAAATGTCATTCATTGATAAATTGACAATAAAATAATAAAACTAATTGTCGACATAGACGCAGCACTTTTACTTTTGAAAATTATAATTTCACTAAATATGTATGTCATATAGATAATATTGAAAAAAATTGTGTTTTGAGAAAAATATTTCTTCTTACGTGCTCAAAATATTAATAACCGTTAATATTTTAATGCAGTTAAATTATGTTGATGCCATTATAAAATATGAAGTGAAGACACGATACAAACTTATTTTTCAACGGCTGCCTCATCTTTTATTTTAGCAAATTGAACGTTTTAACCACAGACGGATTAGGGGTTGGTTGAAGCCTCAAGTGCACAATGAATTTCTAGCCCTCTCAAAAAAAAGAGAATTTAATTATACAAATAAGTTTGTATTATACGTGGCTCATTCATAGTCTGACCTACAAGTGATAGGTTTGTATTGTACGCGGCCCATTCATAGTCTGACCTACAAGTGATAGGTTTGTATTGTACGCGGCCCATTCATAGTCAGATCCACAAGTGATAGTCTTGTATTTTACGTGGCCCTATCATAGGCCCACAAGTGATAGGTTTGTTTTGTACGTGGCCCTATCATATGCCTACTAGTGATAGGTTTATTTTGTACGCGGCCCATTCATAGACCCACAAGTGATAGGTTTGTTTTTACGCGGCCCATTCATTGTCAGGCCGACGGATCGCGGGTGAATTCACCTCTGGTACTATTAAGTTAATAATACCTGATGGTCATTGAGTCACTGTTTGGTGTGGTATTTGAAGTACGGTTCCTCCTTTCTATGATCTGAGTTTCCTTTAAATTCAATGGTCTAGTGGTGAATGTACTTGCAAAGAACAAAACTGAAGTTACGGTGATCAGTAAAGATGACACAAAGGCGTAATACTTGCACTGTGTCAAAAAATTAATAATTTATATATATAATATTCATTTGGATTCTGCGTTAAATCAAGAGCGGAAAACAAGAATTCAAAATGGCGTCCTGGCCGCGTCTCGATTCGATATTTTTTTTTTAAATATACAGTTTTAAATAGTTTCTGTGGTTTTTATTATGAAATGAAAAAGTCCCAAATATTAAAAAGTAATAATAGCATATAACATCATTCAATTATTATAGTTTTTATTACAACAGATAGCATTTTAACATCGTCAAACGTAAGCAATAGTAATAATCGAAAATTCTCTGACGATAAAACTAGCAAGCAAGATTGTCATATTTCATTTCGTAAATAAAGTTCTTTTTTAAAAGTCGATATAATATAAAAAAAGAAATTTTACAAATTTCTATACAAATTAAGTTCTCAGCTATTATAATATTTCATTTTTATTGAAATAAATAGGGCTTTAATTTATTTTAAATAACAAAATAAGTTTATATAGCAAAAATATAAGCCTAAAACTAAGTCTATTGGAAATGAAAAATAATCGAGCAATTTTTTTTTAAATATTACGTTAAAATTATCACTTCAATCGTTTGACGTGGTGGCTGAATGGATAAGCAGCTTGGGTTTTTATTTTTTTTTTTTTGCTGACGATCCAGGTTCGATACCTCTCTCGGACATTTTTTATTTATTTATTTATTTATTTTATTTTATCCTGCTAGTTCTTTTAATAAAAAAGTAACTATTTAAATCTCTTTGACTTTTTTTGTTGAAATAATTTATCCTTTAGGATGTTGTAAGAAAAAGAAACAACTACTAATTAGATTTTTATCAATTTCATTACTTAAAATTAAAAAAAAAAATTTTGAAATGATGTATCAAAGCTGAACACAGAGGTTGGGGGGGGGGGTCCAAAACCGAAAGTCCCCTCCCCCCAATTATTTTTTTACATTAAATATTAAGTATATAATCTCATGTCATGGTATCGAATGTCAAAATGCAGGGGCTTCGAAAGAGGCCAAACCCCCGGGCCCCCAAATCCCTAGGTTACGCACTGGCTTTGCAATAGTCTATCTTTATGCAAAGGCTTTTCAGGTTACATCTAGTCTATATTATTGTAGCGGTGTGGATTCTGCGTTAAATCGAAAGTAAGGAATTAATACAACAGTATTCCAGTTTAAAATACATTCATCAAAAAATCGGATCTGCCCGAAACCAAAAATAACCTAGCCTACCGATCAAGCCTAAGGGTATATAACTCTATGCGAAGGTTTTTGCAGGGTACAGCTAGTTATAATTAATAAGTCATTTTGAACGATGGGCATATGCACGGCATTAATATAGAGAATCTCTTTAGTTGGTTTCATTTACAATTGTTCAGATTTGAACTTAATGAAGGTCAGGCAAAACTTCTTGAGCCGCTGTTTTGTTTGAATGTTTCATGAAATTCAGTTGCCTTAAAAATGCACTACTAAAGAGCGTCAATGCAAATAATAATAATAACAAATAATAATAACAAATAATAATAACAAATAAAAATAACATTCATTACCTTTAATGGTGTGTACTCTTTGAAATCTGAAATAAACATTTCAACTTGAAATCACCATCCAGTGCAACTTATATCCAAAGAGATGATGCTGGACATGCAGCAAGAGAGTACAAAAATAAGGGCTCTAGAAGCAAGCTGATAACAGATTATAATTCTATGAATAGACAATTCAGAATATAAAGACAAAAAAGAACATTTACAAATCAGAACATAAAGAAAATCAAAATATAAAGACAAATCAGAATAAAAAGACAAATCAGAACATAAAGAAAAATCAGAATAAAAAGACCAATCAGAACATAAAGAAAAATCAGAATAAAAAGACCAATCATAACATAAAGAAAAATCAGAATAAAAAGACCATCAGAACATAAAGAAAAATCAGAATAAAAAGACCAATCAGAACATAAAGAAAAATCAGAATAAAAAGACCAATCAGAACATAAAGAAAAATCAGAATAAAAAGACCAATCAGAATACAAAGCGGATCACTTAGAATGGGATGGTTTTAAAAACAAATAAAAAATATATGTGCAATACTATTTTGGAGGAAATTTCGAATGTGACACAAACATTGTAAAATATTTTGCAAATGTGGGTATAGTTTTTCTTATTTAATTTTTTCTCACCATAATAATAATAATTAGGGAGCGACCGATAATCGGATCGGTATCGGTATCGGACCGATATTGGCAGTATCGGTTAATATCGGATCGGCCGATTTTTGTAGGGAGCGACCGATAGTCGGACCGATATTGGCACTATGGGTTTTATATCTCATATGTGCCTTTCCTTCATAAATAAGATATAGCAAGAAAGTAATCGCTCCCTTATCATTAACGCGGTTTTTTTTATTACCCCCCCCCCCGCCCAACCCAGTTTCATTTTAGACACAGCAGCACAAACGTCACTTACCAAAAGGGTCGGTGAGTTGAAGGACAAATTTTATTTTTTATCTTCTTTTGAAGATTCTGCTTTGCGCGTCTGTCTATAAATGTTACTCTTATATTCTTTCATTCATTTACTTTCTTACTATCAACTATTCGTTAAATGTTTTAGTGAACAACAGAAAAGAAAATTGTATTGTAAAATGACACTCTTTGATGTTACCGCATGGCAATTCAAAGCAAAATTTTGATCGGTCGGCTTTCATTTTTCATCTTCTTTCGTGTGTCAACATTAAACATTCTTTCTTTCGTTTCATTTTGGTTATAGCAACAGTTGTATCAGTGACGAGGCGTGAGTGTTTGCCGGTTTAACTCTTAGAGAAAAATCATTTGATGTTTTTATTGCTATGTACAAAGCACAAACGAAAATATGCCTTTCCATCATATCGACATCGCTAGTTTCAGAACATTAATTAATTAATAGACTTGCAGGCAATAAATGATGCCTAGCTGTCGACAAACATTGACAAAACAATTGAAACATAGATTTTAACTTCGTAGGCAGCAGCTGAAAGATAAGTTGGCTTCAATTAATACTATATTTACAACTGCCGATTGCTGAACGACCATACGAAGTTTTATTGGTGATACATTACATTGGTTAGAACCTGGGTTATTCTCTCTTGATAGCTGAATCCCAGGATAGGTCCCGGGAAATTTTCTTCTCCTGGGATATTGTTGGGTAAATAAAAGGAGGCTGGGAAAGGTACCACCCATACAATCCCATACAATAGCCGTGGCTACAGAATTATAATTATATAATTGCGATACGTTCAACAATACGCTATAGTACCTTCACCAATACACTGCAGTATACAATGTTAACTAGTGAATGAAAGTTTTCTCTTTTTACACTGACAGGAAATGGAGCAGGAGGTTTACTTGTCGAAGGGCTAAATAAATAAAACATCTTCATTAATATTACAGGTGGGGCTTCAGTCGACATACCTGGGGGTGAGGGTGTGTGCGAATTACGACAGGGTGGGGGTGGTAGATCTATTTAATAAGTGGACGGAACTTAAACTTCAAAAGGTTGAGTGAAATTCTGTTATTAATCGATTTGGTGAACTTTCCGCATTTGGTCAAATTAACGCATTTAAGTGTTGCATTAAAAAATTTAATAGCAATTTTTTTTGGCGCGTCAATCGCAAATTAACACAGTTTAACCAGCAGCCCTAATTAATACATTTTTACTTTTTTAGTTTGACATTAATTATTTACAACTTTATCTTACTTTTCTGTTTGTGAACAAGTAAAAACAACAAATTGTTTGTTATAAGTTTAATTTTAAACAATAAACATGCAGATTTCTGAGATTATGCAGGCATGGTTTGTGTTTCTGACTTCGGTCTTTCGGTCTGTCTTTTCAAATCTTTTGTTTTTCTAATCTTCTAATCATCTGCAAGACACCCTTTCATTAATATAAAATATCGGTATCTGTATCGGCAAAAATGCTGGGGAAAAATATCGGTATCGGACTATCGGTAAAAAGGCATATCGGTCGCTCCCTAATAATAATTATTTATTTCTAACATCACAGTTTTTTTTTACTATTTTTATATATGTGACGTTGACATTAGCATGAAAAAAATAATGGGGAAGGGGGGGGGGAGTTACATAACACGTTTTCAACCGCAATAATAAGACTGAAACAGGAAATCGTTGCGATACTTTTACGTAATCACAGGAACCACATTAATCATCGGCATTACAGTAAGTGTAAGTATGACTAATATGAAGGCCAAATTGGCCTAAATGTAAAGGTTTCAAATGACATCATGTGCCAGGTGCGGCCAGTGATGTATTGATAAAATAAGAAGTAAGGGAACCCGTAGTGGGAGCATAAAAAAAAGTCCTATTTTCAGCAAACTATTTTTTTTTCCGGTTCTGAAAAAAAAAAAGGTAAAGGAACGTCGTTCCACCGCGTTCCCCTCCCAATACACCACTAGGTGCGGCCACGAGTGTGGTCAACGAGTGTGGTCGGACTTTTCGACCCCGGACAGTTTGACCCCGCGACACTTCGACAATCCGACCCCCGACTATTTGACCCTGCCAACTGATAAAAATATTATTTGATTTATTGTTTCTTTGTTTTTAAATATGTCTATTAATTAACTTTTCGCGTATTATGAGTTAAATTAAGAAATGTGTATGTGAATAGGGAAGGGATGGGGGGTGTGGTTTGGGGAATGGTCTACCCCTAGCGACACTTTTTCCTTGCTGCCAATATCTCACATGATTATACACAATGCGCTTAATCCGTATAGAAATGTTTGAATTCTAAATCTTTTTAGTTTACAATGAACCAGCCCCGTAGCGTGAAAATTCTACAGCAGGGGCCAGGCCAATTGCAGGAAGAGGGGGCAGGAAATAAATGTTACTAAGTAGAGCAAAAAAGCAGAGGGGGGGGCAGACAAAATGCAGGGGGGGGCGCCCCTCCCATCCTAGCACGCTACGGGCCTGCCATAAACTTTTTTACTATATAATACAGATCTTTTACACCATTTTTTCCTCCAGGGGTGGGGATAGAAGATTGGTAGTGGCCTACTTAAATACTTTACATCAGAATCCTTAGGGTGGCATATGATATACTTAGTACAGTAATATTTCGTTATCATATCTTAGTCCATTAAAAGCGATCGCTCAAATTCTAAACTTTTCTAGTTTTTTTTTTTATTATTAGGGATGGGGTTCAGCTGGAAGCAGCTGGAGAGATTGGCACAGGACAGAAGACGCTGGAGATCTTTAATTGGTGGCACATACTCCGATAGGAATGACTAGAGATCTTTAGTTGGTGGCCCATACTCCGATAGGAATGACTAAAGTTCTTTAGTTGGTGGCCCATGCTCCGATAGGAATGACTGGAGATCTTTAGTTGGTGACTCATACTCCGATAGGAATGACTGGAGATCTTTAGTTGGTGGCCCATGCTCCGATAGGAATGACTAGAGATCTTTAGTTGGTGGTCTATGCTCCGATAGGAGTGACGGACAATGATGATGATGATGGTGATGACGATGCGATGGAAAATTGTGTTGCCAGATGTTCTCAAATCAGAATTGGCGCTCTGTTGTTTTTTTTTTTTGACGTAGGCAAGGGACAAGATTTACCATAATTAACTAAGTGAAACTTTAGAATCGAAACTTGTTCTAAATAATCATTCGAAATCCAAATATTTCTAGTTTTGAATGTATTCCTTCCTTTGTAAATCGTATAAAATTGATGGATTCGTTGTTAATAAATATTGTTGTTGTTGTTGTTGTTGTTTTGCCGTCTGTTCTTAAAGCTTATAGGGACGTGTGGTCGGGTGGTGTAGATCGCTTGACTGTCTACTTGAACGGTTCCGGGTTCGAACCTTAGTGAGAACCTTAGGACTTTTTTTTCTAAAGATCACCCAGATTTGAATGGGTGCCAGACTTTAAGTTGGGGGCTTGAAAGCGGCTGGGAGTTGTGTTAACCACACAATCCCTTTTATATGCCTAGGCAACTGATAGAGAAGAATTCTTCACTTCATCTGCCCCGATGAGCCCGTAGAGACCTTTTTTTGTTTAAAGCTTAAGTAAATTAATACATCATAATTCGAACTGTACCTGTTGTAGGCAATCACTTGAATATCGAATTTTAAAGATTTGAATTCTTTCTTTTCCTATTTCTTAATCATATAGGCCTACCAAGTATGTATTTCCTAATCATATAGGCCTACCAAGTATGTATTTCCTAATCATATAGGCCTACCAAGTATGTATTTCCTAATCATATAGGCCTACCAAGTATGTATTTCCTAATCATATAGGCCTACCAAGTATGTATTTCCTAATCATATAGGCCTACCAAGTATGTATTTCCTAATCATATAGGCCTTCCAAGTATGTATTCCTTAATCATATAGGCCTTCCAAGTATGTATTCCTTAATCATATAGGCCTACCAAGTATGTATTTCCTAATCATATAGGCCTTCCAAATATGTATTCCTTAATCATATAGGCCTACCAAGTATGTATTCCCTAATCATATAGGCCTGCCAAGTATGTATTCCTTAATCATATAGGCCTACCAAGTATGTATTTCTTAATCATATAGGCCTACCAAGTATGTATTCCTTAATCATATAGGCCTACCAAGTATGTATTCCTTAATAATATAGGCCTACCAAGTATGTATTTCTTAATCATATAGGCCTACCAAGTATGTATTTTTTAATCATATAGGCCTACCAAGTTGTCATGGTGTGGTTGTGTGTGCTATGCACACGGAGGTGTGTGTATGTTTGGAGTTTGGCCAACCAGGTCAACATGAGGTCACGGGGTCAAGATTCTAGATATTTAGAGAAAATAAATATGATGTTTATTGTAAATTGTATTGTGTAAATGAGTGAGAGACAGAGCGATGTGGAATGTTCGAGTTGGATGCAAGTAAATTATATAAAGACGATGTTTAGTTGAGAAGTCAGAAAATCGAGTCAGTCAAGTCAGTTGAGTTCAGCAGTTGAGTTCAGTTGAGTACAGAGAGAGAGAGAATATTCAAGTACAATTCAGGAGTCAGTTCAGAAGTTCAGTTCAGTTGAGTACAGAGAGAGAGAGAGAGTATTCGAGTACAGTTCAGAAGTTTTAGTTAATCAGTTGAGTTTATCGTTAATAAGTATATATCCATTGAATTGAGGAGATTGTCAGTCATTGTGAATTATATTGGATTTATTCTGTTTATATTTTATTGTGTCGTCAATAAATTAGATGAACCATGGACATGAATTGAGTTTCTCATAATAAACCAGTTCATACAATAACATCCTTTACACAAGTATGTATTCCTAAATCATAAAGGCCTACCAAGTATGTATTTCCTAATCATATAGGCCTACCAAGTATGTATTTTTTGGGGTGGGGGCACAAAGGGGTTAAGTTTTGTCAGTCCTTAACCCCTGCAAGCTAAAATCGTACCCAAATACTACAAAAGATATTCAGACTGCTTGAGTGTTAACAGAAAGTAAAAAAATAATAACTAGTCGTCCCACGGCGTAGCATACGCCGCCTTATCAATCAATATAATTACTGTAATCATTTTTTAAATAAGCAATCAAACAAAATAACAGACTGACATATTCGGAGAAAATACATACTATGCAAAATTGAACTTTGACCTATCATTTGCAGACTTTATGGTCACTATCTGGTACCTTCCAGCAATTTGTTTTTTTTTTATTTTATTGTTAACAGATTTTTAGTTAATTCTTTGAATGCCTTGATTGTCGATGAGCTGCCAGACTTAATTTTTTTTCTTTATTGGTTAGATATATTTTAATGCCTTTTTTAAGATCAGGATTTTTTTCATTCAGATTCTAACAAACATATTTCCGGGGGTGGGGGTTTTAATTTGCATTGCTTTTTATTATTGGTTCGCTTTGTGTCTGCCTCAATCCACCCCTTCCCCCATCATACTATAGTGTTATTTTGATGTAACATTTTTTTTCATTCAGGCTACGCCTGTCTCCATATAACCTGTTTAGTTTATTATTTTTATTTAGACTTGCTCAACATAGCTTAGGATTATTTTAATATAACCTTCATCCTACACTATTCAGTACAGATAGATGTTAGTTAATATTTTTTTTTTTGTAATGCGTACAAACTGTGAAACAGCTAACATTTGTTTGTAATGCGCCATACATATTTATAATTTAATTAATCGGGATTTTCCCCTAAACAGCAGCACAATGATATTAAAACAAAAGATTTCACCATATCTAATATTTTATTGTCTACATCTCAGCTTTGAATGTGTTCTCTTGACCCACGTTGTAGCCTAATGTTAGCGCCGGGCCCAGCCACAGCTTCTTCACATCTTATCTATATTTATACACCATTTTTTTTTATTCTTAAATTGGAAATTAGTTTAATATTACTTTATTATTCACAAATAATTGTATTATTAAATGTGTCATTATTTTTTTTAATTATTTTTTACAATAATCAGTTGACATATTCTATTTTATGTACAGCATTCCCTCATTTTCCGCGGTTAAACGGCTAAGAATTTACCGCGACTGGGGATAAATGAGAAATTAAACAAATTTCCGGTTTTATAAAAGAAATTAAAAAAGAAGGTGAGTTGTCGAACGTTGTTGAACGCGTCTTGCTTTCTGTGGCCTAAACGAGAATTCTACAAACGCGAGAAATCTATATCTAATTGTTGAACGCGTCTTGCTTTCTGTGACGTTTTCGGGACGGGATATCTCGCAGGATGCCGTCGCTTCGCAAGGTTGGTCGAAGAGGAGAAATATATATATATATAGAATAATAAAAAAAATCAGAAATACAACACCGGATCTCCGAAATTCATAATATATGTGTATTCTAAGAAAAGGAAAATACTTTTAGTATAGTTTCCAAGCTGTTTGAAATTTGAGGCGTCTGATTATAGGAAAGGTTGGCAGTTTTACTTGTCGCTACTAGTTGATACTAGATGCTATCAGTTGATACTAGGTGCTATAAGTTGATACTAGATGATATCAGTTGATACTAGATGCTACTAGTTGATACTATATGCCACTAGGTGATACTAGATGCTACTAGTTGATACTAGATGTTTCTAGTTGATATTAGATGCTACTAGTTGATGCTAGATGCTATCAGTTGATACTAGATGCTATCAGTTGATACTAGATGTTATCAATTGATACTAGAAGATATCAGTTGATACTAGATGCTATCAGTTGATACTAGATGCTACTAGTTGATGCTAGCTAGAAAGATTGATAAATCTACAATACAATTAATAACGTTTGCTATTCTGGTTTTATTTTCTTACAAATGATTTTGAAGATCATCCAGATCGTCCTACTCGGCTTTCATCAACAAAGTCATTTGGTCAACATTGAGCCAGTAAATCTTATGTTTAAAAGAAAACGATTTCCAGAAACTGATCCATTTATCCGATCAGACATATCAGATATGTCTCTTCTTTCCGCTTATGCAAATTTATTTATTAAAGCAGGTTTAGCAGCCTCACTGTGCTTAATCCCCATGTTTTAAATTGAATTAGTTGACACTTCATCTGCCCCGATGAGCCATAGGGGCTTATGGGGAACTTTACTATGAAGATAAACACACAAGTTCTATTCCAATGCGTTTGTTTAATTAATACCTTTGATCGTAAAACTTTAAAATACATTAATATTATCCACAGTCATTTATTAGCTTTTTACATTATTTCACAAGCAGTGTACGCGGCGTTGTTCGGAAAGGGACTAGAGTGATCACAAGATATTTTTAACTTCTAATTAAGCCCATGCAGCACTCTTTTAAATAAAAATTATTTTTTATATGGAAGTTCCACCACCCTGTAAATTGTGTACTTAATTAAACATAAAAATTTGTTGTTTTATTGCCAATTATACAATTATACCGTTGCACGGGATATTGCAAAAACATTTCTAGTTCTAGTTCCTGTACTTGTGGCTCAACATAATTTGACATCCATGTTGAAATCAAAATAAACATCAATGATTATCTTTATTACCATGGATACAATGTCTTCAACACATTACTTTAATCTATTTGAATTTCAAGATATATACGTTTATGTATCTGATCTATACCTACATTGGTAGTGAGATTCAAAGCCACAGGCTGGGTTAATTTATATTCCAGTGGCTACGCCTGGATGGGCCAGGCAAAAAAACTGGGGTTGTTAAACTGAAAGCTGGTGTTACGTTATTATTTTCAAATATGTAACGTTAACTTTTCTAACTTGGTATATGAACACAACAGATCTAAATTTTAATTGCTCCTAAACATAGGTGAATATATATGTATATACAATATAAGTCCTTTGTCTAATGCTGTCTACTTAAACAAATGTCAATACAAGTTTACAACTAACTCTTAGAATCTTAGAACTGTCTACACCGAACTAACTACGTCTAACTCATGTCTGTCAGCACCTTACTTACTCAGAGCATCTTACTAACTCAACTACTACTATTCACGTCTTTTATAAGGTTGGGGCGAATACGTTGGTGCAACGTTTGGGGGGGGGGGGACGATGTCTGTCACCGAAACGTTTGGAGGGGGGGAAGAACGTCAGTGAAACGATTGGGGGGAAGGCGACGTCGACGAAACGATTCAATATGGCGGCTGCAACCTTGACCCGGTGAACTGGGGTTGGTGGGGGAGAAGTGCAATTCTACACGTCACAGCTGGTCATTGCAAAAAAGTTTTATGCAACTGATTTATATCAATGAACAGAAATGCTCATATAATGTATGTGTGTGAGTGTGTGTAAAATATTTTTTTTGTCATAAATGAATTTTTTTTTTAAACACTACAGATCAAATGATATAACATTAACATTTTATCATATGGTTTGACATTTTATTCATGTACAAATTATATTTACAAAATAATTCCCAATGTCTCAACAGACTGCATCTATTACAAAAAATAATAACAATACATAAACTTTTCAAGTGACTGTTGTAAAAAAAAAAAATTCAGGGGAAAACAGCCAAAGAAAAATAAAAGTCACAGTAACTTAGTGCTTTGTTAATAAACTCAATAAAGATAAATAACTTACAGCACATGTTACTAATTATAGTAATGATGTCCAATGTACACAGTGAAATATCTGGTAGAAATTTAACATACAAAAAAAAACAGTGCACTTTGATGAATAAAAAGAAAAGTTTTTACGAAACTAAATTTTTCAGCCATTCACAAGTATCAGACCAATTCTTTACTCTGCGTCCATCAAATAAAATCCAGCAAACTATTTTTCTCTTGATTTTAAAACTTGAAAGTAAGAAAAAAAACTCTTTGGCAGGTGACCCCCAATAATCTAAAGTCTATGTATTCAGTATGTCCAATATTGATTAAATTTTAAAACGACATTTATGATTTCCTGTACTCTGTTCTCTCAACTACAGCTTCCTTGTCAATCAATTTATAAAGAGATATAATTTAAAAACAATGACATTTATGACTTCCTGTACTCTATCCTCTCAACTTTAACTTCATCATCAATCAATTTATAAATGTAAGAGACAACTGTTGACTGTTGAATGTCCAAGATTACAAAGGATGGAATGACATTGCTGGAAGAAAATAAATGAAAATGATATTAAGACTGTGTTTTTATACTGTTTTAATTGCATCATTTACATCTTAAATAATTTAATGACTGTCTGGTGAACAGTATAGTCAACACTATTAAATATTTTTTGTTGCGATTAAGAAGACTTTTGTGTAAATAAAATAAATTTGCTCAAATTGCTGGAATATGGAAAGAATGCACATTGAGATTTAAGATTTTAAAAAAAAGTTTTTTTGAGTCCAAATATATTGTATTCAATCTAATTATCATTCCGCAAAGTTATAATACACTTCTGTAGTTTTTCTGTCGCGGTCATATTTAGCATCTAGGTTATTGAAAAGGAGAAGGGGGAGGGTGGTGAAGGGGTGTAGAATGGACATTATTAAAATCATGGGATATTGCTAAAGAGAGTTTATGTTTCTCTTTCACCATCCCTATTTTTAAAAGTGGCCTTAAGAGGATTATTAAAGCTATGACAATTCTTTTCAACAGATACAGTCTAATATATTGTATTATTACGACTTGCACATACATATTTTAGTGAGGAGCGGTTGGAAAAGAAAAAAAAATTGATGAAACAAAACCATGGGTACACCAGACACTTTGGTCAATGATTTGCTCACAATCTGGCCAAATGTTCTTTCTCATAATCGAGGTTTGAAGGAGAGATGGGAATGGACATCAAATAAATATTTTTTTTTTATTATAAAATATAGTCCAATATCCTGGTCTATCATAAATGAAGTTAGAGCTTCATCATTTCTATGCTAATAACCTGACCATAACAGACAGAGCTTAACTATTTATACAAGGGGAAAAAATATGTATTATATATTCGCCAGTAATTTGCAACAAATTTTGTCTTACACATTGGATACAATTACATCTTGGTTATCGCTGATACAGTTTTAGCACTGACCTTTTTTTAAATGTAAATTATAAAAAGCAAAGAAATTTTCAGAAATAAAAGTGCTACACATATATAGTATAAGACATGCTACAAAGATACATTTCCTGACACATATACTAGGTACTTGAATAAAAATTTCAAAATGTTTTTTATGTGCCAAATTATACATAGATTGATAGAGCTTAACAAAAGATTCAAAAAGATACCTAACTTATATGATTAGGTCTTATGGTTGTTGAGTTATTAGCTTTTATGTGTCATTTTTTTACTATAGAAAAAAAGCTGAAATTTGTGACCAGAATTTTGCGTGATATAAATAGATTGTACAGACAGGAACTACAAATAGCCAGCTATCGATAATAGGTTACTAAAATCGGCCAATCAAGCATGGTTAAGATTCTGGTTTTTTTTATTCATAATGGTACATAACGTTAGTGAAATTGTGCTCATCTGTAATTTTATAATAAATGCTAATATTAAAAATGAACACAAAAAGTGTTTAGACAGTGATGTAGATAGATTGTACAGATAAGAACTACAAATAGCCACCTTTCATTTTCATGGCGGCCGTTATTGATAATAGGTTACTGTAACACTGTATATTTTGTATATAATGTTATGTATGTGATGGATACTGTTGTAGACACCAATTTAACGTTGGAAATTGTCAACGTTATGGTACTATCGTTGTTCCACCAAATGCAATACTTCTTGTTCTTCACTGCTGCTTCAATGTGACGTTATGGTTTGAACGTTATGTAGTTTGTTGATATTAGGTTATGTAGTAGCCGATATTCTCTCTGGTTTTACTTCAAAGATGGTAGCGTTCAGTAGCGTTCAGTCTCTTGGCACTCACACACCATGAATAAAGCCAAGTTCCACGATTCAATAACATTTATTTAAATAATAATAAAATACAGATAGAATGCACTCAAGTGCCAAAATATTCACAAATATACTTTAGCAGAATAAACGTTGACTGTGTACTGTTAAAATTCAACTTATCTCTGAATGTATACTGTCTTCTCGTACGAGTATGAGTACGTATATTTAATAACTTGATTTCTCTCTGAACACCTGTATACTGTCTTATTGTATAAGAGTACGTATACTTAATAACTTGTCAATATATGTATACTGTCTTGCGGTAAGAGTACGTATATCTAACATGTATACTGTCTTACAGGCAAGAGTACGTATATCTGGTATGTATACTGTCTTGCGGTAAGAGTACGTATATCTAACATGTATACTGTCTTACAGGCAAGAGTACGTATATCTAGTATGTATACTGTCTTGCGGTAAGAGTACGTATATCTAATATGTATACTGTCCTACAGGCAAGAGTACGTATATCTAATATGGTGTCCTGATGTCTCTATCTCTATAGTCATTCTGTCGATCGGTAGGTCTCGATGTCTTTCGTCAGTCTGAATGTATCTCGTCGGTCTCTCGAAATTTCCGCTACATCTCTTTTTATGTGATGGTGAATTATCACGTGCCCCAAACGCCCAGAACTTCTGATTGGCTCCCTAACAACCTTTCTAACTCATTTACATATTAATGAATCTTATTCCAGCCTAGCGATTGGTGCGGCTAAAAACTCACTATGGGCTAGTATTTCTTTGTCTCCCTAATTACGTCTTATCACGTACATCCGGTGTCATCGACGCTCATTGACAGATTTATTCCACCCAAAACAAAGATAACACGCTGGAATTCTAATTATCAAAATCTCTGCCTGTGTCCTTGGCCCATGAACTTTCAATGTTGACCACCCAACTAAACCAGTGGTTCTAAAATTGTATGAATCTATCTAAAGCTATTGTTACAGTTACTAAAATTGGCCAATCGAGCATGGTTAAGATTCTGGTTTTTTTTATTCATAATGGAACAAAGCGTTTGTGAAATTGTTAAAATTATTATCCTATAACATGTCTTAATTAGTAGAATTTAAAAAAACTCTGTGAAGCAATCTAATTAATGAGCCAGGACAAATGTCAACATACCTTATTTTCCAAAGAAGAATCCATAAACAAAAACGTAAATTTATGCAATAAAAGAACTTTATTATAAATATTTACCCAATTCTTTTAGTAACTGTGTAAAAATACATAAAGAAATATCAAATATAAAGCATTCCAATTAAAGAAAACCAGTACATTACTCAGGGTAGGATCATTCACAAGTTTATATGGTCTATGGCAGGAAATACTACGATTTCCGGCCGAGATTTTAGCGATATCCAAGTACCTACATATACTGTTAAAAATGTCATTATTATTACAACCTCAAATTTAATATTTTTACTTGGAGCAGTTCATTCAGAGATTGATGGTAGCTGGCTAAATAGTCAAGAAAGAGTTGACTGTATAATTTATGTATCTACAAACAAATAAAGTAAAATTACCTGTCTAATGCATAATATGAGCCAGTTGCAGAGCCAGGGTTGAGGAAAAATTTCCCTTCATGTTCTATGGCTTGGAATTTATGTGTCTGTCCAGATATGAGTATGTCTACATCAAGCTGCCTCTGCACCATGGCTAAACTTTCAATGTCACCCCATGGAACAACTTGATGCCCGTGACACAATCCTATTCGAAACTGTCCAACAGTTACGACTTTCTGTTCCGGGTAATTCATATTCTGCAAAGACAATAAAAGTCAGACATTTTAGAATGTTTTTAATGATATTCAGAGACAATAATTGTTTCAAAAGACATTTAAGATTTTGATTTTAATTTTATAGACAGAAATCATACCTCATCAAAATCTCCTCGTACAACATGTACATCACTTGCTAAGGTTTTCAGATAGTCAAAAGACTCTTTAGTGCACAGATTTCCAGTGCATAATATGTGTTGTATTTTACCAGGCACAAGCAGTTTTTTAAACCTTGCAGGTAAAGAGTTACACCTGTGAGGAATATGTAGGTCTCCTAGCACTAGGACTAGCTAAGAAAAAAGAAGCAATAATATTTTAAAGTAGATAATATATAAGAAACTATGTTTTTCAATGTAAAATATTTTTTTATCCCATTTCTTAAGTGGATTAGAATATTTTTTATGTTTATACAAAAAAAATTTATTAATTATATTCCAAAGAATTTGTTTATCAAATAATTTACATTTAATTAAACAAAAATTATTAAAAATGCCAGTTGTTTTTCTGAAACAAACTGAAAAAAATACTGAGTTAATGTTGAAACTTAATTTTTATTGTTAGCTGTACTGATCATTCTTCATGATCTAAATTCAACATTAATCTAACAGACCGACAAGGTAAATCAATAAAAGGACCTGAAATTGATAAAATAGTTGTTAACTATATTATTATCTATCTATTTTGGCAATCGAAAAAGTTTTTTTGACCAAGGAGGAGTTTAATTGGAAAAGGGGGGGGGGGATTTTTTTAATATAAAATGTCATAAGAGGTTGGGGAGGGTAAATGTTTTTGCTACTTTGTGTAGCATAATATGATTACCTAGGGGTTCAAGGATCACCAAAACAGTAACATTTTATCAATCTTTCATTTGATTCAAATTCAAGACTGGAATTAGTGGAATCAAGATTCAAGTCATGACATAATTCATAAAGTTTGTTTATCCCATTCTGTTCACCCAGTGGTGAATTTAATAGTCCATTTGAAGAAGAACAAGCTTAACTGGGCCTATCAAATCAAGAAAGTTTTACATAATAGTATAGCCAGTATAGGGTAAACAATACATTTCAAAATATTGTTTCCTGAGTGGCAGGGTTTACGGCCTCAACAAGACAGTTGACGACACGCCCACTTATTGTTTGTTAAGCGATTGATTTGATATAATTCCTAAATAAAAAATGAATAATAAGAAATGTACACTATATGTCCAAAAATAAATGCATTTTACCATTATGGTCTTTCTTATTGCTTAAATAATTGAAAAGGAGTAAAGAAAGTATATTTTGTTCGTTTAGATCCAAAAATGATTATCCCGAAACCGGAAATATTTATCACATCATTCACATGCACATAAATAATTATGTTACAGTAATTGTGGTTGGACGACACATGAGACGTTCAACTAATCAAATCACTTTTAACGAAACGTCAAATTATTTTATTCGTTCGCATTTTAATTTAAGCATTACACTGTAGGTGGTTCTAATGTTAGCGAAATAATCGAACTTAGATGCAAAAAATCTGTACCATGGATGGTATAAAACCCAAGTTTGCAACGACATTTATTAAAAGTCATTATTTTTAAAGATACAAAAATTCCGACGGGGAGGAAGCAGTTTTTTTTTTAATCAACAGAAATACTCAGTGCTTGTTAAGTCACTTTGAGACAGGCCAGGGGCAGGGCAGCAAATATATATAATAGAAACATACGAAATTGCTGCCATATAGTTATAAACAGGTTTTTTTTTTTTTTCAGTGAGTGAAGTTGCACCAATCTGTAAATTTTGAATAAATTGTGTACTTCTTTTTACATGCAAATCTTCTGTTGTTTTATTGCCAATTGTAACATTATACTATTGCACGGGTAATTCCAAAAATATTTCTAGTTTTAAGCTTGCTGCAGTGGATTGACTGGTGCGGTGGTGCCAGAGGTGGACTTAGAAAATACCGCCCCATTCCCGCACAGAAAAGTAAAGATTTGTCCAAACCCCCCCCCCCACCCGTCCTGTGTCAAAGTTAGTGCCACCCTGGATGATCTTCTCCCGCTTAATTACGCCACTGGTTTTCATTTTTCTGGTTGTGTGGTATGGCGTGCCGTAGGCCTATTGTTTCAAAATAACTTGAATGGTTAACAAATTCAGGTAATATAATTAGATATAGGCTACATTGTCATGAGCAGGCCCGTAGCGTGCGGGATGCCCCCCCCCCCGGCGTTTTGTCTGGCCCCCTCTACTTGTTTGCTCTATTTAGTAACATCTATTTCCTGCCCCTCCCCCTGCTATTGCCTGCCCCTGCTGTAGAATTTTCACGCTACGGTGCTGGTCATGAGTCACCTAACCCAAAACTTTCAAGTTTCTCATAAAACCACTGAAATCACACAGAGTAAACACAGATATGTGCAGCTGATAATGTAGTCCATTAAGAGACATCAGCATTTTTTTCGCAACCGAAATTAGCCGTATAAGAAAAGAAAAATTTGCGTACGAAAGAGATGACGACGAATTTTATTGAACATTTAAAAGGCAAATTCAGTTTAACTTTACCTTTGTTGTTCTTGACACAACAATTCAATCGGTTGAAGATTCACTAAATTGCAAGTTTTTGGCTTCCTCTCTGAGGCTCTTGAGTCTTGAGAAAGCTCTGCTACATAAAGATTCTAAAGGTGTATAGTCTGTAGAGTTTATTTAAGTAGTGAGCCAAAAACCTTGACAAGTGATGGGGGGGGGCAATTTTAATTGAAACTCTATTTTCGCAGTTAGCAGGTCAGCTATTACATCAAAAAAAATCAATAAAATTAGCTCCTAGAGAAAAATGATATGTTGTTCCAGATGGGAACACTTTCAAAGTCACAAAAGAACATATTTCGAAATCTTTAAAGTTAACAGACAAACGCTGCAGATACACATTGACGCTAAATTTGCAAAATACAAATTTTAACGTGCAAATAAACTTAAGCTTTCCATGTTTACTTGCTAAGTATGTATACCCGTAATGGCGGCGCCCATAGAGAAACGAACGATACGATAACAAAATAAGCCAAACTTATAATAACAATGTTAACAATATCAATTATGTTAACTTAAATGCCACACATTTAGCAACAAATGTCGACCATGAACTGTACTATTCCTGGAGTTAGCCTGAAAGGCAATAGCTTACTTAATTAATTACACATTTCTCATAACAAACAATGAATCAGAATAGGCACTTGTTACATGACCAAACGTTTGGTCTTCGTATTTTTTTTACTTCGTGTACCAGCCGTAGATAATATTGCTCCTAACCCTATCTCTTACCCTAACCCTAATCCTGAAAAAAAAAAAAATTTATATATGTCATGTTCACGTTTGGTCTTCTAACAAGTGCGCTAGGAAAATAAAGGCACTTGGTCCCGTAACAAGTGCGATCAGAATAAGTGAATGACAACACTAATAAGTAATAGTTTAGTAATAGTACTTTTTAGTAGTAATAGTGGTAAAATTACGATTTGTAATCTATTTAAATTCAACAAATCTTATGTTTCATTAATTTTTCTATCAGTATTTGGTCGAGCTATCCAGTCACTTTCCAAGATTGGTGATGAGCTTTACTTTGAACCCTTAGAAGACGGTGTAAGTATTTTATAATTAATACAAACTTAATAAATAAATGAATTTGATGAACAGTAATATTGTTAACTACTGTCCACCCACTAAATAAATGGAATTTTCATATATCATTTCAAAGATCTTGATCTGAAACAAACCAAACAGACCATTATTTCCTCGCTAAAAATTCGAACTTAAAAATATTTTCTCCACCTATATAATATGATAATTTTTCGGCCCATTTCATTTGATTCCTATCAAGACCTTTGCCTTTGCATTATGCTGATTAGGATATGAAAGAACAATTTATCTTGTGGGCAGCCTATCATTGACAGTTATCACAATATTTATCAAATTATAAAAATTAGACAGTAATAAAGGTGAATTTTATCAAAAATTATTCTAGTAATTTCAATGTATGGTGAATAAAACAATTAAATTTAGAATTTTAGAGGCTTTGTCATTTTCCTGGGTATTGACCTTGCAACTAGAAATACCAAAGAAGCAAGTACGAGTACAAGTACTAGTGCACACCTTTTTAAAATTGCAAGTAAGACTATGAGTAAAAAACACCCATGGTGCAAGTAAGAGTACAAGTACTTAAGGTGCAAGTACAAGTACTCCAAAAATGTCCTTACTGCTATGTAAGTGACTTGACTTTCTGGTATTTGAACAGGTAACCTATAGAATGCAGATTGGCCTCACTAAACTAAAGCACTACTAATTGTTATATTACAGATGTATAAGACAATAATATTGTAAGCAGTGAACAAATATTACAGGAATATAACCTAATGTAAAGTGGTTTTCATACAAATCAGTAGCGTTCCATATTTTAGGATGTTAAATACAGACGGGGCGGGAAGGGCTGGAAAGTAAGAAAAAATACAGAAGCTAAAATTATTACGGACAAGTATGGAGAAAGTTCGTTCCACAACTGCATTTGACTAGGGAGGTGAAATAAAAAGTATAGCAGTAAGCTATTTGCTTTGAAATCTTGAACATTTCTCACCTAATTTTTTATCTACATAAACATTTTCTGAGTTCCATTTTTTCAGTTTAGAGAGGGACAAAAATAGTTTGCAGTAAATTGGGTCATCAATATTCATAGGAAAATTTCTATTTGCATACATGACTTTTCTTTCTATGTTGTTCCTGGTAAGGAACAATTCAAAGTCACCCAAGAAAATATCTCGAAAACATTCAAAGCGAACAAATCAATGCTGCATATATGTTAAACATGTAAAGCTTTTTTATCTTGCATAGGCTTGATATATTTTACTCAGATGCAGAAATAGGCTTTGGTAAACTAGATGTGTTTGAGGCATTAGCCTCAAAATAAGATGAATCTTAAAAGACAAGAAAGCCATTTATGCGAAAAGTACAGTCAAAGACGGAAAACTGGTGGGAAGTATGGATATATATACTAAGGCAAAAGTTAATACAGACAAGAGAGTCAAAAATAAGAACTGTCCGTATAAAATAAGGATGTATTGTAACACAATTTAGAAGCTTTAAATTAATTATCATTATTCCTTTCTCTTATATTTGGACCAACTGGACATAGCCGAGCTTTTTTTTATACCGCAGTACATTCCTTACATCATATTGGAAAAACTTTAAAAACTCAATTGTTAACCACTTGAGACAAAAATGTCTAAATAACTAATGATTACTTTTTATTAAACAGCTCTTTTTGAGATCAGTCAACTCCTGTCGTTCAGCATATGCCTGTTTCAAGTTTACTCCCAATTTTTTTATCAATTATGCTAGTGGGTCCTCAAAAGGAGCAATTAATGATGATGATGCTTTACGCTGTAAGGTTGGAATGAAGGTAAATTATTGTTTTCTAAGCTGATTATCAGCAAGTAATCGTCATGGTTGCTTAAAAACATTATTTTCATTTTAAATATGTTACATTAAGCTAATTCATATTTTTAAGCAATCTTGAATTAGCTTAATGTAATAATTTTTAAATGAAACTTGAAACATTTCTAAAACTTATTTATGGGATTAAATAAGTTTTTTTTTCATGTGCTTAAAATATTAACCTTGTTTCATTTTCTAGTCCATTATGACTGTATTTAGATCGTTAGCCACTATTGACAAGACTGTTGAAAAATGCACAATATCTCTCAACATGACAGATGCAAGACTTGTTTTTCAGATGTATTGCAGACATGGTACTTGTTCAATTTTTATTGGTGTTAAACTTTTATAAAAAAATGTTAGATGATTTCCAAGTCTATTTCTTAGAAACAAAATAAAATTGTACATACCTTGTACAACATATAATCTGTTGGATTAGTACTAAGTACATTGAATTATGAGACATTTGTTTCTAATCAAATGTTAATCCTTCTAGGTATCATCAAAACTCACAATCTTGCCTTCATTGAATGTGAAACACTACAGGCAGTTTATTCAAAAGAATTGTGCCCCAACAAATTTACTGCTCCACCAAAGTAAGACCTTTAACATTTATTTTAATGAATTAAAAATATTGTCTAAAGGCAATTTCAATTAGATTGTATTCAAATATCTTGTCAATGGCCCTTAATTAGGAAGTGTACCCATTTAAAAGCATGAATTGACTGATTTTCCTTTATTTTTTTAGGGCAGGTTTGTATGCAAGCCTTTATAATGAGGCTAATAATTAAGCTTTATATAATGTATTTATATTTGTTATTTTATTTGTTACTAGTAAACATAGGCCCAGTACCTGGACCGGCTATTAGGCACGCAATTGGAGTTGAAAATGGTGATATATATTTGAGCGTGTCTATATACAAAAAATAGAATGTCTATGTACTCGAAGTGGCCCCAAAGGACATGAACAGATTATTGTAGCCAAAACACATCTAAGGGACACTTAATAATACGTCAAATAAAGTTCATATTTTATGTAGTTCATCCCAAAGAAAATAATCCTCATTATGGGTACAGAAGCTTAACAAAAACAACTCCCGACTATTAAACTTTGAATCTAACATCCAACTTTTTATAATTTGTGCACACTACTCCATATCATTTAAAAATCTTAATTCGTTAATATTATTTCAAATGATTCATTTCCAAACAGTTCTTCATTTTGTTTTATCATGTTCAACATACAAACGTAACAACTTTACATAATTTGCGCACACTGCTCCATATCATTTAAAAAAAACAGTTCTTCATTTTGTTTTGTCCGAGCTTGCGAGTTAACTCCCCTTGAGTGAGACTAAAATTTTGGAATTCCCCAGTCTATTTTTAGCCGCATAAGTTATACACACGGTCTACCGCCCGTACGGTTGACTATGTTAGACAATTATGTATTAGATCTATAGATGTTGAACATTATGTACTTTGTATTTTTATTGCATTTTCTTTGGGCTTTTTCCACATATGTGTGTAGTGCAGTCCTTGTTATATAATAAACCCTCACATCAGACTGATATAAATCTGTAAATATAAATACAAATATCAAAAGTATATAAAGCAAAAAATAATTTTGAAAAAAGCTGCCAAAGAAATAGAACAGACAAGAATACATTTACATTAAATAAAATCCATGTTTTGTACACATAAATGTACATGTATTTATCAACATACACAAATGAAGCAATTTAAAAAAAAAATGATAACAGAGTAAAAAATGTTATGATCTCAATGATGAGTTTCTCTTTGAGCCGTTTAATAAGTTATATACAAAGTACAAATGTGTACAAGCTATAATTAATTTATTTTGTTTAAAGTTTTGTTCTATAACAGAGAATATAAATTTATTCAGAATGCACATTGTCGGTTTAATAATGGAATTTTCCAAAAGCAGCCATATTTGTGCTATGTGTATCAATATTTAGATACTGCTTAATTAAAAGGATAATGACACATAAGGCTGCATTATTAAGTCATTATTACATGACTTATCTGTATGATATATATTTTGTGGTTTTATAACAATTTTTTTTACTTTGTTTTCCTAGACTTCTTTGTGAAGCTGTGCTGAATTTTCAGAACAATCAGGAAGAGATAACATTAATAATCAGGCCAGATTATCTTGCTCTCAAAAACTATGTTGAAGATGAGACGGGTTAGTAATTCATTAAAATAAAATATTACAAAATTAAGATATAGTTTTGACAATGCTAAAATAATGTTATGATTTTGTTAGTTTGGTATTTAGCTATTTTTTCCTATAGAAAATCCTACTGTCATATATCCTGTATAATAGTTTTTTTTTTCTGAATGTCAGAATAATTTTTTATTGTAGCTAGATGAAAAATGTTTCTGTTTAATAATTCGCAGATTCCAGTAAAATAATGCACACAGAGCTTACTTTGTCACCTGATGAGTTTGAAAGTTATAGAGTGGGTGTCGACTCTGATGTCACATTCTGTCTCAGGGAAATGAGAGTAAGCACACCTGATAAGTTATATCTATGAAGAAAAAGTCGGAATACATTTTTTTCATTAATAGACAAATGTTTTTAAACACGTTTATTCTATACATGCAGGCAGTACTGAGTTTTTGTGATCTAACTGGATTACCTCTCATAGCTCAATTTGAGGAACCTGGAAGGTATATGAGCATTGTTAATTATCATTTTTAGGACTTTTTTTAAACTATATGTACAGTGTATCTTGGCCTGTTTAAGAATAAATATTTTGACTTTGCTAATTATCAATTGTTGAATTTAAATCTTAAGTTGTCAAACCCTTTAATGAGGATTTACAAATGCCAGAACCTGACTGGAGAACAAAGCAATTTCTATATTTACATACTTGTGAAGTAGAGTTGTATGTGTGTTTTTAAAAATATCTAAAAGGTTTAGAGGTTGTTGAGTTCATGTTTCATAGTAATGATACTTAACATAATTGTATTTATCTTCTAGGCCAATCACATTTTCAGTTACCAGTGATCCATCATTTGAAGCCAACTTTGTCCTGGCTACACTTGCTGACACAGAGCCTTTACAACATTCCCAAAGATCTCAAGTTGGCAGCACTGCTGGGTAAATTTTTTTGACGTATTGTATTTATTCAAATTTAATCAAAATTAGCTTTAAACTAATGGTTTTTTCATATGTGGAAAACTTATTATTTATTTTAAGGATGTGAGGGATTAATGAAGTGAAGCTTGGCAGTATATGTGTTTTTTTTTTCATAAGATAATTATTGGTGATTACTAGTTTTAAAAGAATTACTGTTAAGTAATTTAATTGAAATAGAAGTATCTTCTTCACACAAATATACAAAGTTTGAAAGATTTTTTTTTATCTTTGTAGAAAAGCTTCAAGCTCAAAAAAGTCCTATTTACAGAATGGTGCATCTTCGTCAAAGAAGTAAATTTTTTTTTAGATTTTACTTTTATTTTGTAACTAATTGTTCAGATTTTTTTTGGTTTTTCCATCTTCATTAAGCTCATCATTTGATGTTTAATTAACTGATATACAATTGCATGTATTTATAAACTTAAAGGAACTCGTTAACTAATTCCAGGTCATATCAACATGAACACAACACACAGTCAAAACATAAACCAGGATCTTCTAGAGCCATATTTGATGATGATAATGAATTCAGCAGTGTCATGATGGATGTCACTGTTCCAGAAGACTCCTTTCATCCAGCTGGCAATCAAAGCCAAGTGGTTACGGATGCAGCAAAAGTGAACAGACGTGAAGATTTGGGCCAGAGACTTTCTAAAGAAGCTGATGAAGATTCTGAAACAGATCCCTGGAGGGAAAATTACCAACTCAGAACAAATCAGCACAAGTATAGAACATTATCATTGAATGCACAGTCTGCAGATATTGGTCATAGACCTAAAAACTATGATACTGGTGGTATGTGTACTACAACTACACCTACTTTACAGAAGAATCTCTCATTAACAGAAGGAACAGACCTGCTCGTCCCAAGTGTCAGTAGAAAGCAGCTCTGTCTAAAATCTGCTCGTCACTCTGATGCTGAACTGAGTCCTGTTATACTCCTTCAAGACAGTGTAATGGTAAGATTTTCCAATTTCCTTCACCCGACTCTCTCTGACTTTTTACTATTTAGTCTCTGATGAATAGTTGTTTTAAATTTTTAGGTCACTCCTTATTTTAATGTATTTCAGTGGCTAATTGGTAGAAACACTGTATTACATGCATTAAAAGAAAAAAAATGTTATAGAATTTCTGTCTTTGATTTATAAAAGCCTTGTTGAAAAAAGGTCGTTTTACCCCCCTTTTTTGAGAAGCAAGTCTTTTTTTTTTAACACAATTGTAAATTGTAAGATATTTTTGCTTTGGAATAATTTTTCTTTTTCAACTTTGCTTAAGGTGGATCCTTTATCTGAAGATGAGGAAAATGATGAAGATGAGATACCTGGTACACCACCCAGCAAGAAGGTATTTCCCACAAATGTCACTTTAATTTTAACATTTTTTTTAAACAAAGCAATGCACAAAGCACTACCAATAATTCCACCATGCTATTTCTCATATGATAGTTCTTTAATTGCCAAAATTTATGTTGGAGATAGTCACCTGTGTCTCCATACCACTAATAATTTTTGACTCTCCTAGTTTCACCCCCCCCCCCCAGCCTAACTGAACTTTATGTTTTTAGTGTGTTTACATGTGCTCAACTTGAATTCTTGGTCGCAGCATTTTATGTCCCTTCCATTCGATGGATCTTTCCCTGGTGACATTATCTAATGTGGAAATGGTCACCCATGTTTCCCCATGCCATTTTAACAATTTTGCAATAAAATCTGGCTCTCTATCGCTAAGGCCCTACTTGTTGTGTTCTACACACCATCCAAACAGAACATACAACTGAATTTATATAAAACTCACCAAATTCAACAGGTTAATGCACCATGCTTGGCTGTAAAAGGAAATCTAGTGTAAAAATGAGTTCTCCTCCATACAATAGCTTTTACCTCCTATGATTCACCGATTGCAGTTGAGTCCGTTGAGCATCAAAAGGATCAGCAGCATTCTTGATTATTAATTTGATAGTGTTTGAGTTTTGAGATTTTTTTAAATTTTACTTTTGCCTACTACAGATTTGACTGTATGATCAATTTAAAACACTTATTTTGATTTTTGTACTTTAGTATGTGTGCAATATTTTCTTCTTAGTTTCGTTCAGTATTTTTTGGCACACAATCAAGTACACAAGCTTCCCAGTCACAGAAAAGAGTACAAGTGTTGGCACCAGACTCTGACCCAGAATGACATCATCTTACTGTGATAATTTTTTAAAACTAAAACATGTTGTATCAGATTCCCTTTTGTGTAAATATTTCACACAAACTTTGTTCAACCTTATTAAAAAAGTAAACATAGAAAATATTGTTTTGTTGCTGTTATATGTTGAACGCATTAATAGAATGCTGACAATCTTAAATTAAATTTTGAATTTCTTTTGCACAGAAATGTTTAATGCATAATAAAATGTTCATGATACAAAAATAATATTCATTATTTCTTTTTAAATATTAGAACCATATTTCATCTCTACACGTTCTAGTTAGCAAACTTCACTTTGTTCTATCACAATATACTGAACTAAATGACAATAAGAATCCAACTGATAATGACCTTTGCTCTGGGTCATTCATGATGGTGATAACTTCATTCTGATAATTAAAAGAATGAAAATTCAAATACAACTGTACCATTTAAAAAACAACATAAATCATATCATATATCTTTAAATTTTTAGTTGTATTTACAATTTATACAGTAGTCCATTTGAAAAAAAAAAGGTTTTTGCAATATTACATCATCAATCCATCCAATACAGGGTAACCCACTAGGTGACATTTTTCAGCTACAAATTAATACACGTTTATGCATCAATATCATTTTGAAACCCTTGTTTCTAAGAGCAGTGACAAATACATATACGACATAATGTTATTAAACAGAAATAAAACTCAATATTATACTTGTTTTAATGTAAAAAAAATATTTTTAAATATGCAAAGTTCATTGCATAATTTCAAAATCAACACTTTAAATTACATAATTCAACATTTTTTGAATGCTGCAATGTCAATGAATGTCTATATCCGCTGATATTTTAAATGATAAATGATTTCGATACATGAATTTGTTTTATTTCCCTTTTTGTTTTAAGTTGTAATAAAAGTCAGTGCTGAAACAAAACAGGCATGATATGTGCAATTTCTCGGTTACAGAATTAAAATATTATTGATATCTAACTTAGTGGTATTCAAAGTGGATGGGTCTTGAAAAGATTAACAGATTCTCTATATGGTAAAAAAATGAAAGTTTTCTAACTGTAAATATGAAAGGAGAAAATCTACATACAACAATAAGGATGCTATGATTTTATAGAAGGGTTAGGAAAACAAACAAGTTTTAGCAGGTCACAAAGAGTAAAGTTCAGTTTGAAAACAACTACTCTGACATATGGTACATGTACTTATTAAAAGCTTCAAGTCATGTACATATATTTAAAATTTCTGATACATTCACTAGAAGATAAATGTAACAAATGAATACCAAATTAAAATAATTATAAAAGTAAATGTATAACATAATCTCCAAAGACTCCTAGCAACAAGCTGCATTAATTATATAAATTTGTCATTATTTTTTTTTAAAGTTAGAATTTAAATTATTATACAAGGAGAAAAAATTGTTTAAAAAAAATCCATGTATGATGAATATATGATCAATTTAAAAATCTGATATCCTTATTCTTGATCTCATAACAAATAATATCACACAATCTACTTCAGGAATGTTTGAAATCTCACTCTCTGTATGAATAGAAAATGTACAACAAAACACTAAATGATGAACAGTGACAAAATAAATACATTCTGAATGTGGTCTAAAACTGAAACAAAATTGTGATTACTAAAAATTACACAACTAAAAAAAAATTCATTAACCAATTATTTGAGGTTAAGCTATCTTATCATAAGATGTATTGACAAAATAAACATTTGTTGATTTATTAGTAATCTGCTTCTCTACTGACTACAGAATAATACTGAGTTTTAGATCAACTGTGTTTTATTAAAATATGACTAATGTTAACTTGCAGTCTCTAAAACTAAATCATTGTAAAAAAGCACCTTGAAGAAATCTGCCTGGTATCAGACAGCTAAGCATGGCAATCATTCTTTACATTTCAAAATGGCCGGATCAGCTGCATTTACAAAAAAATAAACATATTTACAATCACGTTGTTTAAGTCTCATTTTTAATCTCGTCAAGATTTATAAACCACAATCTTGTAAATCTTTGCAGAGATAAACTTATAAAAATTTCTTTGCATTACTTTTTTTTTAATGCACCTTAAAATTTTAATTGGCGAAAACCATACTGCTTTTTGTTGGTGTACTATTCTCTTTAAAAGTACAGAGCCCTTGAAACAAACCAGAAGGGTTGTTGAGGTAGAGACCACTTTCTGGTAGCCAAGACAGAGTGGGTTAATATACATTTTTCAATTGAATATTAATCCATTCTATGACATGTTTAGGCTACACTCCACCAGATAAAATAGTTTTCCAGGAGACCAATGCTTCTTGAATGAGATGAGATCAAACTTTCAAATGAAGAATTAACAAATTTCACACAAATATGTCAGACTGATGTGTTACACGTGCTACAATGCATGTGATGTCATCAGGCTTTCCACCTGCAAAAAATAATTTTACATAAATTTATTAGATACAACATTTTCCACAAAAAAAAATATTTGCCCATCATATGTTTTTATTCCACATTCTTAAAAATCAATTTTAGAAAAAAAAATTAATAAAAGATACACAACAATACTTGTTCTCTGTAATGAAAGTGAATTATTTATTAACAACATTACACTCACCTCTCATATCTATGCCAATCTCACAGGCTGAAAGAGCAAATGGAGACATGTACTCTGGATCCAAAGAGAGCTTGTAAGCATGCTCTGCTATACTGGAGGCTGCTGACTGAATTCTCTCTTCTTCTTTGGAGGTCTGCAAAAATAAAAAGTTATGTGTATTTCATGTAACCACATGATCCAAAATATAATAATATACCTGCAAGTTTCTAATTCTGACAAATAGTGTAATATATTGTACAACGAAACAGCCTTACATGTAGAGATTCAAGAGTTCGAACAATCATATCTTCACTTAAATTGTCAAATAATCCATCTGTGGCTAACATCAAAACATCTCCATCTTGGACTTTAAAAGAGGAAGTTTCAGCAACTTCTGGGCTGTAATATCATTTTAAGAAATCTACTCAATATTTGAGAATATAAATTTATCATTTAATTTTTTCCTTCCATTATTTAGCTACCACATGTAAATAGGTATCACATCTTTAGAAAGTATAATTTAATTAACATGCTTTTCAATAACTGAATTCTGAAAAAAATATATATTGCGGTATATCCGATATTTTTCTATAGTTTTACATAGTGACGTCACCATCTGTAGTATTTCATTCATACTTTCCTTAAAATTATCATTAGACCATTTTTCATTAAAAAAATGCACTTTAAAACTACATCAATAACACTTTAATGTTCATTTAAACCTGTATATTCAAGTTATTCATCTATATATGCATGAAATTTCATCCATTTTATCCAAAACATGTGACAAAATCCACATACTTCAAAAACTCTTGGAAAATAAATGACTGACCTTTTTTTAAACTGTAAACGCAAAATATAGATCGTTTTTCGCTCTTAATGAAAATTGAACTTTTATAGCTAATTATAATTAATAGAAAATATGGAGTCAAAAGTAGTGGAAAAAGTTTTAAAAAAGGTGAGTTCTATGACTACAAGAAGCTATCGGTAGAGACAGTGGTAGGTGGCTAAAAGATGTAAAAGGTTAAAATGAAGCCTCAAAACATTTAAAAATTAAAAAACAGAAGCTTCAAGTTGTAATAAAAAATTCAAATACATCGATTTTCAATAAATTTACCTGTCACTGAGCCACAGACCATCTCCAGAAGGTGGGGCCACTGCTAGCTGGTATGGAGTGTTAAAATAGTGCTGCTGTTCTGTGGAGCGGTGAACTATTTCTCCATCTCGTATCACAACGAAACCACTGTCACCTAGATTTGCAGAATAAATAGTACGTTCCTCTCGATGTAAGGAAACTACACAAGCTGTGCTGCTGCCTGAAATTAATTTAAAATAAGGAACATGACATTAAAATAAGATGTAACAAATCTGAGCTGAAGGGGGAAAGAGAGTAAGAGGAGATTTACTTATTTATCCTACACCAATTTTATGATTACAAAAATGATGCCAATGGCTGAATCGAAAGCACAAAAAAAAATAATAATATTAATACAGTAGAGGAATTAAAAATTTTGCAAACATAATTTTTTTAAATAAAGTTTTTTTTTGAATTTTTACAGTTTAATAATTGCATTTTTTTTTTAGCTTTTTACTCATTTTTGTAGTAAATGTGAACATTTTCAACCCTTGGCTAATGCTTTTTAATTAATTTTTGAGGGCAACTAAGGCTGACTGCAAAGAATGTTACATTTTTATAGTACATGTTTCACAATTATAGGGATAAACTTGAAGTGCCTTTAAAATTGAGAACTAACAAGCAGTAAGGTGGCTCTAGCCTATACAAATGCTAATGCTGGACTCTAATAATGGTTGGAGGGGGGGGGACATTTTAATAACACTATGGAATATATCAGCACCTTTGTAATCTTAATGCATTGTTCCATGGGACATAATTTGTTTTACATTCACTACATTAGTGGGATGGTGTGGTGAAATAATAATGATCATAAGGAGTTCACTAAAAATTTCTGGTTTAAGTTGAAACATGAGTTTCAACCCTGTTGTCAATATGTACTGGATATAAGTAAAAACAGCTAGCTGAATGAAATACAATGGCCTAAAATGACTAAGAGGAAGATATACTGGTACCTAACAAGTCAAAGAACTAAATCTATAGGTCTTTATTTCAATAAAAATGACTTACTACAGAAGAACTGAATTTTTTAATAATACACCTTTAACTACAAAACCAGTTTGCCACTAGAAAGGGGTGGGGGGAAAAGACACACTCACATTAGAAAAAATGTTTTTGAATGTTTGTTTTTCATCATTCAATAGTGAATGAATTTAATTTCAAATGAAATTAATCTCTTTGATTTTTGAAGGGTTTATTTTTCTTTAAGTTATTTTGTTAAGTTAAAAGCCAGCAGAGTAAGATGTCATGTCATCTAAAGACTTACGGAATTGCCTAATGTACTAAAATTGAAATGTATGCCTGCAGCTGTGAGAAAGTGGTGCAAAAGTCATGTTTAAATGCCTTGCTTTAAACATTAATGGCCATTTACAACAGATTTGTTACATATTGCTTTGCTTTTTATAAACTAGTTAATGAGAAATAGTTTTTTTTTTAAAGCCTATATGTAGACCTATATATAGATATCAACAAAATTCTTTTCTAAGTAACAATGGGTAATAATACTTTTAAAAATAAAAAAAACTTTAGAAATAGACTTTATTAAAATGTGCTAAAAAGTAAAAATATTTCTGGAAATTATATTGACTAAAAAATGTGTGTAAACAAATTATTTCATTTATTTCTGGCTCACACTTTTATTTAGACAAACTTTCTATAAATATTTGTAATGATCTAAACCAAAAGGCATATTTTTGTTTAGTTAAGAAAGTAAATATTAATAAACTACAATCTTAAAAATAATTATTGTACCTAAAGTTAAAACTTTTTGTTCCATTATCTCACTATAACCAGCTGCAATGATGTTGGCCGGAGATTGAGGCACAAAATGTCCTTCCCTCACCATACGTTCACACGCCATCATTAAAGTCCTAGGGAAGGATGATGGATCTATACCATAGTTTCTCCAGCCACCAACCCCATCTGCAACTCCTGAAAAATATTTTAAACAGACAGCTATTTAGAATAAATCATCATTACGAGTCCTTAAAGCTGATATAAAATCATCAGTTTTACACACAAAAAAATGCTGTAAAGATGTAGTATCATTTATTTGTATTTTACTGAAATAGCCACAAATCACTTTCATTATCATCAGTTTTAGGTAGAGGTTTTCAGATTGGTGATAATGTAATATAATGCATATGGTATCAATAGTATTTCATTTTACCATTCATGTTTTTTTTTTCAGATTTAATTCTCCCAATTAAAATGGCACTAAACCATTCCAGCCCCCAAAATGCCACCCCATTTTTTTTAATAAGAAAACTGCATTTAAAAATGAAAAATATTTTATAAAATTATAATAAAAGAGAATATAAAGAAATAAACTAGTTTTATTAAGTGTACCACTGTATTCTTTGAACACTGTATTGACAAAGTTCTGTGAAAAAAAATAGAGGCAAGAGAGGTCCCATTGTCATAGTTTGTCAGGGGCCTCAGATTTCCTGAAAGCTGCTTTGTTGTTAATGACATTAATGAAGTCAGTATATGCTGACTATGCCGTTGACTGGAGGGTCCTGTGTTCAAACCTCAGTAAGAGCCTTGCTTGTGATTTTTTATGATCTGCTGAAATCCTGCTATTGAAATTAATGAATTAAACACTTCATCTGCCCAGATGAGCCCTTAGAGTCTTAAGGGAACTTAACAAAAGCTGTTGGAAGGGGGCAGGTGGGAGTATTCAATTCAGTCATCAATACCTTCACTTGCCCACTGAGTCTAAATCCTGAAAAAACTATAAGACTTGTACTAGTTTTAGGAACTAATAAGAAGCCATTAGTATTTTTACTAATGATTTTAGATAAAATTAATTAATTAATGAGAAACTTACCCAAAACATCTGCTACTTTGTTCCTACTTATAAAATATGCATCGTCCCCGTAGGTCCATTTACTGATATGGTTAGACTTAGTTAATGATTTGGAAAATCCTGAAGTGCCAGTAACTAAATGAAGTGGCTCTTTAACTTTATCAAACGGACTTTTGAGTTGAAATTCATTGTGAATTCCGGCAGCGATAGCACGTACGACGAATCTCCCGTATTGAGCCACCGACTGCATGACACAGGAATAATAAAAGAAAAAATTAGAATTTATTTCGATTAATCTCACTCATCGCGTGTAACTCTGTCAACCTTACTCCATCTTTGTCTCCTTCGTTATTTGGCCAATGACCTTTATGATCATGCAAGGGGGGAGAATCGTAAAGTATATAGGCCAGTGTATATCAAAAGTACTTGTACAGTGGGTCTGATATTTTTTTTTTATAACAGCCCATTTGATTTTTTGTAACCAACCCCTTAAGAAATTAAAAAGAATAACAGAAAGAGATGCTAAAATCAATTGCATAGTTCTTGACTGATTTTTTCGGCAACTCGAATCTAATCAGCTCTTGACCCACCAGTGAGACGCGCCATAACACATTGTTTGTGTATGAACCGAGAACCGCTGCACTAGTAGATTAATGCCATAACAATGATTACATGTACATGAAATAAAGCGGTCAATTACACGTTTGATTTAAATTTAACTCATTACCAACAGTTAGGACCGACAAATGGAGGGTAGCTTAAATTTTTTCCGGGGTTCTACAGATCAGAAGAAGATCAAATGTATTATTCTTTTTATAAGGCATTTAGTGATTGAGATTGCACTTTTGTAGCATTCCTAGCTAATATTAGCTTTTGTGTTAGAAAGTTAGATGATTAGTGCTGTATTATGATCCAAGCAACAGTGTAATAAACAGATAGAAAGATTGTAGTTAAATGTATGCTGACTGATAATAGTATTACAAACTCGTAAGGGGTTACTCATTTATTATGTAACGCTCTTTTTCTTGACGTTATCCCCCCATCCCCCGCCTTTTCGCTTAGCGCTTTTTTACCAGTTTCTTCATTGCGTGTCACACATTGTGTTATGTCAATGCAAGAATGGGGTTATGACAAGAGGTGGATTTAAGATATATGTCAGAGTACGCTTTGGGATGACTTTTTAAATATGGAGTAGACAATTTTTAACCTTTAACTAATTTATCAATGTTAAAAGATCGATGCTCCAGACTTATTCTTAAACGCAGAGTCGTACCTAGGGTGGGGGGTCCAAATTAGAAAGTGCCCTTGGGCCCCAGCATAAAGGGGGGCCAAAATTTCTTTCTCGTGTCATGGTGTCGAATGTCAAAATGCAGGGGCCCTCAAAGTAGCTAAGCCCCCGGGCCCCCAAATCCCTCGGTTCGGCAGTGCTTAAACAATAGAAAGGTGTGTGAGGACAGTTCATAATGAATAGGCAAAAGATGAAGGAAGTGGTCCCACACATTAATTACACATGAATTAATTCGACGAGTTCATAACTCCTAGAGAAAAAATTCATTGATTTTTTTACGCTATATAAATATCCCGCACAGAACTCCTAAACAAATATTACAAAATGTTTCTATTGTGTATTTATTATTTTATTTTATTGCGGTCAATGCCGTTATTACGAATTATTCTTTGAAACACTAACTCAATCAATTTAATTTGAAAAAAAAAATTGCAAAAAATTAGACTTGACAAATAAACACCATTTATCTGCTACCTATTCACTTACAATGGATGAGGTCAACTTTGAGATAATCTTCCGATTATGCATTCTATTGACACAGAATAAGAAGTAGATTAGCGAAACTTGACCTCAACCAGTGGTCAAATAATAACAAGGGAAACAAAACAATGCGACTAAAAAAGGACTAGATTGACAAATTATGTGAGCAGCTCTGGTGCTATATTGAATATGTTTATAGCGGGCCTGTGAATTATGTTTAATTAAAAAATATTCATTAGACATCATCCATCAATGGTGAAGTGAAGTGTTCATCCATAGTTAGGACTAACATAAGTCTTTCCCCATCATCGTTTCCTGGAAGGATAGTTGCAATTTGCAAACAGATCAACTTCATCCTCATCTAGCTACTCAACATCCTCTGAAAGTGCATTTTCCATTCTGCCAATAATTGCCATGAGTTCTCTTTGCCTTCTAGCAGCGATTCTCAAAGAACGTATGCGTTTTATTTGAGTTGATTCGGGAAAATTTGGGGTTGGCACATTCTCCTAGGAGACGGGTGGTCGAGTGGTGTAGAGTGCTTGACTGTCGACCGGAGGGTTCGAATCTCAGTGAGAACCTTAGGACTTTTTTCAGGTCCTGGTGAAAGTCCCCAAGTCCACCCAGCTTTAAATGGGTACCTGACTTTATGTTGGGGAGTAAAGGCGGCTGGGCGTTGTGCAAACCACACAATCCATTCATATGCCTAGGTTATAGAAACAGAGGATTGCTACACTTCATCTGCCCCGATGGCCCTTTAGGGCTAAGGGAACTTTACTTTTTTACATTCTCCTGCGCCCGAACTCTGTGTTATTCTGTATGTTTCTTCAACATTGTTTTTGTGAGGCAAAGTATAAGCGACACACTTTGCAAATTCGATCATGTAAGCTGGTCTGCAAAGATGGACAATAAAGAGCATATGGTTGCACTTTAAAAACTCCCGTTGATTTTGGCATAATGTCATCAAATTTGAAAGTTTGTGCCACGAACACTGAAGGAAATTTATGAGCATCTGCATCTGCTCTTTCTGAAGATCTGAGTCCATCAGTTGTTTGGCTGATTGGGATTGGATTTGGAGGAGGAAATAATCTCGAAGGTAAAACGTTGAAAAATGAGTTCCGTACTTTGTCGCAACATTTTATGTCCTGACATTTCAAAATTTGAGTGAAGTATTGGCTGGTGCGAACATGATGGTCAAACCATTCCTTAGCCTTTGACATCAGTCCAGCTGCATCCAATTCAGATTTCTCAGGGTTGAAATATTTTGCAACAATTGGAAATTGGTCAACAATCACATGCGACCAATATTTCATCTAACGTTTCACCTGAAAACTTGAAGTTTGTTCTTTCCAAATCCTCATTTATTGTTCTGCCCTGCGAATCAAAGTGACTGCCATGATGTTAATTTGGCAATATGCAGGCCCGTAGCGTGCGGGGGGGACAGCAGGAGGGCCGGGCCCCTCTGCGTTTTGTCTGGCACCCTTTGCTTATTTATTCCACTTTGTAAAATGTATTAATTGCCCCCCCCCCCCACTATTGCCTGACCCCTGCTGTAGAATTTTCACGCTACGGGGCTGGCAATATGACGCCAGACAGTTCTCTGCTAAATGGAGCCATTCGACGTTCCACGCGATTATAAGCATTTCTTCCTGGTTGCACTGGTTGCAAGGAATAAGGCATCAAAATTATTTTAACGAAGTTATGGATTGCACCTTCAATTACTTTTTTGTATTATAATACAAATTTCCAAATTTCTTGATCAGTGATATAACTATGCAGCAGACAACAAAGAAATATTAACACCTCCGGTAAGGCTACACATAAAACAAAGCTTCGCAACAGTATATTAGCGCTCCTAACTAGCATGAGGAATTGTGAACAACACATTGAAAATATAAGCGTTTCATGCTATTTTGACAGAAAACTAATTAAAGTGTTTCACAAAATTTTTTTAAAATTATTTTTAAAACTGATAAGTTTTGCTAAAAAAAAAATAAAAATTTAAATTAGAAAGAAAATTAAAAATATATTTTAAAATGTGACGTCACACTTGGCCTGACCCCCCCCCTACTCCCTGTCACAAACTGTCACACTTTCTTATACCCCCCCCCCCCGGAGCGTGACATACTTTATGGACGGCCCCCAAACAAAAAAAAAAAAACATTTTTTTATGTTTGCTATCAGTACTTAAAATTGCTAGTAGGCATGCAACAGCGACCGTACTCTCAACCACTGAGCTCGATATTTAGTATAGAGCTCAGTGCTCTCAACGCAGCATCGCGAAAGTTATGTACGCATGCGTGATGCTTACAAAAGATAAAGATATCGTCACTGGAACTTTGATGCGGACAGTTTCATTCTATGGCTTTTCTTTCTTTTTCATAGACTTGGGATACGTTAATATGACTACTGACATTAAGCTAAAGGATTATATATTGTAATATAATAAAGAAATGATTAAAGATCCAAGGACTCATTATATTGAATGTCAGGGTTGTTAACAATACTCTTAAATTGTATCGTCAATACCGATACCAATACTTCATGAAAATAGTATCGCCAATACCAATACAAATACTCAAGTAAAAATGTATTGCCAAAATCGATACCGATACAATACCAATACTTTTGAGAACAACAAAGTATTTTTATTTAAAATATAATGAGTGCAAGTTTTTGAAAAAAAAAGTGAAAACAATTAAATACAATGTCAAAGCACAAATTTAATGCTAATCACTTTAGTACTTGACGGATGGCCAAGTGGTGCAGATACTCGACTGTCGACTTCATAATCATGGGTTCGATCCTCAGTGAGAACAATGGGAATTTTTCCACAAGTTCACCCAGTTTTAAATGGGTACCCGACTTTAAGCTGGGGAAGCAAAGGCGGCTGGGCGTTGTGCTAACTACACTATCCCTTCATATGCCGAGGTTATAGAAACAGATGAATCCCCGATGGCCCGTCAGGGCTAAGGGAACTTTTCTTTATTATTTCACCATTTTGCAGCACGTAAGAAGATCATCCTTTAAAACAATCCTTGCTTAGCCTAGAACGTAATGGCATAAAAAGACGCGCACCTAATGAAAACAGGCGCTCAACACAGCACTAGCCGATCAACTCATAATATATAGTTTCTTAATGCTTGGGTAGGGTGCTATTGACAGCATTTCTGATGAGTTATCTTCAAGATATCTGTCTACTTCAGCAGAACTTTACTATTAAGCCGGTTCTGCCGCCGTGCAGTAAAACTGCACAGCTGACTGTATTGAAGCTGCACAACCCTGTCGAGTAGCCCAAGTGGAGTGGAAACTGCACTCAGTGCACTGCAAGAACGCTTTAAGTTTTGTTCAACTTCAGCCTTTTGTTCCAAGTTGTCTTGGTGTTAATAGTGGTAGGGTTGATGGTTATCATTATAAGCAGTGATTGAATTTATAAAGATTACTTTTTAAAAATTCTATTAAAATCGCTATTGTTATTCTACAATTAGCTAATATTGGCAACAGAAAAGTATTGGTATCGAGTATCGAAAATTTTTCGTTTAAAATGTATCGGCGATACACAAATCAATACTTGATACGAAAAGGATCGGCAATACAGCAACCAATACTGAAAAAGTATCGGCGATACTGTATTGGCCGATACCGATACTTCGATACTAACAACCCTGTTGAATGTTATCGACAGGGCCGGATTTAGAGTTGATAAGGCCCTAAGCTATTGGAGATATGGGGCCCTTTATATGTCCAGATATTTTATGTCAGTGCCAAATATTTAAGTATATAAGACAATAGCTCACTAGGATAATTTTTTGGATTTGGGGGCACGGAGGGGGGGGCTTGGCCTCTGTGGGGGCCTCTACAGTTTGACATTCGACACCATGACATGAGATAATGTACTTAGTATTTAATTTTAAAAAAAATGTGGCTCTAGCTGTGGCGCGGGGGGACTTTCGAATTTGGACCCCCACCCTAGGTACGCCTCTGCATTAGTCTTTATATACATTTATCGAAAAACTTGAAAATAATAAAGACCGATAATCATGCAGCGTTAAGAAAACGGTTCATTTTGGAAGTAACTTACAGTAAGATCCCTTGACTTTGAAACAATCTGTTTTATCAATTTTAAGTGGGCGTAAGTTTATGTTTAAAGCATGGACATTAAAAAGTTGTTTTTATTACTTAATATAAAATCGGCATCATCAAGTAGGGATATTCTGATGATCCATATATATCTTAACATCCGTAATAGAAGAAATAATAATATTGTATTATTTGAATCCGATTTAAAATTTTAAGTTTTCTTTGTTGTTGTTTTTGTTTATTGCGTTTAGAGTTATTTTACTTAGTCTTAGACTAGTGTTAGAAACAAGATCCGATGAGATGAATTGCTGGTACTCAACCTAAAAGTATTATGTAAAATTCATTGTTTTGGACCGTGGTTGAAGTTTGTAAATCAGGTTACAGTACGCACGCAGCTACATTGAAACTAGGTTATATATATATATTTTTTTTACTAAGAATAGAATATAAATTAAAAATAAAACGATTGACAACTTTTGACGCAGTAACCGAATTAAATACACATGGCGACATGGTAGTAGTACTCATACACTGATATTCTGAATTATTCTGTAAACTGCATTATTATTTATACTGTACACTGCAGAAAAGTAATTTACAAAATTTAATTTAGTAGTAAAATGTGCTAATCCTAAATTATAAATAATAAATTATTAAACTTAGTTTTAGACTACTACTACTTTAAGTTTAGTTTAAGACTTAGTTACTTCTAGTGATATACTTTTAAGTTTATAAATGGATATGACCCAGTGACGTCATTGTGCTGTAGTAATTTAAAGTTAATTTTTAAAGTAGATTAGTACTTAAAAGACCAAAGCAGACTTCCTTTCTATGTCTCACTTAGGGTTTCTCAATTAATTTAGTTGAATTTATTTATGATTCAGTTATCATCATCCTTTATAGGTACATGTGGCCAGGCATGAGGTAATTGAGAGCCACACTGTATTTATATACTGGTACACTGGTAGTATTAAATACTATAAAGATTTGTAACATGGTCATTTTAGCAAGATGTAGTGAAAAAAGTATATAGTAAAAAATATACTGATTGATTTAATCAGCCCTGTAGCCAAGGGGGGGCACTGGGGGGCTGGGCTCCCCGTTAGGTGTGGAGTGCCCCCCCCCCGCTTAAAAAAGAAGAAAAAGAGGAAAAATAAAGAAAAAGTAAAGGTGCCCTCTTGCTGGTTATTGGTGCCCCCCTGCTTACTTTGACCTGGCTACGGGCCTGGATTCAATGTCATCTGCACTTAACTTAATAAAAAAGCCACATCTTGGTCTAAGAGCCGCTTTGGCCACCTTTGATTTATAAGCCTATAAGGATAAACTATAATTATTTATCCCCATAGGCTTGGATATATAAGAATAAATCTATACATTTCTACCCAATCTGTGGGGTGTAAAATGCTCAACTGTCAACCTTAGTGTCCTGGGTTTGATCTCTGATTAGAACCACAGGATTTTTCAGGTCATGGTGAAAGCTGTCTCTTTCTTCAATGGCGCCTCCATAGTCACTATTGGCTGTGGTGGGGATGAAAGATGGACACTACAAAACCTTCCCATTAGTAGTCTATAAGATCTAAGATATAAACATCTCATCCTATAAGGGACTTAACAAAAATGAACTTATATAATTATAAATTAAACTCCTTTTTTTATCTAACAAACATTTTTTTTTTGAATACTTTCTCTTTTCTTTTTTGTTTTTATTTATTTTTTATTTTATGAATCACAATGGAATTTGCATTATTCAAAACAATGGCCTTAGTTCTTTCACAGGCCTTACTGATAATTAATTGTTTACCAGAAATGATAGCTTAACCAATTAGCATTGAGGCTAGTTTTTTTTTTTTTATTTGAATGTAATATAAAAGCTTCTCAGCTGGTGTCATTCATATCTTGTTATTTATTTGATAAAGACTTATTATTATAATTACTCATCAAACATTTAATTAAGGAGACTTTAATTTCTTAATATAGTCATGCTTTTTTTTAAATACAATAATATTTTAAAAAAAATATTAGTTTCTTATAGTATGTAACTTTTATGTCATTTACTTTTTATGAAATTTTTATAGATATATTTTTCATTAGTATTTTTTAAAACTGTAACTCACTTTTTGATCTTTTTGTTTCCAGGTATTTTCTTTTCTTTTGAGAAGTAGCAGCAAAGTTTTAAAATGACTGAGGTATATTAGCTTAGATTTACTTTTCTGTTAATGTTATTGACATAAAAATTATAGAAATGTAGCCACCTTATGCTTGTGTGTATCTGTTATTCTTTATCTGAGCTAATTAAAAAAATGTACTGTTTTTAGGGCAATAAACTGTGGGGTGGACGTTTCACTGGAGCTGTGGATCCATTGATGGAGAAGTTTAACGCATCCATTCATTTCGATAAAAGAATGTGGAAGGCTGACTTACAGGCAAGCTACAAATGAATTACTTAAATTGTACTCTCTTATTGTAATTTTTAAAAAATGTTCAGAATTTTGTATTTTTTTAGGGAAGTAAGGCATATGTGCTAGCTCTACATAAAGCTAATCTTATCAGTTCTGATGAGAAAGAGGATATTTATGAAGGTTTGGAAAAGGTAATGTGTTATGTAAACAAAGAAATGAAACTAAATATCTAATTCTTTTAGCTTGAAGTCATTAATTTTGTCAAAAGATCGCTTTTTTACTTTTAATTAAAATTTTTTTTTATCTATAGGTAAGTCATGAGTGGGAAGCAGGTACCTTTGAAATAAAGCCAGGGGATGAAGATGTGCATACAGCTAATGAAAGACGACTTAAGGTAATTTAATGTGTATTTAAAATATTTTTTTTCGCTATAGAGAATAATTTAAACTACCTATATTTTTTAGGAATTTATTTTTTAATAAATTAATGTGCAGGAACTCATTGGGCCTGTTGGAGGAAAACTGCACACTGGACGTAGCCGTAATGACCAGGTTGCAACTGACATGAGATTGTGGTTTATCGACAAAAGTAATGCATTAATCAAGTTCATAGCAGATTTCATTTCTGTAATGACAGAAAGAGCTAAAGTGTAAGTACTTAGAGATTTGTAATTTTAAAATGTTGCATAACTTTTGACAAATGAGAGGAATATTTTTTCCTAACACTGGATTCTTATATATAAGAGAGAGATAAATATAGTAAACTAATATTTACCTTTCAATAAATTGGGTAAACTGACATACTGAATCTATATGTTTAGTACTGTGTTTATTGTAATTTCCTGCTTTTATTAACTTAAGGTGCTTTAAGAGAATTTATTAGCTTCACTTAGTTTTTTTTATTGGGGAACCATTTAGAAAGTTGCAATTTATAACTTGAAGATTAGACATTCATAATTGAATTATCTGAATTTTTCCCCCCTATTTACACTAGTGAAATTAACCACCTAATGCCTGGTTATACACATCTTCAGAGGGCACAGCCCATTAGATGGAGTCACTGGCTTCTTAGGTTTGTTATTAATTTTATTAGCAATAAAAAATTTTCTGTCATTTAAAAAAATGCAGTGCTTTTTTTGTGACCGTACGCACCGGTACGGCGTACTGGCACCTTTTTCAATGTGGGAAAAAAATTATTACAATTCTTGTATTTTAACATTTATTATTAATTTATTATATTATTAATTTTTTAAAATTGAATTATTTTAAAATTGTGCGCAATAAAAACTAAACTAGACGCTGGGTTTTAGCATAAATTTAGGCAATCCATCACTGAGTACCGGCACCTATTTTTTTTTTACAAAAAAGAACTGAAAAAATGTATGTGACTTATTTATTTTATAAATTTATTCACTTATTAGCTATGCAGTAATGCTGCAGAGAGACATGGAAAGATTACTAGAAATAAGAAGCAGAGCTTCTACTTTAGTCTTGGGAAGGTTAGCCTGTTTTCTGTTTTAATTGTTCATTATCTTTTACAAAATACTAACCAATTATAATAAGGTTATTCATTGTAAAATTATTCCTGTTTCTAATCTTTAAAACTTAACCTCTTTTTATACAATAAGTAAACATTTTTAGCAAAAAATAAAATAAAAAATTCTTTTTATTAAAATTCAATAAAAAGTTAAAAAATAATTACAGTATTACTGTTAAAAGAATTTAAGTTGCTTTTATTTTTAAAGTTTGTATAAAATAATAAAAACAGGTTTACCTAGTGTGAAAACGGATTCCCTCATTGTCTAATTGTCTAGAGTCACCTTCATTGCCTAAGGTATAAGATTATTGACTAAGTTTAGGGTGCATGTTTTATTTTCCCCCGTCACTTTGTTTGATGAGAGACAAAGAGATAACAAGTGTAAACAGCTAACCAAAGTTTATTAACAGTTATACATCCACTAGTCCTGAAAAGGACTGTTAGCTAGAAAGAAAATTGGTTTCTCTCTCATTTCTGGTCATTCTCAAAAGAACTGTTTGAAAATCAGGTTGAAATTTGGAGTAGGAAAAGAGGTGCTCACCTAAGAGTCACTTTTGTGTGTGAAGTCCCTGTAAGGATGAGATGAAATCTCTTAGATCCTATAATCCACTAATGGGACGGTTTTTATGGCGCCCTTCTTTCATCCCCACCACAGTCAATAGTGCAATGGCCATGGAGGCACCATGGGAGATATAGAGGGAACTTTAGCCATGACCTGAAATATTCATTGGTCCTCACCGGGGATTGAACCAGGGACCCTCAGGTCGACTGTCGAGTGCTTTATCGCATGACCATCCATCCCCTCAGGAGTCACTTTAGTGCTTGGTGCTTTAGCGTAAGGATTATCTGCTTACATCATTGCTTGACTACTTGGAGGTGAAAACAAGCCCTTTTACATACCATCTGTCAATGACAAAAGAAAGGGAGGGGGGAGGTAGTTAAGCTGAGGGGGAATTCATCTAAAACCCATAAAACTTGAAACACTGATCATTTTGACAACAAAATCTCTTTTTGCATTTTCCTTCTTTATAAACATCATTAAAAAAAGTGATTGGTTTTGTAAATCTATGAGATGCTAATAAATAGATTTAAAAATGTGTAAATTATGTATTGTCATCAAGAAAACATAACTTTTCAATGTGACAAAAAGAAGTGAATGAAAAATTGAATACACAATTTAGAAAATTTACACCCACAATACAAACCCAAGTTAAATAAAAAGAGCAGACATTGGCAAAATACAAGTATGGTCCATTTGTTTGATTCCACCCATGCTCTTCTCCCTTCCGATCATTCATATCACTAACGTTTACATTTATATTAGTCCTTATAAACCCTCCATCTATTTACACTTGGTCAAATTTAAAAACACAAAGTGATCCATGATAAAAAACAAACTTAGCCCACTCTTGATCTAATACTAACCTGTACATGATGAAATGTCATTTTTAACTATTTTAGGACATTGAATTTATTGTAAGATAATTCGCTATTTATATAGCATGCTAGAATATAATTAATTTTATGAAATGTTATACATGTAACAGTAAAGTAATTTATGTTAAACATTTTTTACAAAAAGAAAAAAAGATTATTTGAGGTTAAACTAGATTTCTTTAATTTAAATAAAACTATATTTTTATAATTTTATTAGTGGCGCACTTGCTGGAAATCCTTTTGACATAGACAGAGAATTTCTGAGGCAAGGTACAAAATGTTTTTTTTCTCTCTTTCACTTTTTAAGTCATGGTCTTTTATTTTTTTTGAAGTTGTACATGAAAACATAAAAGGACCTTCAGTAAAATTTATTTCTGCAGTGGATGTATGGAAATGTAAACTGTAACATGGTATTACTTGTAAAAAAAATAAATAATCTTCTCACACTGTGATAATTTCAAACAGAGCTTCATATGAAAAGGGTCTCATTGAACAGCCTTGATGCAGTCAGTGATAGAGATTTTGTAGGTATGTTCAGTTTATTAAAAAAAAAAGGAATTGTGAAACTTCACCAAAAAGTTTATTTAATTTTCTTTATGTATATACATGTACATGTATTTGTAAAATATTACATCTTTTTCAATCTAAATTCGATTCTTAGAAATTATATTAAACTTTTATAAGCAATAAGATAACTAGTTTAAAAAAGGCATTTTTGTATAATTTTATAATTTTCATTTATTTTTATTTTAAAATTTATTTAAAAAAATTGCTGGTCTAACTAATTGAAAAAATGTTTTATTTATAGCTGAATTTTTGTTCTGGGGATCTTTACTTGGAGTTCATTTGAGTCGCTGGGCTGAAGACCTGATACTATATACAACTAAAGAATTTGGCTTTGTGACTCTGTCTGATGCTTATAGGTATTAAACAATAAGATTTTGAGTAATTGCTGTAGAGGACTGGAATATCATGAAACAAATGTAAAGGGATGAAATCTTTTACGCGGGTGCCATGGAATAAAAGGATCATGAGTGCTATGAAGATTTTTTATTTCACACTGCATAAATAATGGAAAATCAAATACTATTTTAATTCATTTATTTCAACAACATTGTCAAGACTTGGCTTATTTTTAACCCAGAGTTAGCTTGATGCTCATTACTGGTTTTAATATTTGTTTGTTGATGAATTGATGTTGATGATAGAATTTTATACATGTATTTTTTTTTTTCTCAGCACTGGTAGCAGTTTGATGCCTCAGAAGAAAAACAGTGATAGTTTGGAGTTAATAAGAGGAAGGTCTGGAAGACTTTTTGGAAATGTAAGCTACAACTCATTGATAAAATCAAATGGCCACATTGATTGTTGAACACCGTGAAGTAATTTTTTTTTCTTTTATAACAGAGTTCTTCCTTTATGATGACATTGAAAGGAATACCTAGTACATACAATAAAGACCTTCAGGTGAATCACATTTATGGTTGCAGTAAAATTCTTTTAGCAGAAATTTGTTCTTAATAATAAAAACTTTTTTAAAATACGTCATTCTGACAATTACGTTTTGCTCAAGAAAGTTTATTTTCTTGTTTGTTGTCATCAGGAGGATAAGGAAGCTTTGTTCGACACTTATGATACACTTTGTTCAGTGCTGCAGATTGCAACTGGAGTCTTGTCAACTCTTAAGGTAATTGTCGAATTATATATATATTCAGCTGGAGTTTTTACTGTTTTGAAGAAAAAAAAACAAATCTGCAGTTTAAAAGCTATTTCAATGCAAAGTTTCAGTTTGAGGTTTGCGTTAGTTTTTTTTTAATTTGTGAAAGATTGTGTCACTGAGTTGTGGGTGAAACTGAATTCATCCATAGAAAAAAGTTTTCCTCAAAAAGCACATTTTTTTTGTATATATTTTTTTGCTCAAATTGTATGTTATATTTGGAGTGATTTATAAATGGAAGATAGCTAAGTTTATGTATTATCACATTTCAATTAAAAAGTCTTTGTTCTTTTTGAAACATGACAAAAATATCATGGTGATTAGAATACTGTATTTTACTCATTTAGATTCATCCTGAAAACATGCAGAAAGCATTAAGTCATGATATGTTGGCTACAGACATTGCTTATTATCTAGTGAGAAAAGGGGTAGGATTTTTGTTGTATTTTAGATGAATAGGATATTATTATCAAATATACTCTGTATGTATTTAAGTTCTATTACAACAGATAATTTTTTCTCTCATTTTAATACTGGATTTTTTTTATGTTTACATTAAGTTTTTGTTTAACTTAAAATTAAAGTGCGCTGAATGAAAACCCTGTATTCTGTTAAATTCTGCTAATCATCATCTTCTTTAGCATTTCAATAGAGCAGAATATTACATATCTTAACTTAATGAAAAATTTGAGGAATCAGTTATTTTAAGCAAATTTTGACAGCAGTTAAGTAAAGATAGCAGGAATGTACATTATAATAAAAAGTAACCATATTAGAAATTTTAAACAATGAGACATGCAGATAAATTTTTTGCAGAGTGTTTAAATGAAAGATAACATGTAAAGGAAGCAAAAAAAATCTTATCTTTGTGAAACAAGAATCATTCAGTAGTAGTAATACATTATTTTGGTCACCTGGCTCATATATTGATTAAGAGAACTGAAAGAATTACATGTAATTAATATAACTTAACTGATTTGAGCATTATAATTCTACACTTCTGTTCTTGTTTATTAGCTGCCATTTCGTGAAGCTCATGGCATGGCTGGGTTATGTGTGGCTCTGGCTGAGAAACAGAACATCTCAGTTTCTCAGTTATCTCATAAAGATTTCCACTCAGTCAGGTAAATAATATAAATACCTATGAACCCAGAGTATATCGTTCAACATAGAATTACTCTTCAGTTTATATTGACTTTTAAAATGAATGTGTAAATGCAGTTAAGTGTTGCAATGACAAAAGTGACGGGAACTTAATATATTTTTATTTTGAAAATTTGTTACACTGAAATAGAAAGTTCATTCATTATAGGTAAAGTTATTTCACTAAAACAGTCCTGAATAATGAAAATTAAACTTAAACTGTATTTAACAAAATATCTTCCATTTACAATTTTTTATTGTATAAAGTAAGCTAAATAGAATATTAACAAAGGAGGTATTGCTTTTAAGTTCTTTGCATGTTTTTACACCTGAATTTTCCCCTTGCTCTAGAATTTTGTATGCTAATTGACAATATTGTCTAAATTATTAAAAACATGTAATGTAATAATTAACATATTTATTTAAAACATGATAAATAAAGAAAGTCATTCTCATCTGTATTTTAAATCTTGTTTTGTTTCTTCTCTATTAGTTTTTCTGATTAAATATTTAATTACCATCTTCGCAAATAATGATAAATAGTTCCCTTAACCCAAACAAAAACATCACCATTTATTAAACTACACTGTTTATTACCGTCTTTGCAAAATAAGGTCATCAGTTTCTATCAGTTCTTTACTCCAAACATTATGATCACATTTTACCACACACAACTTGGTTAGTAATGCTATCTATAACACTGAAGCTTTCCCCCTTTCGCCCCATCCACTCAGCATACAACACACTGCTCAAACGTAATTCAGGAAACTTGTAAAATTTGATCGTTATATATGATCATTATACATGTATATATGCTTCTACAAGTATCTTCTTAAGTCTATGGCTATATATGTTTTTTAGATGCTATAGAGAAGGATGTTGATAAGAGCCACAATCCGGTTTGATATATTGTAAAAAATACAGAAAAAGATCAAAATTTGGCTTCCATGTTACAGATAAACAAATGCACATACCTTTTTTTTTTGCTTCTGCATATTTCATGCATGCAGTATTTTAGTTAGGAAGTCTTTATTGTTTTGTTGTTTTTAAGTATGTTTGAATTTTATTTCAGTCCACTGTTTGAAGATGATGTAACCAAAGTATGGGACTACTACAATTCTGTTGAGCAGTATAAAGCTGCCGGAGGAACTTCAAAATCAAGTGTTGAACAGCAAATTGTTCAGCTTCAATCCTGGCTTAATGACATAAAAACCACGGATGCTAAATAATCCCATAAAAAGAAAGGAGTCATTTGAAACAGCTCCAATCTTTTGGTTAATGAATAACTCTTGTTTTTGATCTGACAAATAAAACTAAATGAACTTTAAACCACATTGTCCTTTCTCTTAAACATTGGTGAAAAAATGTATTGTCTTAGTGGTGGACTTACATTTTTTTTTTAACTGATTGCAAGTATAATTTTTTTCTCTACATATGTTAAATGATTAAGAGCAAAGTATTTTATTACATTTATTAATTGTGAATGTACTTAAAATTTAATTAATAAAAACTTTTTTTCATATAAATTACATTTTTGTGTTATTCTGGAAAGTTGGATAAATAAATGTATAAGGCATTTGTAAATATTTTAAAAGTATTTAATTTTTTTTTATGTTGTGATATAATTTTTTGTTTGGAGTGGGGGTTTAGAATCTGAAATAAAAAAATAAAAATCAGATGTGATGAGTTAAGACAGATTGTGACTTACATAATTGTGTAATAATTATTATTATTATTAAGAAGAAATGTTTATATCGTGCATTATCTATATAGCCTAAAAAATAATTGATTATCAGTGTGTGAGCAAACAAGGAAATGTGTGGCATTCATGTGATCTTGATGTGACATTTTTAAGCTTTTTGTGCATCTTATTCAGTTCCTTTCTACACACAGTACATGTATTATTACATTGTGCATTATTTTATTCAATGCTACATGTTTTTGATTTATTGTCTGATTTTCAACTAAGTCAATTGTGCATTTAATATAAATTTTGTGAAAAAAAAATTTTTTTTCTTCATTATAAGCTATTATTAAAACTTTATATGAAACAAAATGTCCTATGATGCCAACAAGACTTGTTTACATTTTTAAATGTTGCAGTAAAATAAACTATGCACCAAACATCTTTTACTTATGTTCTTCTTAATGCTATAATATACATTCAGTGGTAGATTGTTTTGTTAAAAAAACAAAATTGTTTACATATCCCACAGTGAGTGATATTGCATTATAGGAATTTAGCGAAATTTGAACAGAGTAAACTTGGACGGCTTTGTGCACATAGGCTGAGTACGACTGGTTAAAGTTCTAACTGAAAATGTGAACAGCATTGTATAAAATAGATAACTTATATTACACATTTGTTAAGTGGCGAAAAAGATAAAAGCAAGAAAAATTTATTTCTAGCTCTGGGTGTGGCCGACTGCCTTTATTTAATATTAACAGTAAGTTGAGATCTATAATTTAAAAAATTAAATCTAGTAATCTGTCATTCCTTGCATGACAAAAGAAAAAAAGGTCAAAGCAATTTAGATTGAGCATTTATTTGTTCAACTGTATTAGTTAAAATATTTAAAATGATATATCATCTTTCTCAATCATCATTAGTTACAACAAGATGAACTTTTGTGACATCTAGAAAAATATTTAAGGATGATAAAATTTGTGAACAGATTGACCAACAGATGTGGTTGACTGTCATAATGGTTGTGTGATTAGTGTGGTGGGAAATTTCACAAGGAGACCATAACTATTTCAGAGCTATTTTTCACTATTCAAAATGTCAATTTGAAATTATAGACTAGGTATGACAGAATAACATATTTTGGTGCGGAAAGACAATCTTGATAGTTAAACAGAATGTGGGGAATAAGCCATGTGCAATTATATTTTTTGCCAACAGATTGCCACTTGGACCAGCCTTCTGCCACAATTCAAAGACTTCTGATTATGTGGTCAATGTGGAGTGAAATAAAGGCGATAATTATCATTTTGAGGGTATTAGTATTATGTATGTTTATGGCCAATCTGTTAGTCATAAATTTATCTTGAATCAATTTTTTTGCCATTCAATAAAGTCGTAATTGATGTAATCTCTTTCATATGATAAAATTCACAGTCACTCTGAGCACATTGTCTGGGATTTATACGCCGATATATGACTTGATAATTTGTACATTATTTGCTATAAAAGCTTCACCCTCCCATCTATTTTTTTGCCCATCTTGGGCAATGAAACATCAAGTGATAACCAAACAAAGACTCATAATAAATTTCTAATTTAAATTAAAAAAAAATTAATCCATAAAGTAGATATGTTGATCCAGTAACTTTATTACTAAGTTTAGCTTTCAATGGTATTTTGTTAATTAATAGTAATGTATGTTACAATGTGTTGAGAATAAAATTAATGTTAGAAGTTAATTTTTCACAATACACATTTATATACTGCCAAATTAGCAAAAAAAATCCAACAACAAAATAATATTCAGAAGTAATATTAAAAAACAATAAATAATACTGCATAAATTTATTGTAAAAATTATAAATAATCATGAAGACGTAAGAGTATAAATATTCAACAAACAACAATTGATTATCACAATTTATAAAACTTCAGTCCTGGCACTTATTTGGTATTCATCCATTAAAATATAGTCTATTTTCCTTTTTTAAACTGTTTACATATTTGTTAGTTATAAAAACAAGCTTTTTTTATACTAATCTGATTCAGAATAGTTGCTTACAATCTGAAAGCTACTAATTAACAACACTTTCTCTCTTTAAAAACGCCTGAAATCAGTGAGAAAAGTTGGGCATGACACTGGTGACTCAGTGGTTGGCAACTTGCATGTTACTGTTAAGGCCCCAGAGACACCAGAGTGCATCCATGGTTACAGCAGCCTCACTGGTGTGGGAGGAAGTTAAAATTACACAACAAAAAGTGGAGGTTCCGAAAGGTAATAATCTCATCTTTACTGGGGGCTACATAATTAGCATGTTGTACCATGTAAGCTTTCTTTAGAAGCATACACGTTTAGATGTAAAGTGATTGATACTACTGAAAAAGTAAACATGTTGAGATGTAAAGTGATTGATATTACTGAAAATGTAAACATGTTGAGTTGTAAAGTGATTGATATTACTGAAAATGTAAACATGTTGAGATGTAAAGTGATTTCTGCTACTGAAAGTGTAAATTCAATCCCATTCAACTGGCAAAAGATGGAAACAAGGAACCAGCAAATTTTTGTTCATCAGGACAGCTGTATAACCAGTTTCTGATAAATTTGTACTACCGTCACAATGTAAGATGGTTATGAAGCAACGTAACAAAATAGCAAATTTTATGAATGATTCTCTCGTCTCATTTGCAGATAGTAAATCTTTATCCCATCTCCTAAATCAGTTAAAGAGAAATCATGGACTGGAGCACCAAGACCTTGAATCAAACTAACAAAATAAACAACAGAGAAAAAAAAAAACAACCACAGATCAAGAACCAGACATTTTTAACAGCAGATCAAGAACCAGACAATTTTTAACAGCAGCAGTAGATAGATATGTTCCCCTGCTGGCCACTGCTCCATGCAGAAAACATTTAACAACTGTCTGTAAGTTCATTCAACTATTAAATCATCTAATTTAAATTAAAATAACACATCATCTTGTAAACGTATGCAATAAAAAAAATGTAACAGTCGATAACAATGTATTGTATGTCAGTTACAATAATTTAAAAATCAATGCAAATAAAATTAATCAATATAACCTTAGTAAATTATTTAAATCATTTAATTTAAAGAATAATAACACAAAAGTATGAATAAAAAAATATAGTAGTTATTATATTGCAGTGAAACTTTCCAAAATTAAGATTTGCTTCCATTGAATCAAAAAAACTACAATTTGAAAAATGCATATTTCTGAGAAGTAATAATAAATTATATTATTCTGATGAACAAAATAACAAATAATTAACTCTAAATACATATAATCTAAATATAAGCATAATATAACATTAAATTATGTTAAAAAATGAACATTTTTTTATTGCTGGTAAAATGTTAAAAAATTTAGTCTTAATAAACATTGACTTGACCAGTAAAATGCTAGAATGAATAAAAAAAAGACTAGAATAAGTGAGTAAATAATGTCAACCTCTGAACGTAGTTAGTGACTCTGTACTGTCCCCTCTAAAGATGACTAAGGTAGATGACTAGACTGTTTCTCTTAGCATGACTAGGATGGCAACTTAAAACTGCCCCTCTAAACATGACTAGGATAGGCAACTAGACATTTCCCCCTCTAAACATGACTAGGATAGGCAACTAGACATTTCCCCCTCTAAACATGACTAGGATAGGCAACTAGACATTGCCCCCTCTAAACATGACTAGGATAGGCAACTAGACATTGCACCCTCTAAACATGACTAGGATAGGCAACTAGACATTGCCCCTTCTAAACATGACTAGGATAGGCAACTAGATATTGCTCTCTGCAGAGCAAACAAAAGATATGTGTCAAAGACTGCTCCAATGTTAACGAGGACACTGGTTGGGGGAAAGAAGCATGACTTATGACTGGTCATACAATTCACTCAAGAAATGCTGAAGCTTTATTTGATCTAACTAAAGCAACAATACAATGCTAAACCAAACTGTCTCAAAGAACTTAATCTAATTTAATAGTGATTACAAAAAATAGTAGCCTGCTCAAAATAAAAGCCCTGAGAGAAAGACACATATAGAGAAAGCTAAATGTAATGTCTCTGTACATAGACAATAATAACAGGCAACCAGGAGAAAATCAATTAATTACAAGATTGACTGAAGAGGAACCTATGATAAGTGACGAAAGTTATATAAATTTTTTTATTTTTAGAGATTTAAATTTAAGCAAGAAATAAATCATTACAGGAACTAGACCAGAGTGTTATGTGTAAGAAATAAATCAGTAGAGGAACTAGACCAGAGTGTTATGTGCAATAATTTTCCCCCCATCTTCCAGAATGCAAGTTCAGTAGATCATTAGTAATTCACTCCTGGATTTTGTTACAAGCAAAAGGGTATGCAGAATTACAAAGCAGAACATCTGCCTTACTGATGATCTTCATACAACAGTAGATTGCAGGAGCACAATAACGATTCAAAACTGAATGTCTAATGAAAAAGGAAAATAATTGAAGGAGGAAGCAGGCAAATGAAAAATTTGACAATCACAAAAATAAAATAATTAAATCAGAGTTAAGATATAGATTATGATAATATATGGAAGACAAAGGGGCATACCATGCCACAAAAAAATAAATCCACCAGATGTTAAATACCTCAGTCAGTAACAGTACTAATGTTGAGCCAAAATACAGAAAGATTCTGCAAGTTGATCATCACAGATGATTAATTCTTATCTGAAATCTATTGAATACAGTATGTGATTTACACTGATACTTAACCTGTGTAACAAGTTTAACAGCAAAAATGATATCAATGAATTGTCAATAAATCAAGTTACAGACCCAGCTGTATAAATATTAAAGAAGAACTAATAACATTGAACCCGCAGAGAATTCAGCATGTGGTGTGGCTGTCTCTAAATGCCACCCTCAAAAAAATATAATGCATTGTCTAACAAAATTATCATTAAGTCTCATTAAATGCTATAAGAGAAAAGGGTAAGTATGATAAACTAGGAAATGAAACCAAAAAAAATAAATATAAGGCATCGAAAAATCCATCAACAATAAGAAATCTTCAAATGCTGACTGAATATATTAAAAAAAATTTCATTTACATATCTAGGAAGAACTGTTAGGAATCAGTTTAAAATTATTATCACCCTTTAAAAACTTACTATCTTTGAGAAGGAAATTAGAAAAAAAAATGCCTGTAATAACAGTAAATTTCTTTTTCAATTTTTCAATGGACCGTGTGTAGCTCTCGAACCCATTTAGCTGCCCAAAATATTTCAATCAAATTTTCTCACAAAATAAATAACTGGATAATAAATAGGACTTTCTTATAAAATAAACATACAATAAGAGAGTTAAGGTCCCTACACTGCCACAGTTTAAGCTTCGTAAACATGTGCCTGAAATAAAATGCTGTTCAAGTCATTATGGATCAGTACCACAATCATGAACGTATATTGTAGTTGTGTTGTCATGTTTTTGAAACATTGGCAAATATTTAGCTCTAGCATACACCACATCTGAAATAAATAAATAAAATGTTTTAACTTAAATTTGAAACAAAAAGAATTAAATAATGGTAAGTATTTATTATTTATTAGTTTTTAAGTTTGAACTAAAAGATGATCAATTATTACCATTTACTGTAGGCAAGTGCTCATTATAGAGCAAGGATATGTCTTTCTTATTGCTATGACGGTTTCGAAAACCATTCAGTAGGTACATCCAAATCAGCATGAGGCAAATCAGAAATACAAGACAGAAGTAAGCTATATGAGCATCTCTGTCATTAAAAGAAAGAATATTTTATTTCAAAGTAATAAAAGTGAAGGATTAAATAGTATATTTCATTGAACAAAAACAATAAACTTTGCTTAATTAAGTCATAGTTACATTGCTATGATGTTGTTTTAATGTTATGTTTAATTTAATTCAATATTTACGCAAGTTCAAAATGTATGACTAAGTAAAAATGTTGTGACATCTAATTCAGCATTTTAAGGAATGTGAACTAATTCAAATATAATTTACCACTTTAATTATTATAAATGCTTACATTTCTCTTTGATATTCTGGATGTTGCAAAAAATATAGTTCAACTTGAGACATGTTTAGTTTTTGTCCAGTTGTGTTCCATCCACGAGTAGCACTATTTACGTAGTGCATTTTGTCTCCAACTGCCCAACAATAATGTTTTTAAGTGCAGTGTTGCAGCTTTCATTTTTCAAGGCCAAAATGCAAGATTAGTATTTCATTTTAACTTTACTTCTTAAGATCTGTGACATAAGGAAAGAATAAATCTTAGAAATGATTTGTTTTCTAGTTTTTCTAGGTCTAGAACAGTAAAAGTACTAAAACATGACTATATAGACACTAATAGAGTTTTAAGTCTGGTTGAATCTTTTATTGTCAAAATTAGTATTAATAGTAGTAGCTAACTGCTAAGGCAGTAGGGATCAGGGAACTATTTTAGTCGTATGCCATAATAAGTGTTGAAAATTTGGCCTAAGACCAGTTAAGTGATATATTAAACGGAGTGGCTACGGTTCCGACAAAAGGACTCCGTATTTTTTTTTTCCGGGTTCCGAAAATAGATGTGCGCATGCGCGGCAGACTGACTGCATTTTATTGATAACTTTTGTTTTCAGGGCTAGGGTTAGGAATAGGGCTAGGAATAAGATTAGGGGGTTAGGATTAGAGTTAAGGATAGGGTTAGGAGCAATATCTATAGTCGGACCCTGAAACGGAGTCCGACAATCGCGCATATCTACAGCCGTAAAAAAATAAAGTCCGCCTAGAGCGCATGCCTTTTGTCGGAACCGTAGCAAGTCCGTATATTAAAATAAAAAAAAACTGACAGAACTTCAGTAGGCTGAGAATGAGATAGAAGGGCTAGTCATACTAGGTACTTTGATAAAAAATTCAAAATGTATATAACATGTCAAATCATACATAGATCAATAGAGCTCTAAAAATGCTTTAAAATGATACCTTGTTTAAGTATGTATGTCTTTTGGTTATTGAGATATTCAATTTCTTGTGCCGAAAAACAGGCCTTTTTTTACTATAGAAAAAGTCAAGAAAATTGTGGCCCGAATTTTGAGATTGGGCTACTAAAACTGACATAACTTTTGAACCATTTAAGCTAGCAGGCTCAAATTTTCACCACTGATAAATGATCCTATTTACTTATAAAATAAGGTCAATTAAACATATTTAAGTGATATTAGTCTATGCACTTAAAGAAAAACAAATACAAGTGCTATACAATTTTAGAAATGAAAAATACTGGAAAGCAGCAAAAACTAAATAAAAATGGTACAAGCCTACAATTTTCACCAAACATAAGTGGCTGCATGCATTTCATTTTGCAATGAAAAACAACTAAAATCATATTGGTTTAAAAATGACTAGCAAAAAAAATCATTATTATAAGGCAATATGATGAATAACTCAAAAAAAATTGCGGCCTGGGTTTTGAGATTGGGCTACTAAAACTGACACAACTTTTGAACCATTTAAGCTAGCAAGCTCAAATTTTCACCACTGATAAAGCATCCTATTGACTTTTAAAATAAGGTCAATTAAACATATTTAAGTGATATTAGTCTAGGCACTTAAAAAAAAACAAATACAAGTGCTATACAATTTTAGAAATGAAAAATACTTGAAAGCAGCAAAAACTAAGTAAAAATGATACAAGCCTACAATTTTCACCAAACATAAGTGGCTGCATGCATTTCATTTTGCAATGAAAATCAACTAAAATCATATTGGTTTAAAAATGAATAACAAAAAAATCATTACTACAAGGCGAAAGGATAAAAATACTAAATTTACAAAGAAACATAGATTAAAAAAATTCCAAGATGCATGCTTCAGTGCAAAAATAATTGTGCATATTTCATTGTTGAATGACAAAGCAAATTTTAAGAAATAATTAAGATTACTGCATGCAATTATACAAACAATAAATAGTCAATTTAAATTATGTATGTCATATTAAAAAGTTTTAACACTTGACAAAACTGAAATTTTTTGCCAAATAAAATCATGGATTTAAATAAAATGTATTTCATTCTTAAATGAAAAACCACTTCACACATGTGATAAGAAAAGATATGTGAAAGAGCCAAATTTACAAAGCAATAAAAGAGAATAAGTCACCAGTGAAAATTTTTATATCATACGTTTCCCAGCAATTCATAAAAAAATTACATTGATACAGGTGTTTTTACAGCCTATGACTAAATCATTATTTAATGATAAAAGGAAATGATTAGAAAAAGATGCAAGGGCATTACATAGAATTAATTCAAGTTAAAAAAAAATTAAATCATTCAGAACAGCATCTGTTAAAATACTTTCTAAAGTTAGTTTTACATCTTCGGCATCCTCTTCATTTTCATGCATTTTCCAGTAAGCTATCCTGATTTTTTTCCCTGGAGATGCTGACTTCATGATAATCTTTCCTTGAAAAAGGGTATCTTGTCCATCCACATTCCAGATGTGCTGAAAGCGAGCGCCTTCAATTTTGTTAGGATTTGAATCCAAGAGATCTTTTACTTTATTTTTTTGATAGGCACTTAAAGCTAGAAAGATTTTCTGCTCCATCAAATTAGGGACATTTTGTTCGAGCAGAAACTTTATCTCCTTGCCTACTCTTGATCTGTGTACCATGTCTCTCTTCTGCCCTTTTTCTTTTAATCTGTCACAGATGGCCGCTTCCATTTGACCTTTTCTCTCTTTACTGATTGTCCTTATTGTAGCACCTCTTTGGATCGAAAATTTAACAATGGCATCCTGCTCATCTGTGGGCTTTGTGCTTAGCCATTCTAATGTTTTATTCACTTGAAATTTTGCCTTTCCATCCAGAAAAGAAATGCTGGCATTAGGGGTTCTTCGTGCTAGAGAGTCTATTATCCCCAATGTACGTTCAGCCCAAATGTTGTGGGCAGGAGCACTGGCTGCTTTGACCTTCAGTTCCTCTGTTGGATCTGCAAGATCGCCAAATAAATAGCGAGACATTTGTCTATTTAAAAACATTTGACGTGGCAGTGGCCACTAGATTTATTATTTCATTGAGTTGGACAAAATTTGTATTGTCGACTATTAACAATGCAGACAACGTGTCATCTAAAATAAGAGGCCGTCCAAATGCATCAAATGTGGTGCTGATTAAATATTCTGGCTCAGCAGCAATTCTTTCAATGAAACTTACAGCTGTCTTAATTTGTTGTGCCTTAAATTAAAAATAAATTAAATTTTGAAATAACTAGAATATCAGTTTAATAAATAAGTATATTAAGTCTTGTCTATTTAAAAAAATAGATTTACCATATCAAGATGATTTCTTTGACATTCAGATCCATATACAATGGCCATCCATGGCCCAGTCACCATTTTCCCCCAAAGTCCCAGCACCTGAAGTTGAGCCATCAAGATGTCATTCTTCAAGTCTTCCAGTATTGCACTTCTCAAAGTAGTTGTATTGTTGCAATACTTTTCTAGGTACTGAATGAGCAACTGCTTATGTCTGTACACCACTCCAGATGAGTGAAACAGTATATGAAGCCTATTGCCCACATACCTAGGAAAAGTACTACATGGAAGTCCATTTTTCTTTAAGAAGGACTTGAAACCTGATGGGTCACCCTTGGCTTTGTATCTGAAAATTTAAATATATTATACATTGAATAGCATATAAAAATATGTAGAATTTATACTTAATTTACGTTTGTTTGGCTAAATAGTAAAATACTTACCTCAACTTTGAAATGGAGTAAAGAAGATTTGCTGCTTTACAGTCTGAACCATATGTCTTACTTGTGACTGCGTTCGCTTTGGTCAATTCTTTTCTGACTTCACTCGCTATTCCATCCAGTGGATGTAGATGACAGTGTAGCTCAAGCAGCTCAGTTTCAAGTACAACATTAAGTTGTGAAATAGCTGCATGATTAGCTGATGCTCTGTCAGTGAGGGTTGAAACAATTTTCCCACAGATTTGCCTTTTAACAGGGTCTTTATTGACAGAGTAAAAAACACTATATGTTTCAGCTAAGTCATCTAAAGTCTGCAAAATATGCTGAACGTAATCCTCTGCCTTACCTCCAGGTAGTTCTGCAATGCTAGCAGTCAAAATATTATTTTTTGTGCCAAAATGAATTTGGTTAATATGGCTACCTTTCAAAGAAGTAGCATCAAAAGCCAAAGTTGCACAGTCAGCCACAATCAAAGTATCAACAAGCTGAAGATCTGCAATAGCGCCCATTTCCCTGCTCATCTGAGCAATTGTTGATGCATTTGGCAGACTTTCAATTGTAACATTTGGACATAATGATGCACAAGCCGTTATAACCTTAGAAATAGAGTTTACTGGTACATTGCATTCAATGCAGCTGTAAATGATCAGCCGAATTTTAGAATGGAATTGCTTCTTGTTCTCTTTAGTAGACAAAACCTTCTTCAACTCTAATATTTCTTCGGTCAAAGACTCCATCTTTTTCTCCATGCTGTAGACAGTGTAGTCATGGCTCTCAATTTTGGTTTGTAGCGCTGCTGCATACATTTTACCGGTGGCAATTTCTTTTTTCAATTTAGTGTTTTCCTTAAGAAGGAACTGACACTTCAAGTGTGACTTCTTCAAAGATTTATGAAGACTTGAGAGCACTTCTTCCAGTTGTTTTGTTTTCAACTGATACCTTGAAATTCTGGAGGTTTTTCTTTTAATTAAATCATTTACCCTCTTGACTTGGTAAGTTTTTTTTATTCTTATCCTTTCTCTCATTTCAAATCTTCGTTCGAAGTTTAATTTTCTATTCACAGCCAACAGTTCACTGTTAGTCTGTCTTTTATATTTGCATGACTGGCAGTCTCTTTCAATCCTGGTTTTAACAGGAGAAATGAAGGGAGGATGCTTAGGCTGTAATGATGGTAATGTATGTTTCCTTTCAGGAAACTTGAATTCAGAATCAAAGAACTCCACAATGTTATTCCAATTGTTATGGATATTTCTTTTATAGAGCTTTACTTGTTCATTAATTCTAGATACTTTACTTTTTACAGAAGTAATATGGCAATTACTTTCTGCCATTGTCACTACATGCTCAGCTGTTTTACTAACATTTTTTCCTAGTTGCAGGAAAATGTAGAAAATAAATCCATTTGTGAATTTGCTATCTTTATGAGACTCAAGAAGATTCTCCATGTCCTTTAAATTCTTCAACTTTAGAGTATTTGTATTTTCCATTTTCCTGAAAATAAAATAAAAGAAGTTAATGTTTTAAAAAGTTTCTGAAATAAATGTTTAACCTGAGTAAAAATCACTACTGTTATAAGGCTCCAATGAATATTTAAAAAAATTAAATTATAGCATAATTTTATTGATATATTAGACTTATTACTTATAGTAGTTTGACATAACACACAATATATTTCTACCAGATACTACTGTGGATAAAAATATTAGTGTTTTTATATTCAGAACACATACTAGATTAAAAAAAACGTAACTTTGTTAAAGGATGGCAGTTAAAAAATATTGATTTTGAAGGATTACTATGTATGGATTTAATGTTAAGATTAGCGCTGCCCGCGGTTGCCGTTATCGATAATAGGTAACTTTTATCGGCAAATAAGCGACTCGTCAAGAACACGGTTTTTTAATTTTTTGAGCAGTCAATCAACATAAAAATGATTAAATAAGATATTTAGAATATATTAACAGTTGATCGATCAATAAAAACATTGGGTCGCGACCTAATTAAAAAATAAAAGCAAAATTTATCTTACCTTATTTTGAAATGTTGATTCCTCAAAACGAAGATGGCGTAGTTAACAAAAAAATTCACACAGATTAACTTAAGGATAAGTTCTTTTAAAATTATGGCAAAGTAAAAATAAAATAATGAGTAAATTAAAGCGTTTCAGAAAATCACAGTACCACTGGTTCTAACTGTTGCCAAACATGGCTTATGTAGCATACGGAGATTTTCAAGGCTATTTCCGGGTCGTTTGGGCACGGATATCATAGTACCTAGTCATACTCATAGACTTGATATGCTGGATTACAAAGAGAATACTTGGCCTGCAGTTCACCCAACCCTTTTACTATACCCCAATACAATTACTAGCTCATTACACTCTATAATATAAATAACGTACTATAAAAGACATAGGCAATAGCAGCATAGGGGTGGACAAAACTCAAAAGCGGCTCTTTTCTTTGATGAGCCAGTTTTCATCGATTTATTTATTTCTATTCACTAAATTTGAATAAACTTATTGTATACATGGGCGGTTCTCTGAATGCCGCCCAAAGAAATATTCACCATTGAATGATATTAATATCGTTCCTTTGCATTTCTCTCTTTTTATTACACATACAGACGGTAATAGTCTCACATATCTTCGATAGCTGATGTTGTCATCTGTCGTCACTGAACCGTGTACGTCCAAAAATAGTATTTAGGACTTAGGTTTATCTATCTTTCGAAACAGACCGCGCAGCCGTTACCCATTACGTTTTACTTTTATATTATAAGATCTTTTTTCGCGTATCGGTATAATCATTTGCGCCTATCAGAGTTTTTCAAATATGATTCTACGTGAGGGTGTCTTAGCTTTACTTATATAAATCAGGCCCAAAGGCAATGCGGAATGGCAACGGGAATTGGAACACTTCAATTGACTTGATTAAATATATAATATAGTATAGCAAAACATGTAAATGTCTACGGTTATATGTCAAAACCATTTATTTTTTAGGAGTTTTAAAGCTATAAGAAATAATAAAATCCTTTTTTTTTAATTATGAAAATTGATTAAATCAATTACAAATGATTCATTATTTTAGTTAAACGTTATTCATCTATTCAAGACTATTCTCTCTTGACCCACCGTGACCAGGACCGCATTAAGTTTATATAGATCAACATACAGTGGTATCCCCTAGACTTCTTAAGCTCGAAACATTTTAATCATCACACTTTTTTTTTTGTCAAACTTTTTGAAATGGTCAGAGCGGCCCAGCATCCAAACTAAAAATAAAGAAGCCAGGTCAAAGTAAGCAGGGGGGCACCAATATCCAGCAAGGGGGTACCTTCTCATTTTAGTTACTTTTTCTTTATTTTTTCCTCCTTTTCTTCTTTTTAAGCGGGGGGGGGGGGCACTCCACACCTAGCGGGGGGCCCCCACGGCCCCCCCAGTGCCCCCCCCCCTTGGCTACGGGGCTGAGAAGTAGCCAATTGAGTTTACACTTGGACGACTTGGTTCTTTTCTTTATTCCACTAACACAGTAACTGATATTACTGCCAATTTAGATAATTTATATCCAAATGTACCATAGATATAATCTTGAGCTATTTAGATGAAAATGAAATTATTTAAAAGATCTAGATTTTTTCTTTTTTTTTTCTTTCATTTAGATTAGTGGTTCCCAAACTTTTTTGACCCGTGGACCCCTTTTTGAATCAAAACTTTCCCACGGACCCCCAAGTGAAAAACCTACATAAATGCATAATATACAAATTACAAATGAATGAAGAAAAAAAAAACATTTTGATGAAGAAGTATTCATTGAAATTATAATTTCTGTTCAAAATAAAATAAATTAATGACTTGGATGAACTTGATGAGATATTATGAGTGTGTTTATGTCCGGCTCAATGTTTGTGAGTAGCAGCCGCAAATCCCCACGAGCACTAATTTCTAGTCGGTTTCTTTTTATTGTGATGAGATTCATAACAGCACTGAATCCACGTTCTACCAAATAGGAAGACGGAAAGGCAGTCAATAACTTCTGTACAATAACCCATAATGCGGGATATAAAATTGGTATCTGTTTTTGTAACCAGAATTTGTGATATCCTTGTTCATACAATGGTTTAAGTTCCTCATTTGTGGATATTTTAATAAGCTGCTCCTGTATTGCTACGGATTCATCTGTGCTAGGTATGTGAGTTTGTCCACGCGCGAAAGGGTTCAGCACTCAGTCGGGAATATCCAAGTGAAGAATGTCTTCAAATCTTTGGTTTATGTCTGCATGAAGAGCTGTTAAGTGCTGACAGTAGGCAAGCAAATCTTCATCCCTGTTTTGCAATTTCAAAAGATTTGGAAACTGAGAACAATCTCCTCTTGCCAAGTTTTGTTTGTACAGAAAAAGTTTTGCGACAAACACAGACATCACGCTTTTAGTTTTGATTAAATTTAATTGGTCACCTTGTAGTTTCAAATTAGTTTTGTTAAATTTGTCAAATAAATCAGTTAAATAGGCTATGTCCTTTTTTGAGTTAATTAAATTGTGTCGTAAATCATTGTCTTTGACTTCCAAGAATTCCAACACAGAATCAAAGAGGGCATAAAAGCGATTTAAACATGTACCCTTGGATAACCAAAGTACTTCTGTGTGAAGTAGTAAACGATTATAGTCTTCATCATTTTCCAAACAAAGTTGAGCAAACAATCTCTCATTTAAAGCATTCCTTTTGATTTTATTAACTGCTTTAATGACATGATCTAGTGATCCATGCAAACGTTCACAAAGATTTTTTGCGACCAAATGATGTCAATGAATGACACAATGTACTGAAAATACATTTGGTACAGTTTGTTTTAAGTATGCCAGAAAGCCTCGGTATCTTCCTACCATTGCCGGAGCACCATCAGTAGCAACAGAGATGATATTAGTTAAGGGTATAGCTTTTACATCAAAATAACTTTTTAATTCAGTAAATAACGTTTCTCCTTTTGTATCGGTTTCCAAACATTTAGCAAATAACAATTCTTGACAAAAATTGTCTTCTTTGATAAATCTTACATAAGCTAAAAGTAAAGCTTTGTTTCCTGGTAAAGTTGACTCATCAAGCTGTATAGAGAATTCAGATGTTTTTAAGTACTCACATAAAGAATTTTCTACGAACTGAGCCAATTCGTCAATCCTTCTTTGTACCGTATTATTTATTACTCAGTGGAATTCTTTTTATAATGTCGAAAGCTGGTTTGTGCAACACGGTGCGTATCACCTCACTTACAGCCGGTGATATAAGTTCTTCACCAATAGTATGGGGCTTTCCGGACTTTGCAATCAATAAAGAAGTGTTATAAGAAGCACACAGTCCATCATCATCTCGCTTAGATGTTGTCCCAATGAGTTTCTGCAGTGACGGTGTTTTCAGATATTTTTTCTTTGACTATTTGAAAAAACGTTAAATCCTTATCTTTTTTATCAGTGTGCATTTTTCTTAAATGCTCCTTAAGCTTGGAAGGTTTCATGGAATCATTAGACATAGTTTTATTACATAGAAGACACATAGGTAAATTACTATTTCCAGGTGATGAAAAATCCAAACTTCAAATATTCAACACTGTATTGTCGGCATTTTTTCTTTGGCTCACTCATTCTGTTATCTGTCAAAAAAGGCACAAAACGATAAAAGAAAATGTGGATATCAAATGTTTTGTTTGCAACAAACCACTGTTAATTATTAACATTTTCAATGGAATGCTGCAGACCTGCAGTAAAGACTTTTAGAATTAATTATATGACGTAATGATATTATTTCCTGTAATTTTTAATAAAATATAATTTTAAATAATTTACTAATTTTAAATAACATCTGTAAACAAGATAAACTTAATATCTCTTCCTAAGTTTTTAATAAAAAGAGGCATTACTATATTTAAAAATGTGATATATAATTTTTTTTTCAAAATTGGTTGAATTTTTTTTTCAAGACTAGACTGTTGATAAAATATGTGGATACTTACATGCACTAAAGTTGTACTTTCTATGTCACTGTATTATTACTTTCCTGTGTGCTGCATATTTTCATCAAGCTGTATGTCTGTCCCTCTCTGTTGTCTTCTTTCTCCTGTTCTCTCTCTTCCAATCTATCTATCAGAAATATCTGCTAGCTTCTTTTATAAGACCCTAATTACAACGTCTTCAAACACACATCCTTGTCTCTGATTGGTCGGTCCCTAATATATAGGTGATATTCTGTTATTTCAGTCAAAACAGCAGTATCCCTGGACTTTTGTAATCCCTGGACTTTTGTATTTTAATGACAAACTAATTAATTAACTCATCCCTGACCTAATGATCCATATTCTTGAAAATACAGTGTTTGACCTATATTCTTGAAAATACAATGCTCAACCTAGAAACTTTGGGTCTTTGTATCATTAATCAAGCCCACGTGGAAGTTCGGCGCCATACTTACGAGACCAGATAGTAGATAATTAGGTTACCACAACATTTTTCTCTTGAAAATAAAAGGGCGCTTAGCATAGCTTTTGATTACAGGCTAACCAGGTCATCTTTTTTTTCCACAGGTATGTGTCACCTAAAAATACAAACTCTCTATAAACATGACCGACATTGTAATCTCAGAGAGTCAGAGTAAATATGGAGCATTTTCTGCATAAGCGTGTTTTCTGCCGTCTGTCTCTTACCGTGCCATGCTTGTTATTAACTTTTAGCTGGCCCTTTCAGTTTATTTATTTTTATTTTTATTTCTATTAAAATAAAATGGATTTTAATTTTACTATTTTACATTTAACCTTTCGCGGACCCCCTGAAGTTGTTCAGGGACCCCCAAAAGACTAAAAAATTTCCGCTGACCCCCTGGATGCTACCAGGGACCCCTGGGGGTCCGTAGGGACCACTTTGGGAACCACTGATTTAGATAGACAATTGTGGTTATTTTTCCTTTTTTTTAATATACCTCCCTATAAAGAGGAGTTGCCAATCCTCACTGACATATATATATATGTTCGTATGATTTCAGAAACTCACGATGGATACTTTGGAGAATATTTATACTTCTTTTACGAATTGTGAAAAATGTAGAAAACAACAACATACAAAGGGCTCAGAAAATTTGTTTCTAAAATCTGTTTCAGTATGGATTAATAAACCACATGTTGTGAATAGGCGATTGTGTGGCTCAAAAATAATTAAGATACACAGACTTCAAGATGTTTCAGAAGTAAAACGTATTATACAGAACTTGCAGCATTTTAACTGTAAAGATTCTTCTAATACAGAACCAAATAATTTCAAAGATTTGACTGGTGAAACTGAGCAATATACAATCATTTTTAGAGAACTTATCCCTAAATCAGAATTTTTCCCTAAGCTTTTAGAGGCTGTTATTTATGGTGTGTAGTTTTGCTAAATCTCTTTTATTTTAAATTTACGAAGTGAATACGGTTACGGCCAGAACCATTATATTTTTGGCCGAAATCCGTATTTTTTTTCCGGGTAACAGCCAGTATATTAGAATTAGGGATAGGGTTAGGGTGTGGAGCAATATCTATGGCTGTTACCCGGAAAAAAAATACAGATTACGGCCGGCCGTAACCGTAGCCACTGCGTTAAATTTATTGCTTAAGTATTAGTTAGTTATTTATGTGTTAAGCTTATAATTATACTAAGTTATAGGATGTGCCTAGACGTACATACTAAATGGTGACCACTGTTGTAGATAACAACTAGGGAATCCTCCCGTAAAAACCTTTAAGTTAAGGGGGGATGGGGAACTCATCCAAAAATAATGCATCTTATTTTCTCCTTTTATCATGGTGCCCAACTGCACAGTGGATCTTATTTCTAAGGCTTCTAAGGCTTACGGATAAGTAGCTCTAAGACTAGAAGAAAGTTCGATAATTGTTTATGACAGTCCGCCCACAAGATAAAATTTATCATAAATGATTCTTTCATATCTTAATCATACTTAATGTAAAGGCACTAAAGGTCTTAGTGTCCATTTCATTCTTAACTTAGCTAAATTCCCAGGAAATAACAGCCAAACATTATGATTACCTTGCCTGTAATAATTTTAAAGTATTAAAGAGTAGGATATTTGAATTACATCGGTGCATAAATAAAAATCATTTTTCAGATAAACATAGAGTTGCTGTCTCCTTTCTTCCACTAAGTCAAGACTGTGGAGAAGAAATATCTCCAACTAGTGAGCTTAGTTATAGTTTTCAATTCAAATCAGTTAATAAAGATCTGTAAGTTTATACATTTTTCTCTATCTTCCTTTAATGGTTAATTGTACTTATTTTATTTGTGCCTTTGCTAAATCTTATGATAAATATAAATCAGAAATTATATTGTATTATATATTATGTGGGATGGGACGGATGGATGAGTGGTGTAGATACTCGACTGTCGACCTGAGAGTCCTGAGTTCGATCCTCGGTGAGACCCATGGAATTTTTCCAGGTGAAATTTGGTGCAAAGTCGTCCCACAAGTCCACCGTGCTTTAAATGGGTACCTGACTTTATTTGGGGAAGTAAAGGTGGCTGGGCGTTGTGCCAACCACACAATCCCTTCATATGCCGAGGTTATAGAAACGGATGAATTCTACACTTCCTCTGCCCCGATGGCCCGTTAGGGCTAAGAAGGGAACTTTACTTTTTTTTTTTATATATTATGTGTGCACATTTTTGTTAATAATTAGAATGAGTCTAGTTTTGTGACATTATTAACACATCTGTAATATATGTATTTCACATTTTTAAATTATGATACCTTCAGAAAAAGTTTAACTTTTAAAACTTCCTATTACTCCGATTTTATCCTCAACCCGAATTTTATTTAAGAATTTTGTAAAAAAATCCTTTTTAGAGCAATGACTGTACATGTAATTCAATTGTGAAGGAAAGGGATGCCATCCAAGTTTTAATGAAGGAGCTGTAGACCATCATAATTGTTTTATATAGGCTTACGAATTATGTCATGCCATTAAATTTAGTATTTGTAATGCTTTGTGAAATATATATTCTTTGCAAAAACTTTGTATAATTGTTTATGTTACTTTAAAAAAAAATGTTTAAAAAAAATATCATCTGAATTGGTAAAAACTTGGTTTCTCACAAATGAAGTCTGTCAATTAAGTACATGAGAGTTTCACATTTCTTTAGCATTAGAATGCTGCATAGAAATACATCAAAATCCATAATATAATAATATTGAGCAATAGGTCATCATTTGTACTCACTATGGATATCTTGAAATTCTATAAGTTCAATAGACTCAACTCTTTTTCATAAGCCATTGATTAAGTAAAAAATACTTTAAATATATTTAATGTGTGTTGTTGTCCCTTTTCTCTACTTTTTTTCTTCCTATAAATTTTATTGTTTATTGCATGATTTAATGCAAATAACAAAGAGATAGTATTAGAGATATTTACTCACCGAAGTAAGCAGCATTTCTCCCTGTAATAGTTGTATAAAAAAATTAATTTCTATCTGTTTAGGCTGAAAAAAAAAAAACAAAATAATTTTATTTTTCATTAGTGTCTTTTTTTTTTTTTTCATTTTAACCTTAAGTCCAAGTTGGGCCGTGGGCAATGAAATAGTTCTGTCCTGGTCATGTGATCACAGTGAATCAGAAGACGCCCGCAGACAGCTGACATCCACATGGCTGCAGTCAGTGCTGCTGGATAAACTTGTCCTTTGGTCACACATCAATGACATCTCAACATCCGTAACATCTCTTAAACTAGTTTCCATCGACACATACAAAGACACCTACATCCGATTGAAAAATACTTATGGCAGAGATTTGGTTAAGGTTAGAAGTGTTCTTGCCCAAAATTGGAATAACATTTTTTACAAATGTCAATTGCCTTACTGTAATTTAATAATTTTCAATTTTTAGGTGACATTTTTTAAAATGAAAGGTTTTGTTCAAATTTTTATAAAAAATTAATGATTAATATAAACCTTGATTTTTTTTATCACGGACAATTTAACTCAAATAAATAAAAAAGGAAATGTAACTATTTTTTTAAGTTAAAGGTTCTTGAGTTGTTTGTTTTTTTTCAAAGTGGATTCTACTTTACAAAGAAAAGAAAAGACTTTTTACTGTATTATTCTTTAATTGTATTATTCTTCAATTGTAATTAATAAAAAAAAAATGTGTACCTTTTTTCGTTTTTTTCTTTTCAGAACTGGACTGAAAGAACAGATCCTAAGAAATTTGTGTATGAAGATGTTGCTATTGCTGCATATCTATTGGTAATTTTTTACTGAATGTTAAAGTACACAAATTAAAAGTGTTTAAAAATAGCAAACTTCTTGCAATTTAAGATCACACTGTCATTTCTGTTCTCAAATTTTCAGCTCATCTGGGAGGAGGAGAGGGAAAGGAAAAATCTTCAACACAAACAGAGTTTTGTGGACCTGGGCTGTGGCAATGGCCTGTTGGTTTATATTTTGTCAAAAGAAGGGGTAAAGAAGAATTAAATTTGGTAGACTGATTATCAACTGTATAATTTTACCTGATTGAATATTGTTAAAAGGTTTAAATATCCTGCTCTCTGTTTTCATTTAATTTTGAAAGTGTAATACATTATAATGTTCATTCTTAATTTCTTCTTGATTTAAGTTTTCCTTTTATTTTAAGTACAAAGGACTTGGCATAGATTTGAGAAAGAGAAATATTTGGGATTCATTTGGACCAGAAATTGATCTTAGGGTATGCTTGTCTCAATGTGAACTAGTAATTGGTGGTTTAATGTCATCTTTGGTATTTATTCATTAAATATAAAACCAATCAGTAATAGAACAAAATTTACTGCCTAGACTTTTATTATCTTGAAATTAAAATAAATTAGGTAATTCATGCACTGAATTCTCAATTTTAAAATAAGAAACTTAACAAAATTTTAAAGATTTTGAAGAACATTTTTGGTACTTTTTATTTATTCCTATTACAACAGACAAGCCAAATACTAATACTTTTCATCTTTACTTTCAAATGGATAAAAAAAATGAAAAATAAATATTCATTAATATTTTTGTCAATGACATAAAAGTGGATGCTTTTAATTTTAAGGAGGTATGGTGCTCAAAAATATTCCCTTAAATCAATATATGCTAAAAATTTGTGTAGGTCAAGACCATCAGTCCTTCTGCTGACCACTTGTATCCTGACTATCAGTGGATCATCGGTAACCATAGTGATGAACTGACTCCTTGGATTCCAGTTATTGCAGCTAGGTAGAATTCACTTTTAATTTAAATCAATTTTTCGCCATGTAGGATAGGGATAAGCAGTTGAATATCTGATTTTAAGAATCTACAGAGATGAGTTGAACTAATCACTAAATTATAAAATGGTGTAAACAGCTAATGAAAAAAAAATTTAGGGTCATTGGTATACTGTAGTAGCACCTGTATTGAAGAAAATTAAAAGAAACAACAGTAATGTTTTGTGATGTGAAAAAAATTCTGAAATTATTATTTTTTTTTTTTCGCTACATTAAAAGTTGTCCTTGATGAACATGTAAAAATTGTCTTGTTTTTTCAGGTCTTCCTATGACTGCTGTTTTCTTCTACTACCTTGTTGTCACCATGACTTTGTCGGCAAATTTGGAGTCAGTGAGAAAGGCAAAAGTCGATATGAATCATACCTGGATTATGTTCAAGAGATCATTTCATACTGTGGTTTCATCCCAGAATCAGACAGTCTCAGGATACCGTCAACAAAAAGGGTGAGAACTAACGCTTTCAATTATGTTAAAAAAAAAAAACAACTGGAGCTCAAAAGGATGGAAAAACACAAAAGGCAGATGAAAAATATGGAGCTCTGCATGTGTCCAAAATAATTTTCACTTACTGATGCTATTATGAGTTCTGCATGTGTCCAAAATAAGTTTCACTTACTGATGCTATTATGAGTTCTGCATACGTCTATAATAAATTTCGCTTACAAGAAAATTTTTTTTTTTTTAAATTAAAGAGGAAAAAATCTTCAACATGAGCAAAGTTACAACAGTCTTTGGTCTACTTTAAGAAATTTTCTCAATTGCGCATTTGAAAAAAAATGTGCAGGTTGAGAGTTGTTTGCTTTAGAGCTGTGAAACTTTGTACACATAATTTGTATATGCATGTATGTGCAGTGTGGTTTTATTTATACCTAACTTTAAATAGTTTACATTATAATTTGAAACAGAGTCTCATCCTAGTGTCATACACATATTAATGCAAGCAGTTAAAACAAAAAGACATATATTTAAAGTAACTTGTTGTAAGGGTAAAGAAAATGCACAATTTCTTTTAAAAATTATGCTTGCAGTTCTTCATTAAAATTTAAACAATTTTTTTTCTTAACCATACTGTATTTAAATGACGTGTTGCATATACATTTAAAAAATTAAAAAAGCTGTCATTTACCTCCTGTAGCCTTCTCTGCTATATAAAGTTTTTTATTTTTTTTTAAAAATATTTTTCATTTTTAAAATTCTTTTTAGTCTTTTAGTATAATTTTTAATAAACGTTTTTTTCCAGATATGCTTTATCGGAAGAAAACGAACTTACAAGAAAGAAGATGAAACAGAGAAGGATGTAGAGAGACAGGCTTTCATTGACAAACGAACCGCACACATCCACTCTCTTATGGCACACAGACAGAAGTATCCTTATGGATCTATAAAAAAATTGGACAGTAGCTCACTTTTTACAGAAAGCGTTGCGACAGGTGGTGAGAATGAACCGGGTATCCAGTTTGAAAAACATACAGACATCAGTTTAAAAATTTCACCAGAAAACCAATGCAAGCCTACAGAAATCTGTAGCAGCACAGTAACATGTAGTGTAGACAAAAGAAAATTTGTTGATAGTGAAACATCCAATAATGCGGATGATGTTAGCTCATCTGTGTGTCTGGATAAATGTTTGAAAAAATGTAGAACTGAGAATGCCACACGCAGGCAAACTGCTGACGATGATATCGAAGTAGACTGTGCAAAGGCTTTTGAAACTTGTGTTCACATGAAAGGCTCTCAGTGTGCGGCTGGAACAGGGACCACAGAGCCCTGTGATCTTCATTCAGTCACAGAGAAAACTAAGCAGTGGGCATCTGAATTTAGACCAAGGGCAGTGGAGCAGAAAGTCAGAAATTGTCAGGCTGTGTCTGAAGATATCAAAACACATATAGTCAACATTGTATTCAAATTAGTTCTAAGTGCCCCTGATGCAGTTCAGATAGAGCTGGAAACTGGACGGAAATGGATGAAGGGAGGTAAGTGGTGGAGGTTCTTTTTTTTTTTTAATCTTTTTTTTTATTTTAGAAAAATAAACAAACTCTAAATTGATTTACTATCCCTTTACTTTAAAAAATTGATGAAAAACAACAAAAAAATCAACTTGTAATTTACAAACAGAGACCACCATATACATATTACTTGTATCTGTTAAATCTGGTTAAAAATTATATCGCCTAATATAAATAACTTTTTTAAAATTGATGCTTAGTTTTTTAATTCTTTAATGTTATATACTTTTAAAAAATGTGTCTTATAAAAAGTGTTTTTGCCAGGCCTTCCTTATTCACTTCTTGGGTTAGGCTAACACATCTTAATTAAAGTGCTTCTTGCATAAATATATACAGATATGAAGCATTTGGTCATTGTACTATCCACACAATCTCTGATGGCCCTCAAGGGCTAAGGGAATTTTATATACTTGACTTGATTAGAAGAAAGGTTTTAGAGTTATAATAGCCTAATCTGAATCATGGGTTAGGCTTATACGGCTTAAAACACTTCACGTGTAACTTAATTCTGCAGCTGTCATTGTAAAACTATGCATGTAGTCACTGTAATATAAGAATGTATTTTCCCAGGATCTGTGAGTCTAAACAACATTGTGGATCATCTTGACAAAAGCACATTACTAGCTTTGAAGTCAGAATGTGGAGGCTTGCAGACTCTGTTACGTAATCACAGCTACATCTTTCAAGGTTTGATAGAATTACTATTTTTTAATATAATCTAATAAAAACAAGCAATTAAGCCTGTTCCATTCTGGACACAGGACGTGTTAGCGCATTTCCATGTTATGTATCAGTACGTTTGTTAGCTTTCAGTAAATATTTGTAAATTTTGGAAATGTTTATAAATTCAATTGTGTAATGCATATATCTGTAAAAAAATATTTTCTCTTAAATCTAACTACAAGTGGTTTGTGGTTACTGAAATAGGACTCATAATTGAAAACATTCGAAATTGTAGTCATTTAATCGTCTGAAAACTCCGTCAATTGTTGCATAGCTCTGATACTTTCAATTAAACTCAGAACACAAGCTTACTATTTCATTTGATGAGTTTCTTAATAAATCTTGGTGAAACTACGTGCTGCAGTATTTCGCACCAAATGAATGGGTTATTGAACGTACAAGGTGTAGAATGGGGCCATATATATAATATATAAGCCCTTATGAGCCCTGAAGCCCGGCCCTCAGAGGTCCTATCGTGAAATGAACTTTTGATGTACACTGGGCAGGCCAAGACCTACAAAATGATATATACATCATGGGTATAGGACTTATGGTTGCTGAGATCTAGGGCGCTCCTTTGTTAATATAGCTTATATAGTAAAAAACGGTACTTTATAAGGCCCCTTTTACGGCCCTCAGAGGTCAGATCGCGAAATGAACTTTTGCTGCACACATGGCAGGCCAAGACCTACAAAATGATATATACATCATGGGTCTAGGACTTAAAGTTGTTGAGATCTAGGGTGATGACGGACAGACAGACAAAACGGGGACAATAGAGCATTTTTTTTCGAAAATGCTCCAAAAAATGCAGGCTTTACTTTCATAAGCAGCGTTGAACTTCTGAGCTTTTTTAATCAATTATTTTTGCACTTAGGGTTTTGATGAAACTGAACAACAGAAGACAGTTCAGTGAGCGCAATACAATTTTTTAACATTAAAAAAAAAAAAGTAACAATACTAGTCAAGTCATGCACTGTTCCTACTCTGTGATTGTGTTTAATCATACTGTACTGTTCTAATTATGTTGAATGTTTCCCCTCTGATCACTCTGTAGTTACTCATGTCAAATAAAGGTTTCCTGTAAAACCATCAGGGGCATATGAATTGTATAATTCATCAATTTCTCTAGCCACTGCTTATTAAGGGATTGTAAGTATAAGTAAGTAAAGTTCCCTTAACCCTACCGGGCCATCGGGGCAGATGAAGTGTAGAATTCATCTGTTTCTATAACCTCGGCATATGAAGGGGTTGTGTGGTTAGCACAACACCCAGCCGCCTTTACTTCCCCAACTTAAGTCAGGTACCCATTTAAAGTTGGGTGGACTTGTGGGACAACTTTGAAACACATTTCACCTGGAAAAATTCCACATGGTTCTCACCGAGGATCGAACCCAGGACTATCAGGTCGACAGTTGAGTATCTACACCACTCGGCCACCTGTCCCACATTAAGGGATTGAATGGCCAGCCTAATACCCAGTCAACCTTAACTGTACCCAGGTACACATTTAACGACAGTTGTACTTGAAAACTTTCACCACAGCCTGAAAAAAATCCCTGGTCTCTCAGCGGGGAATTGAACCGGTTGAGAGTTTAGTGCTCTACAATGCCCAGCCACCGGTTCCTTAAGCGACTCTTCTCTTAGGTCACTGGTCTTATTGTGTGCTCTTAACACATTATAACAGCATCATTAGTTTATAACACAACAATAAGCTATACATGTATTACTATCTTTTTTTTTTTATATTCCCTTAATTGATGTGGTCGTTGGGGGGTAACGAATGGACACATCAACAACTGTGCTTTCAAACATCCTTTCTGTGGGCTTATAGATTTGGCAGCGCCCCATCTCCTCCCTTTCTATCTTTCATTAAAAAATGGTCGTGTGGTAAAGCGCTCGACTGACAACCTGAGGGTCCCTGGTTCGATCTCCGGTAAGGACCATTGAATTTTTCAGGTCATGGTTTAAAGTCCCAGATATGTCTCCCGTGGTGCCTCCATGGTCACTGCACTATTGGCTATGGTGGGGTTGAAAGAAGGAAATAATTGCATTTTTTTGTTATGTGTTCAACTGATTTCTGTTTTAATGTCTTTTTATTGATTATAATGTCTGTTTAATGATAAGTCTGTTTAATAATTATAATGAACAGTGACAGGAGGTCGAGTCCAGCTCAGAGACTTCACACAACCCAATCCCTGGCTGGGCAGTAACCCAAATAAATTGAAGAACAAACAAAAAAAACAGGGCAGAGATACAAGGAAGACAACTCTGTGCTGGTTTCACATCCACCACCTACAGGGCTGTCCAAGGTCCAGTGAGGATTGCCAGTTTGCACACAGTGAATCAGAACTGAAGGTGAGGTCAGACAGTTGAATGGATTCGTTAGTTTTCAAAACTCTACATACCAGAACAGATTTTGATAATGTTTTTAATGATATGGTTCAAAATGTATTTTATATCATTGAAATTTTGGTTCTTCTATAATTCATATTTTTAATGACAAAGAATACAATCACTAGGAAACAACTTAAATTTGTATGAAATCCTTTGTCCTCTCAATACCTGTTGAAGTGTTTACTATAACAAGACAGATCTGTGTTTACTTAGGTGAAACACTGAAGTCCAGTAAGTGGTAAATTAAAAAGTGAATACTTTTAGTAGAAATATGTATATTCCATGCTTTTGAAATACAAGTAAATGTGAAATTTTTCTGATGTGTAAATAAAAAGAATTTTAAATGAATGAAACAATACATTTACAGTTTTAAAAAGACTACTTTAGTTGAAAATCTTCTTTTGTGTTTTGTGACTTGTCTAGATTTAGTTAAGAGTACCAGTATATGAACTGGACAAAGTAAAGAAGAACACTTCATCATGTATCAAGCCACCAGCCACTATTAAAAAGTTTTGAATCGCTCTATTTAACCCCCCCTCCCACCCCTCCACTCCCACATTGTAATGGACATCTAACTTATGAAGCAGCTAAGCTTGTCCGGGTCGTGGGCGGTGTGTGGGGAATATGTTCTATAAATTAACAACCTCCAGAAATAAATAAAACAATAGTATTTGATAAAGTAATCACGTGACCAGCTAGGTCACGAAAACATAATTCAAAATGGCGTCTTCGATTTGATATCTCTTTTTCAAAAATCTAGTTTTAAATAGTTTCTGTGGTTTTTCATTATGAAATGTAAAAGTCCTAAATATTAAATGATAATATATAATTCAAATTATTTTAGTTTTTATTACAACAGATAGTATTTTAATCAGACTAGGTCACTAGCGAGCTCGTTCATAAATAACCTATGACATTGCATTTTTTTAATGCTTTGTTTTGATTTTAACTATAAATAGAATTATGGGCAAAACGCTATAAATAAAAATCCTCTGAAACGTCAAATAAAAAAATAATAATTCTGCACTTGATTTCACGTAAATTGGCTGCGCATTTGATAATCATGCTCAGTTATTTTAGTTTGTTAGCATTGTGTACTGGAGGTTATTGTTCCCTTGATGGATTACTTTTTGATGATGGTTTGTTGGTTATGGCAGCCACAGCTTTTGACGTATGAAATGTAGGTCATTTCTGCACATTGGGAAGGTGGCATAAATCAGCACCTAATTAGATTAATTAAATTACACCTAGATTTCCCGGGCAACGCCGGGCTTAATATCTAGTACCATATATATGATATAGGATACTGTTCTCTCAGACATTCCAACCTATTTTTTTTGTTGTGGTGTAATAGTTTTTAACATTGATGGTTTCAGTTGTCTGAAGACAAGTTTGTTCTATTACAACTCAATTGCACGTTATACTACTGAAACCTTTGATTTCATTCACTCATCTGTCTTCATATTTTTATTCAAATTTTGATCACCTGTAATAATAATTATTGAATTATAATTCAATATAAGAAAAAGCTATGAAAGAAGTACAATTCCTTTTTGTAATAAAAAATATTTGACTAAAAATAAAAATTTTATATGTATCTTGCATTTTGTAGTAGTGTGGGACACAGGGAGCTCCAGGTAGTAATAGGGCCTCAACAGATCCTAAGGCTCCCATATCATCAATGGAAGTCTCTATCTAGGGCCCCCAAACATGGAAGTCTCTACCTAGGGCCCCCAAACATATATGGAAGTCTCTACTTAGGGCCCCCTTATCTTCAATGGAAGTCTCTACCTAGGGCCCCCAAACATATATGGAAGTCTCTACATAGGGCCCCTTATCATCAATGGAAGTCTCTACCTAGGGCCCCCAAACATATATGGAAGTCTCTACATAGGGCCCCTTATCATCAATGGAAGTCTCTACCTAGGGCCCCCAAACATATATGGAATCCTCTACATAGGGCCCCTTATCATCAATGGAAGTCTCTACCTAGGGCCCCCAAACATATATGGAAGTCTCTACATAGGGCCCCCTATCATCAATGGAAGTCTCTACCTAGGGCCCCCTATCATCAATGGAAGTCTCTACCTAGGGTCCCAAAACATGGAAGTCTCTACCTAGGGCCCCAAAACATGGAAGTCTCTACCTAGGGCCCCCAAACATGGAAGTCTCTACCTAGGGCCCCCAAACATATGGAAGTCTCTACCTAGGGCCCCCTATCGTCAATGGAAGTCTCTACCTAGGGCCCCCTATCATCAATGGAAGTCTCTATCTAGGGCCCCAAAACATATGGAAGTCTCTACCTAGGGCCCCCTATCATCAATGGAAGTCTCTACCTAGGGCCCCCTTATCATCAATGAAGTCTCTACCTAGTGCTCACAATGGTATTGGATTAAGGCTCGTCACGTGATTATGATTGTTCCATCAGAAATATATGTGTACATGCATGAATAATGAGATTTACATTTCATGAAACAATTTTTACTATTTTTTTTAACTAGAGTAAAAAATAAAAAAAAATATACTTTCTAAATGATCTTCAACATTCATAAGTTAATAAATATTTAACAGTTGATTTCCAATCACTTGCATATATTTCACTTAAAATGACCGACGACTGGACAATACACGGGCAGATGGTGTGGTTTTCTAAAGTTTGCCAGATTTCTCCAACTGCTGGGCGCTCACATCAGGGGTCAGACATTTTTCTACCTTGTTAAATTGGTCAAAATTTATGTACCTGTAAAATGATGAGTTATATAGGTCAGTTCAATAAGGTTGAAAAATTAAATTTAGGCTTAATATATACACAGAGCCGTTCATGGATTTACTGAGGCCCTCATTAGAAAATTCACATATATTTGGGGGCCCCAGGTAATTTTTTTGGGGGGAGGTCAATACAAAAGTATTTTCAGAGGCCCTGAAAGCATCAGATTTCTTATGTTGGGGGGGGGGACCGGAAAGGGAGGGGGCTCTAGGCGAGTCTCTATTCAAAAGAATGTTTTTTTAGGTTCCATGGGCTGCACTGAGGAAACCGAGCTATATTGAGAAAAACATAATACAAAAGACGACAATTAATTTAATATGCTCTTGACGGGGCTGAATGTGATCAACAGATCCCGGAACTAACACTCCATGGTCTACAGATCCCAGAATTAACACCTCTATGGTCTGCAGATCCCGGAACTAACATCTCATGTTTTACAGATACCGGAACTAACACCCCATGGTCTACATATCCCGGAACTAACACCCCATGGCCTACAGATCCCGGAACTAACACCCCATGGTCTACAGATCCCAGAACTAACACACCATGGTCTACAGATCCCGGAACTAACACTCCATGGTCTACATATCCCGGAACTAACACCCCATGGTCTGCAGATCCCGGAACTTACATCCCATGGTCTACAGATCCCGGAACTAACACCCCATGGTCTACAGATCCTGGAACTAACACCCTATGGTCTGCAGATCCTGGAACTAACACATCATGGTTTGCCACATGCATCAAAACAAGGCTGCGAGTTACAGTGAGATGTACTGCATAAATATAAGGCTGAGTTACAGTGAGATGTACTGCATATATATAAGGCTGAGTTACAGTGAGATGTACTGCATATATATAAGGCTGAGTTACAGTGAGATGTACTGCATATATATAAGGCTGAGTTACAGTGAGATGTACTGCATATATATAAGGCTGAGTTACATTGAGATGTACTGCATATATATAAGGCTGCGAGTTACAGTGAGATGTACTGCATATATACAAGGCTGCGAGTTACAGTGAGATGTACTGTATATATATAAGGCTGCGAGTTACAGTGAGATGTACTGCATATATATAAGGCTGAGTTACAGTGAGATCTACTGCATATATATAAGGCTGCGAGTTACCGTGAGATGTACTGCATATATATAAGGCTGCGAGTTACCGTGAGATGTACTGCATATATATAAGGCTGCGAGTTACCTTGAGATGTATTGCATATATGCGAGTTACCGTGAGATGTACTGCATATATAAAAGGCTGCGAGTTACCGTGAGATGTACAGCATATATATAAGGCTGCGAGTTACCGTGAGATGTACTGCATATATATAAGGCTGCGAGTTACAGTGAGATCTACTGCACGCTGGTGCTGAAACTATTTATTGCTGTGGCGAAATGGTATAGAATAATTTAAAGACGTCAAGACTACTTATAGTTGCGGTGTTAACATACCGGTTTTTATGATACTAAATTTAGATCGACAATGCCAACCATAAATAAACAGTGTATTGGCAGATTGAATGTGTGTGTGTGTCAACATCGACTGCATATTGTATACAAATCACTGTGCGAAACATTACAATTGTTTTTTTTTTTACCATGATCCATCTTTATCATTGTATTCCTCCAACTGTAAGAACCTGAACCCCCAGAGAACCTCCTCGTTTGTGTACGACGTCCTTGCCTGTAGCATTTCTCCAGTAGATTCAATCGTTCCTTGAAGGAACAGTATCAATTCAAAATGGTTTAAATGTAGCTCTGCAAAGAACAATAAAAAAAACAAGCAATCTAAGCCTGTTCCATTCTGGACACAGGACGTGTTAGCGCATTTTCGTATTATGTACGTATGCTATCTTTCAGTAAATATTTGTAAATTTTGGAAATGTTTACAAATTCAATTGTGTAATGCATATATCTGAAAAAAGATATTAAAAAGACGTTTCTTTATAATTGAAAACAAAATTATTTTCTCTTAAATCTAACTACAAGTGGTTTGTGGTCACTGAAATAGGACTCATAATTGAAACATTCTAAATTGTAGTCATTTAATCGTCCGAAAACTCCGTCAATTGTTGTTTTATATAAAGTACGGGAAGTAAGTCATGTTTAATAACTGTTACAAAAATAAATAATGATTACGCCCCTTTGATTAGCTTTTATTATTTATATTTAAAATATAAGCAAAACGGTACATAAAAAACTCTTATATTTTGGCCCTGAGAGGTCAAATCGCAAAATGGACTTTTGATGTACACTTGGCAGGCCAAGACCTACAAAATGATATATACATCATGGGTATAGGACTTATGGTTGCTGAGATCTAGGGCGCTCCTTTGTTAATATAGCTTATATAGTAAAAAACGGTACTTTATAAGGCCCCTTTTACGGCCCTGAGAGGTCAGATCGCGAAATGGAAAAAAGTCATTTCTTGGCAGGCCAAGACCTACAAAATGATATATACATCATGGGTCTAGGACTTATGGTTGTTGAGATCTAGGGTGATGACGGACGGACGGACGGACGAACAGACAGACAGACAAAACGGGGACAATAGAGCATTTTTATTCGAAAATGCTCTAAAAACCCATCAACTCTAAAATAATACAAAGCTTGTATTGTTTATTTTCGAACTTAACTAAACTCGGTTAAAATAGAAGAGACTGAATACATTTGATATCATATTGAATTTCATACTCTAGTCTAATTTTAAAGAACATTGTATTGTTATGATCTTTAGAACAAAGAATGATACAAATTGAAACGTTTTACGCAAGACTAGCCTAACGCACTTCTTGCAATAAGTAAGAACATTTACCACAGCCCTTGGTTGCCATATAGGAATAAACATGTTTATGTAGCAACGGCATAATAAGTTGTGTGGTTAGTATAACTCCCAAATGCGTCATATTTATATATAACTAGCAGTGTACCCGGCGTTGCCCGGTAAGTCGGGAGTTCAAACGTAACACTTGAAACATTTCTAACATATAGGTGCTAATTTATGCCACCTATCTAATGTAATGAACTACATTTCATACGCCAGAAATTGTTATACAAGTCAACGCTAACCTTCCAAACCAACCAAAACAAACCAACCAAACCAAACCAAACCAACAACAGCTAACCAAACCAACCAAACAAACCAAGCGACCAACCCAACCAAACCAAACACCATTAGGTGCTAATTTATGCCACGTAACTTATGTGCAGAAATTACATTTCATACGTTACAAATCACATTTTACCCGTCAACGCTAAAAACTTAGGATTATTTGTTTAATTTAATTCTCTCAATGTTAAATTCAATAATGATCAAATTATTTTTTTTCTCTGCCATTTCACAGCACAAAGGCAAGTTGGTGTGGCACGATACAGCCCCCGCTCGCAAGTTCAATTCGGCTTCTTACTATCTTTCTTTCTTAATTTCTTACTTAGACGCTGCTATTATATATAGTGATAGCTTATGCCAGAATCATTTTAAGCCATATGAGTCTGGACAAAGGGTTGTCTGGCTAAATACGCTTCGATTCAAGTTGGAGAAAAAAAAGTTTCGGGGAATTTACCTTGAGGATTCAAAGAGTACAATGGGCTGTTGGTATTAATTTTGTGGCACAACACCATGGGCCACATAAGGAAAATTTGGTTTCTCATTCCATGAGCTTCAAACTTGATCTCGTGCTGAAAGAAAAGGGGCACAATAAGTCTCTAGTGTGTGGCACAATTAGTCTCTAGTGTGTGGCACAATTAGTCTCTAGTGTGTGACACAATTAGTCTCTAGTTTGTGACACAATTAGTCTCTAGTGTGTGGCACAATTAGTCTCTTGTGTGTGACACAATAAGTCTTTAGTGTGTGGCACAATAAGTTTCGAGTGTGTGGCACAATATGTCTCTAGTGTGTAGCACAATTAGTATCTAGTGTGTGGCACAATTAGTCTCTAGTGTGTGGCACAATTAGTCTCTAGTATGTGGCACAATTAGTCTCTAGTATGTGGCGCAATGTCTCTAGTATGTGGCACAACAAGTCTCTGGTGTGTGTCACAATAAGTCTCTAGTGTGTGGCACAATTAGTCTCTAGTATGTGGCACAACAAGTCTCTAGTGTGTGACACAATTAGTTTCTAGTTTGTGACACAATTAGTCTCTAGTGTGTGGCACAACAAGTCTATAGTGTGTGGGACAACAAGTCTCTGGTGTGTGTCAGAAGTATTTGCTGTATTTTGTAATAAATTGTTCTATATACAGTGTATTATGATGTACTAACACTTCAATATAAAGTATTACAACTTATTTAATGACTCAGCTAAAGATTTTGAAAGGTGATATATTATCCGGTGAGTATTGACTGTGAAAAGGCTAAACATGTAAATAAATTAATTAAAAACATACACTGAATGATTGACATCGGAACTGTTGCTGGGTATTCTCTGGGCCCCCCCCCCCCCCCCCACACCTTCCTCCTTTAATCACATAAGTTTCAAAATGAGAGAAGATATTACACAAGTACAGTGGCCATAAAAAGGTGAAAATTTCATTTATGGTTTCCAAGTCCAGGGGTCATAATAGTGATATGGCTCAACTGTGTGGATTTTTTAGTGCAAGGCAGCATCCTGTTTGGAAATGTATGAATGCGACCCTGAGAAATCGGTACAAACTTTTATCTGTTCTTTGTGACGCTGTTCTCATAAATTATTATACATATTACAAATTCTTTGAGTCATAACTATTATTTTTCAACTTAATTGAACTGACCTGTTTATTTGAGTCAAGTAAAACCTACGATGAAATAAAGGTCATGAAACATCATTAATGGTATAAATAGGTTTCCCATATTATTTTGCAGATTTGTAAACTTTAGTTTTGTAGCATGTAGAGAAATAAATTTCTATGTGTTTTTCCATCATTGAACAATACATTTACATTTTGGCACTCATCATCATCATCATTGCCCTTCACCCATGGCAGGGTATAGGCCACCAACAACAGATCTCCAGAGTCCTCTGTCCTTTGCCATCTTCTCCAGCTGGTTCCAGTTGTGTCCCATCCTAATGGTGTCTGCTTCCAGGTCTCGACGTCAGGTATTTCTTGGGCGGCCTCTCTTTCGTTTACCGTGGGGGTTCCACCTCTGTGCCTGCCCATGATGTATATATCATTACGCCTCTTTCTGATCTCTTCTTCAGCTGAGAGTTGGCAGGTCTTTTCCAAAAGGCTGACATTGCTGATGGTGTCTGGCCAGCGAATTTGGAGGATTCTTCTGAGGCAGCTGTTTGTAAAGGTTTGGACTTTCCTTGGTGTGGTCTTAGACATCTTCCACGTTTCCGCTCCATACAGCAGGGCATTTTGGCACTACCCACCTGTAATTCATAAGCGACCCAGCAGTAGGTCACGACCCACACTTAAATAACCACTGATAATATAATGTTACTAAGGGAATGACAAGATATGATGGACAGAAAAAAATGTACAAGCTCAATTTGACCTGATAGAGTGGATAAACGTATTTCTCCTGACACACGTATCTCTTCACCAGTGTCCCGTAAACATGACAGTCAATCAGGTGTGAGTTCCTGATGTCACCTATGCGAACTTGTAATGTCAACTGATCATCTTCTAGACACATGCAGGCGTTGTCACTGCGGAATGAGATCACTTGACCATTAAATAAATGTCTTCTTTTTAATTGTCTGTGGTCTAAATATTTAACATTAATATTAGCGTCTGCATAATGTATATCTATGTATAATATACAGACCACATGCATTTATATAGCGATGTGGGTTCTGCGTTAAATCGAAAGAAAATGATTTATACAAAAGTATTCCAGTTTAAAATTCAATCATGAAAAAATCGGATCTGCCCGTAACCAAAAATAACCTAGCCTACCGATCAAGACTAAGGTAGTATAACTCTATGCAAAGGTTTTGCAGGGTACAGGCTGTATAAATTAGAATACTTGTTTTATACTTTGTGTTTTATGTTTGTCTATTGAAAGCTGTTAGCGTTAAGTTCATTTCTCTGAGTTTTATATTGCACTATTACTTCAGATCCACTGAAAACACTTATCTTAACTGTAGGCCTACTGAATTCACTTGCCTAAATATCAAAGTATGACGTCTGTGTTTCGGCCTAGCCATCTTCATAAAAATAAAACCAAGAAGAAGAGTTTCCAATAAAAAACCACAAGTTATCTGTAGAAAAAAATAATTTATATATTTATATGTATACAATATATATATATATATATAGGCTATATATATATATATATATATAGGCTATATATATATATATATAGGTTATATATATATATATATATATATATATATATATATATATATATACAACATACATTATATGCATTTACCGTGAAATGGTCAAACTATATAGTCTTTCAGTCTCAAAAATTGTTTTATAATCCTATTATTGCTTAAGTGTTTGGAAACCTCAGCACGGGATGCAATTGTACATTTGAGGCCATACAATTAAACAATGCTTGAAAAATGCCCCCCCCCCCAGTTTCCTCCACCCCAACTGTTAATTCACTCAGGGGGCTCCTTGAAACGTACTCATTCCTCCTTCCCGTGTGGAAGGATTTTGACTGTAGGTCTACCAGAATGTGAAAGAAAAAGTTAACTGACACCTCTTGAGTGGCAAGATGGACCGAGAAAAAATGCCCATAATTATAAGAACGGATTAATCTTTAAATTTATTATATCTGATTACTGTGAAAGTAAATTCTCAATGAGGGGTCCCGTTTAGAAGTGCAAGCCCTGGGCATTCGCCTGCCACTTGTGGACCACATTTCCTAATTTTTCTTACCTGCATATAGATGACAGGAATGGTTCCAGGGCAGTTAGCATTCGGGTTAATCCTCCCATAGCCAATGGTAGATTGTGTTTCTATGGAGAAGAGAAAAGCGTCCCAGAAAGTTCTCAAGTTGGCTATACACGGTTTAGTTGTTGAGTTGCCATGGATACTATTTACGTCGCCATGACTGGAGAGTTTCAAAGGAAAAACCCAGTAAAACGATAGTAAGAAAAATATGAATAACTGATTAGATCTCGAACTACACATAAGATGTTCATTTTTAAAATGAGCCTACAGTTGATAAACATTGCTAAAGAAGTAATCAGTTTCGTAATCAATTACTGACCTGATATTAACAAAATTATGTAAAATCATATATAATTTAAATGTACGCAGAAAATGAGTGTTTCATTAAATGAAAGAAGAGAGAGAGAGAGAGAGAGAGAGAGAGAGAGAGAGAGAGAGAGAGAGAGAGAGAGAGAGAGAGAGAGAGAGAGAGAGAGAGACGAAATAATGACACTTCCGTGTTTTATTAATGAAAAAGAAAAATGTTTTTAAGTGTGTAAGAGAGCTGTTTGACTTTCACTGTCAAACTACATGCTTTGAAAGATAATTAAACTACTGAGTAAAAGTCACTTAAGAGAGTTAAAGAGAAGTGTGTTTAACTTTAAAGTTGTTGAAATAAAAACTATATTAACAAAATATAATAAAGTTTGTCCGACTTACACGTATGCCAGCATATAGTAGAGAATGGAGAACGTCAAGTAACAGAGAAACATCGCAGTGAACAGAACCAACAAAACCCATCGCCAATTTAAATCCATAAGCGTAATGTAAAAATCTTTCATATACCTGGCACGTTTTCTGGGAATATTGCGAAATGTAATGTTGCTGTAAGGAGAGGAAATAATAACAATGAAATTTAGTCAACATGAAATTCAAAACTAAAGCCAAATTGATTGAGAAAAATCATTAATCAATTAGTACTCATGCCTCAGTCACTATGCTAATAGAGTTTGTCAGTTGTGGGTACTACCTAATTTTTTTTGGTTATGCTTATTAAATTAACTATTATTATAGTTTTGATCCTTTACGCATTTACAATTTTCGGAAGTAACAATTATCTAGGCCAGGGGTTGGCAACCTTTTGAGACGGAAGAGCCAAAAGTTAAAATTTGCATTTTTCTCAGTTTTCAAAGAGCCACTAAAATTTTTGTTTTAATATAATGGTATTTGATTAGGCCGCAATTTGACACCGAAAAAGCCGCAACTTGACATCGAAAGAGCCGCATGCGGCTCGCGAGCCGCAGGTTGCCGACTCCTGATCTGGGCTACACATATGCACATTCAAGTGTGTAGAATGTTGTGTACGGGGCTCAGGGAGTTTACAAGCCTTCTTTTTACCGGGGCCCCAAAATTTCTCTCGGTGGCCCCGACGAAGTCTTATTTACAGAAGTGAGGAACAAAACCCTGGACTAATTTACAGAAGTAAGGAACAAAACCCTGAACTAATTCACAGAAGCGAGGAACAAAACCCTGAACTAATTCACAGAAGTGAGGAACAAAACTTTGAACTAATTTACAGAAGTGAGGAACAAAACCCTGAACTAATTTACAGAAGTGAGGAACAAAACCCTGAACTAATTTACAGAAGTGAGGAACAAAACCCTGAACTAATTTACAGAAGTGAGGGACAAAACCCTGAACTAATTTACAGAAGTGAGGAACAAAACCCTGAACTAATTTTTCGATGTTTCGATGACATGATGAGGACATGGGCGACATCCTCTGTAATTATATACATTTATTTAAAATTATGGCACTTGCCAATTTTATACAAAAAAAATATCGGCATTGACTGCAGTCTGACGTCATTACAAGAGTCGTCCTCATTGTTAGATTCCTAGACAACCCCAACCCTGCCACTGCCATAATGGTGCCACTGTTGTATTGATTTCTATTAGATCTAGTACTAATTGGACCACACCATGCACTTATTCAAGGGCTCTCAAACACTTAAGATCGGTTCCTTACACATTGTGTCCAGTATAAAATTATGTAAGATGCTTCATATCAATGGCGTAGCACTAAACTCGCGCCGGGGCAAAATACTTTTTTTAGCACCCCCCATTCGAAAACCATAAAATATTATATGTAAAATATACCATTTGGCGCCCCTTTGTGAGCAGCGCCCGGGGCATGATGGCCCATTGCCCACCCCCACTACACCACTGCTTTATACGTGCCTACCCCCTTATTTATTATTTATCGTAGTTTCTAAAAATAATTTATAACCAATTTTAAGATTACCTATTATTAATCTAATTAAGTATCAAAACTATAAATATATCAAATAAAGATTATTTATTATTTATATCAGCAAAGTGTTTACAGTTTACACAATTTTAGCTCAACAGGAACTGATATAAAATTGAGTCCAAGTTTTGATCTGGATAAAAAAGGAAATCATGTGTAAGGCTCTATTTAAAGGCTTGCAACAAAAAAATAATGGATACCACTGTAATTACCATTAGGTAAAATGGTCAAGATATAGAAATCTCATCATCTTGAAACCGCCCAAAGTACTCATTGCTAAATCATGCTTGAATTTTTAATTTTTCTTTTATTGGACGTCTCAATAAAACATATCCATGGCCTCTAGACATGCTGTACGTTTATCAAAGTCATTGAAGTAACCAATTGTCAAAAAATTAGTCAGTATTCAGTAACCATATGGTCAGTTGATCTCTTCATAAATGTCAGCTAATTGATACATCACTCAGATAAACTAAAGGATCAAGCATTGATGTATGGATGAGATAAACAGATGGTACACTTGCACAAGTCCCCCTCACTCCCCCCACCACCACAGACATAGCTAAAAAAAAAACGGAAGCACGTCAGTGCTGCAACGGATACATACATTCTATAATTCATTTTCGTCTCGGTGAAAAACAAACTTTACGCTTCAGTTTTGTACACCCTCACCATTTTAATTGACGCGCATATCCCAGGGCTGGGAAAACTTTTCGAATCGTGTTCTACAATGGGTTTAATTGTGTTTGACCAAGAGGAGTGTTTGAATGAGCTACAAAGAAAAGAGAAGGGATGGATCTAGCAACCATAGTTTGCTCTACCCCTGCCACTGGCTATCGGATGGCCATGCGCAGGTAGTGAGTGGAGTAGATTGGATTCGAACTGCTGCACATGTTGCAACCACACCACATACATCCACCCATTGCAACCACACCACATACATCCACTCATTGCAACCACAACACAAACATCCACCCATTGCAACCACACCACATAATCCACCCATTGCAACCACACCACATACATCCACTCATTGCAACCACACCACATACATCCACTCATTGCAACCACACATAATCCACCCATTGCAACCACACTTTATACATCCACCCATTGCAACCACACCACATAATCCACTCGTTGCAACCACACCACATACATCCACTCATTGCAAACACACCACATAATCCACCCATCGCAACCACACCACATACATCCACTCATTGCAACCACACACATAATCCACCCATTGCAACCACACCATATACATCCACTCATTGCAACAACATCACATAATCCACCCATTGCAACCACACCACATACATCCACTCATTGCAACCACACCACATAATCCACCCATTGCAACCACACCACATACATCCACTCATTGCAACCACACACATAATCCACCCATTGCAACCACACCATATACATCCACTCATTGCAACAACACGACATAATCCACCCATTGCAACCACACCACATACATCCACCCATTGCAACCACACCACATACATCCACTCATTGCAACCACACCACATAGTCCACCCATTGCAGCCACACCACATACATCCCATCATTGCAGCCACACCACAAACATCCACTCATAGCAACCACATCACATAATCCACCCATTGCAACCACACCACATAATCCACTCATTGCAACTACACCACATACATCCACTCATTGCAACCACACATAATCCACCCATTGCAACCACACCTTATACATCCACTCATTGCAACCACACCACATAATCCACTCGTTGCAACCACACCACATACATCCACTCATTGCAACCACACCACATACATCCACTCATTGCAACCACACCACATAATAAACCCATCGCAACCACACCACATACATCCACTCATTGCAACCACACACATAATCCACCCATTGCAACCACACCATATACATCCACTCATTGCAACAACACGACATAATCCACCCATTGCAACCACACCACATACATCCACTCATTGCAACCACACCACATACATCCACTCATTGCAACCACACATAATCCACCCATTGCAACCACACTTTATACATCCACCCATTGCAACCACACCACATAATCCACTCGTTGCAACCACACCACATACATCCACTCATTGCAAACACACCACATAATCCACCCATCGCAACCACACCACATACATCCACTCATTGCAACCACACACATAATCCACCCATTGCAACCACACCATATACATCCACTCATTGCAACAACATCACATAATCCACCCATTGCAACCACACCACATACATCCACTCATTGCAACCACACCACATAATCCACCCATCGCAACCACACCACATACATCCACTCATTGCAACCACACACATAATCCACCCATTGCAACCACACCATATACATCCACTCATTGCAACAACATCACATAATCCACCCATTGCAACCACACCACATACATCCACTCATTGCAACCACACCACATACATCCACTCATTGCAACCACACCACATACATCCACTCATTGCAACCACACACATAATCCACCCATTGCAACCACACCATATACATCCACTCATTGCAACAACATCACATAATCCACCCATTGCAACCACACCACATACATCCACTCATTGCAACCACACCACATAATCCACCCATCGCAACCACACCACATACATCCACTCATTGCAACCACACACATAATCCACCCATTGCAACCACACCATATACATCCACTCATTGCAACAACATCACATAATCCACCCATTGCAACCACACCACATACATCCACTCATTGCAACCACACCACATACATCCACTCATTGCAACCACACCACATACATCCACTCATTGCAACCACACCACATATATCCACTCATTGCAACCACACCACATACATCCACTTAGAGCCGAAGCTGGGTATCGCGACGCCCTGTACGACGTACTTTGTTTTTATCACTCTTTACATTTAATAGCGTTCTTTCGGCGCCCACATTCGTCAGTACCTTTCCAACGCCACTGCATTCATTACAGTCTAGATTACCTTTTGCCCTCTTTCTTAAGTAAAGCTTTCCTTCTGTGTTTTCTGTTATCAGTGCAACTGGCAGGATCATCCTCCATGATGGACCACACATCACGTTACCATAGGAACGAAAATTCAAAGACTTATAAATAAACACCACTAAAGAGATTTGGCTTTTATCTAAGCTAACATAACAAACGTTATTATTATTATTAACACTTTAATGTTAATTCGTGGCTGACTATAAAGTTAACGTTTTCAGTTCATACATACAAGATCATTCAATTTTAACATAGCGCCGTCCACGAATTCCACAGTTTTTAATAACACATTGCACTTTGTTGACATTACCCTTTGATTGTTAACATTACACTTTGATTGTTTAATATCACAACCAACAGCACAAATCCGTGAAACAGCTTCTAATATTCTTTGCAGCAAATATTGTTCTTTATAAATGGCTCAATTAATCATATAAAAAACAGCATCGTTTGAAATATGATATTTTCAAAAAATAAATATACAGATAAATGTGCAAACAACACGTCAACGAGGTTGAAGATCTCAAGAATGTTATTTTAAACAAACAACCATGTCCATTAAATTAAACAGGTCTATAGTAGTCTGAACAGATGTTTTAATTTATTTCCCTACTATAGACTGAAGTCAAGTTGTAAAAGTGAGTAATGATTTTTTAAAGATAACACTCTAAACTAAACTCAATGCATCAGTTCACAAAACTGGACAGTCTGATGAAATATTTTGTTAAGCCTTATCAGATCTGAACAGAAATGTCTAGTATAGAAATATCGCAGGGATCTTAAATAAGTAAAAAAATTCACAATTTTACTATATGACGTCACCTAAAGAATTTGTTTGAATTTTTAACAATTTCAGACAAGTTTTGAGTTATGTAAATACATAATGACCAAATTTGGAAAAGACAAAAATAGACAAATGTGTAAAAGATTGTTTAGTGCAAGGTGACGCTCATGATGCTGTAATATTGCCTTAAAATGTTACTAAACTTCTTATATCTAAAATAATGTTGGCTTCATGCAATACGGCTCTTCATTCAGTTTTGTGGCGGCTTTCAGTGTTTTTTTTTTCTTTTTTTTTTTTTAAATTTCTTCGGCTACTTTTTATTATTATATAAAATTGAAATGCGACTTTCATCGACTATAGTCAAAATTTTTTTTTTTTAAAAGCTAATTTATTTCAGTATTTAAAAATCGAAACCAATTAAAGCACCACTCTATACTTGAGTTCATCAGTAAAGTTGACCCTTGACCCTTAACCAGACTTCAGTAGACTACGGCCCGCGGGCCAAGTCCGGCCCGTCAGCTTGTTTGATGCGCCCCCCCCCCCCCGAGGTTACTTACACAATTGTCGCCTACATTTTAATTTATTGTAATTCACGAAGATACTTCTTCCAGCTGCTCTTGGTCCGGTCCTTCTATCACATTTAAGTTCCAAATGTGTGACGCGGTTCGAAAAGTTTGTCCACCCTGCTGTTTAGTCTATTTGATGTAGCTCAAATAGCAATTAACAACACACAAAAAAACGTGATAACTATGTACATGCGCACGCAGATCTTTCATAGTCAACATACAAAAAAACATCAGGAATAATATGAGTTTGACATGCTCATAATTGTTTCCCGAAAAAAAAAAACTGTGACAATCGAATAATAAAATTTTTAAAATTCCAAATAACTTGTGATATTAATATATATCTATATCTATCTATCTATCTATCTATCTATCTATCTATCTATCTATCTATCTATCTATCTATCTATCTATCTATCTATCTATCTATCTATCTATCTATCTATCTATCTATCTATCTATCTATCTATCTATCTATCTATCTATCTATCTATCTATCTATCTATCTATCTATCTATCTATCTATCTATCTATCTATCTATCTATCTATCTATCTATCTATCTATCTATCTATCTATCTATCTATCTATCTATCTATCTATCTATCTATCTATCTATATCTATATATATATATATATCTATATATACATACATACATACATATATATATATATATATATATATATATATTGAGAACATTGCAAAGTTGATAATTTAGTCAAGTTTTTAATTCGGCAGGATTTTTTTCTCAGTTCGCATGTCACACACTTTCTCTTGAATTTCTAAGTGGATCACTTTATTCAGGAAGAGACAACACAATCTAAGATGAGCGGCTAGTGCACTTTATTGTCAAGTTTTAACAAAAAAAGGTCCCAGTCATACATAAAAAAAATTTAGCTAGGCATCTAGTTAGCTTTAACAGTGGCTAGGCATCTAGTTAGCTTTAACAGTGGCTAGGCATCTAGTTAGCTTTGACAGTGGCTAGGCATCTAGTTAGCTTTAACAGTGGCTAGGCATCTAGTTAGCTTTAACAGTGGCTAGGCATCTAGTTAGCTTTAACAGTGGCTAGGCATCTAGTTAGCTTTAACAGTGGCTAGGCATCTAGTTAGCTTTGACAGTGGCTAGGCATCTAGTTAGCTTTGACAGTGGCTAGGCATCTAGTTAGCTTTAACAGTGGCTAGGCATCTAGTTAGCTTTGACAGTGGCTAGGCATCTAGTTAGCTTTGACAGTGGCTAGGCATCTAGTTAGCTTTGACAGTGGCTAGGCATCTAGTTAGCTTTAACAGTGGCTAGGCATCTAGTTAGCTTTGACAGTGGCTAGGCATCTAGTTAGCTTTAACAGTGGCTAGGCATCTAGTTAGCTTTGACAGTGGCTAGGCATCTAGTTAGCTTTGACAGTGGCTAGGCATCTATTCAACTTTAACAGTGGCTAGGCATCTAGTTAAATTTAGCAGTGGCTAGGCATCTAGTTAGTTCTAACAGTAGCTAGTAATCGCGTTAGCTTTTACAGTAGATTGGTACAGAATTAACAAAATTCTGAAAAATAATCTACACCGCGCTTGTATTTACGTGACACTTCAAACATTTCAATATTGATGCTCGTTCATGCCACCTACCTAATGTGTAGATAGAGCCCACATTTCATACGTCACAAATTACATTTTACCTGTCAACGTTTATTCGGGGTGATTTGTTATAACAGTTATTGTTTTTTCTCATTCTTAAAATAAATAGGTGCTTTATTATACAGAGGCGTACATAGGGTGGGGGGGAGGGAGGGGTCCAAATTTGAAAGTCTCATCGGGCCCCAGCTTGAGGGGGCCCCAAATTTTTTTTTACATTTTATTAGTTCATTATCTCATGTCATGGTGTCAAATGTCGAAATGCAGGGCCCCCCAATTAGGCCAAGTCACAGGGCCTCTAGATCCCTAGGTTCGGCACTGGCTTTATAAAGATAAAACTTTGAAAAATGTTTTTTGTCTGCGATTCTGTCTGTTTTTTTTTTAATGGTCGCGCAGACTTAATTCTGGTGCATTGATCGGGCAATGTATCGCCATTTGTCCACATTCTAGTGTATCCCATTGAGTACTGTTTGCCGGTGTGTACCAGTCATGTGTTATATGTGGTGTGAGAGGTAGAATTCGTTGGTGTTTATGTTGCCAGGTCAAGGTACTTTCTATAGTGATTCAATGTTTTAATCTTCTTTTCCTTTGTTTAAAGCCCCTAATCGTAACTGTGGCTGATTTATACTAGTAATACACAACAATAATTTCATTCTAGACAAAGTCATTTCATTCATAATTCATTAATTGTGTCTTAGTAATTATGGTTTTGGGCACCAGCATCATGTTTAGTACTGTTTGTGTATTTAAACTAATTTTCTTCAGTTCTACGGAGCAGGAAGTACTTCAACCATAGATATAAACTTTAACTATAAAATATGGTGATTCATCCTCTTAAAAAAATTAATGTTATACATAGTAGAAATCGAACTAAATATCTCAGTGTGTCATTTCATTAATAATTGTGCCAAAGTTTGAAAATGTTAAATTGCTACCATAGATATATAAGACTAGATCGCTTATGGGCTATACATAGACATATATTGTGCGGACCATAACTTTAAAAAGAGAAGAGTACAATTCTGTATAACCTGATGACGTAGTACGCATAGAAACCTGAAGTAACCGAAATAAATAGCAGAAGACATTTTGCATTGTTTTCCTTGACAAATTTTCAAAAACTTTTTTTTTCAATTAACTTTGAATAAAATGCCTTCGTGTTGTGTACCCGGTTGTTTGATTATATTATTACTAACCGTCAAATATAATTTTTTCGGACACATCAGTAGATTTTAAAAGCGCAAACCTCTGGCATGAATGGGGATTTTTTTTTAAATAAAAGGAAGGAAATCTTTTTCGGTAAAAAATAAAGAACTGTACAGAATTGTACTCTTCTCTTTTTAAAGTAGGGGTCTCGAATACAACACTTTTTCGGTCTCTATTAAATAAGCATAAGCGATCTAGTCTATATATATCTATGATTGCTACACTCTTGTAAACGGAAGTGGTCTATTTTTAGTTCTATGATTTATTCAAGAGATAAAATAAAGTTTGTATGTGTAGTATATAATACATACAAATTTATAGATGTGGAGAGATTAATTTATAAACTTATAGAATTATAAATGTATTGCATTCATTCACTTAACAAGAAACTAATTATTCCCATTTAATATATTTTTAAATCTCTCAGCTAAACGAAATACAATTGTATTTATAGCAACTTTCAACTACATAATAATAAATACGTATATTAAAAAAAAAAAAAACTATGTACGCAACTTCTCAAATAATTTTGGCCAAACATAATTTAGTTGTTTTATATTATTTAAATATTCATATATATATATATATATATATATATATATATATATATATATGTGTGTGTGTGTGTGTGTGCGCGCGCGCGTATACATTTGTAATGCTGATTTTCATAAAATTGTGTGTCCTACTTGGTGATTGGCTTTAACTTCTCACAAAATGTGTGGCTTTAGATATTTATCTTCTAGCGGCAGCCACACACAGATACCCTGCATACTACACTGTTGAGAACTCCTGACATATAGCACCTCATCTATAAATGTTGCCACATACACGTAAAGATGATGGAAAGTATTAGGAAATAGAATCAAATTCATACAAAAAAGGAAAACATTCATCTACAAAATTGAAAAAACCCAGAATAAAACGTCACACCAAAATAACTATCAAAAGAAACATCTGTTTCCAGCAGAATGTCGTGTGGATCAAACCCCATACGGTGTGGATGTTCTATTGTTACATGAAGAATTATTACACAATGAAATTAGCCTGGCAAATTAATCACTGTAAAAAAAAAACTAGTATTACTATAATTAGTTCACTTGGCTCAGAAACAGGCACTGGTATGAAAAAGGGCGGTATCGTTGTACACGTGGGCCTATTGATTTGGACCACAGAAAAAAATAAACAAAATCATTCAGGTCTTAAAGAGGAAATTGTTATTGACTTTAATTCCTTCATGGTGATTAGTTTTTATTTAAACAAAGATACTTACTTAAAAGCTCACATACACACACACATACACACACATACACACACATACACACACATACACACACACACACAGCCTACATATTAAAATGTTACAGGGGAATTAAAATAAAAGATACATTTACTTTTAATGGTTCGTGAAGAAAAAATCGTCAATTTAGTGAAACTTATAAATTTAGTGATCCGCTAGGTTAAACGTATAAATTTATTTATCATATAGATTAATTAAACGTATAAATTTATTTATCATATAGATTACTTAAACGTATACATTTATTTATCATATAGATTAATTAAACGTATACATTTAGTTATCCGCTAAGTTAAACGTATAAATTTTAATGATCATCTAGGTTAAACGTATACATTAGTGGTCCGCGGAAACAACGCTTCCATATTTAGTGGCCCATGAAGTCCCAAAAGTTTGCCGACCGCTGTCTTAGACGTTATGGCTTCTATGCAAATGAAAAATGCACGCGCCTTAATTTAAAAACAAACAAACAACAAAATAACTTTTTAATAAAATCGTTTTATATATAAACAAATTGTTTTAATGTAAAAATGTATTTTACAGTAAAACCTATTAAATTATAACAATTAAATCGTGATTCTACAAGATCGTTCTGTAAAACAAGTTTACAAATCAATAGTCCTAAATGTGAAAAGAACAAATATATACCACCACACACAAATGTTTTAAATATGAATTATAAAAAGATTCGCACATTATACTACCCGCAAACAGATTTATTTTTTAAAATATCGCACCAAATCAAGTGTAAAAGTTTGATAAAAATGATCATTCAACGAAAACAACTAATAACAAAATGATCTATGATATGGAGTGACCCCCCCCCCCCCGTTATATTACACAAGTAGCCACTTCTGGTAAAACACTGAACATTTCTATTTACCAAACAAAAAGAAGCAATGACTAATTCAAAAATCATTTCCAGATGATTGGATCAAATTTTAACAATAAATTTGCGAAGCTTTCCTTTTTTTTCCCAAAAATTCAACATGACTACAGAATGTATGGGTCTTACTGGAAAAAAATGTACCACGAAATCCTACAATCTGTTATATTTTTATATCTGTGTTAAGACAAGACAATATTTAATTAACTGCAAGAGACACAATTTTCATTTGAATTGTTTTTTTATAATCTAATTTAAATTTAAACATTGATACACAATAGTACAATGTCGGGTTTCGGGAAAGATCAATTTAAATTGAAGATGTGCATTCTGTATAATTAATATTGTGCGGTTTTATGACATTCTGATTGATTTTTTTTATCAAAATTTCAGTCAAGTGAGTAGCCCCCATCCCCCCATCTCCCTCAAAAAAAAAAAAAAAGACATCAAACTTGCAAGTTGACTTAGAGAGTGGATGCATGATAAAAGTAAATCAAAATAGACCTGTAGTTCTCTTCCTATGGTCCCAAAGAACACGAAAATTTCTTCTGGCCACTTCAAGAGTTTCGCGAAATAGAGAAAATTAAACAATTACTTGGGTAAACAACCGCGTATCTCCAAAATTAAACAATTACTTGGGTAAACAACCGCGTATCTCCAAAATTAAACAATTACTTGGGTAAACAACCGCGTATCTCCAAAATTAAACAATTACTTGGGTAAACAACCGCGTATCTCCAAAATTAAACAATTACTTGGGTAAACAACCGCGTATCTCCAAAATTAAACAATTACTTGGGTAAACAACCGCGTATCTCCAAAATTAAACAATTACTTGGGTAAACAACCGCGTATCTCCAAAATTAAACAATTACTTGGGTAAACAACCGCGTATCTCCTTGTTTTTTTTGTTCCTAAGTAATAAAGTTTTTTTTGACTGCTAATGGTGTCCTATTTTCACGATTTATTTTTTCGCTACCTCATTTTAAAGTATTGTATTGTGTTCAGCGGAAAAAAAATGTCCACGTTTAGTTTCCATAAAGTTAAAATGTTGAGAACTGCTGGATAAGGCAAATAATGTAGAGCCGATGAAACGTTACACTTAGAAAATTCTGATTAAGTTTTTTTTTTTTTTTAAAGTTTACAAACATGTATTCTATACATATAACAATAAAACAGATGTGAATGTACACAAAATAAAAAAAAAGTAGTTTACATACAACATATAAAAAAAGTAAGTTGAGTAGCATATATATATATACAGTCGATTCCGCTTAATTGGGTCACATCGGGACCGAGGCGTTTTGTCCCGATTAAGCGGTTGTCCTAATTAAACATACAAATTTACGATTGGCTTCTTGGTTTGGTTTCTTTGAGATTTGTCCCAAATAAGCGGCTGTCCCAATTAAACGGTGTCCCAATTAAGCGGAATCCACTGTATATATAAAGTAAGTTGAGTAGTATAAATATATAAATATAAATGATGCCAAAATGTCCAAGATGTTTGTTTCGGTTTTTTTTTAAATTTTGTAAGTGATCCTCTTGGCTCTGCTGACATTATCTATGAATAAAGGATTAATAAACATTTTAATTTTACAAAAATTATAAATAGATAGGATGTTAAAAGATCAATCATTTTTTTAAAACACCATATTGCCTAACAACATCTGAGATGACGTCATATGCGTACTTACAATGGTACGTCGGGTAGAGAGATAGAGATATTTATATAGTTAGATCGATAGATACAAAGAGAGAGAGATAGAGAGATAGATAGATAGATAGATAGATAGATAGATAGATAGATAGATAGAGAGAGAGAGAGAGAGAGAGGACCGCAGTTTAAAGCTCACTACAGAATAGCTTGTGGATTTTTAGAATGTATACATGTATAAAAGGAGAAGCAGTTGCTCAGTGATGAGCAGCCAGTAACCAATTTCGACTACAAGGAATAAATAAAATTGCAGCAATTAGCAGGAGTCACAGACTCCATTATGAACTATCATCCACACAAACCAGTTAAGGCAGAGCATTCAACCAGACGAATGACAGCACAATGGATACTTTCGAATAGATTCTTCAGCAAAGGAAGCGAAAAATCTCTCATGACAGTTTCTTGGTGCCGAAAGATTCATAGTTGGCTGCTATAGACAGCGACCATAACTCCTGAAACTCATGATTAAGATAAACAAACAATGTGACTTATTTCCCGTAATCGTTTACTGGGTAATAAAGATAGACTAAATCTTTATTTTACATTCAATTTATTTGGTTGTTTTCTTTTTCTTTATTTAATACGTGAAGTGCACGTAAACGACCCGGGTGTTAATAAAATTAGCAAACGATTCTCTCACATTGAAAAGTATTGTCGTTAATTGATTTCAATGTACCAGGTTTTAAACGTTTCGGCCTACGAAACGAGTTCTGGAACGAATTAAGCTCGTAACCCGAGTTACCACTGAATTTAAAAATAAAATTAAGAAGAGAAGACAACTTACTACTAATCTAACTGACTATAAGTCCTTAGTTTTTATTTAGTAAAGTTGCGTCCCTGTCTGTTGTTAAATCGAACACTTGCGCCGTACATCTGACATCTAGATCTTTACTGATACTGTACCATGAATGAAGGGAAGTAAAAAGTAAACAAAGATCAAATGTAATTTTACATATGTTGAACATCTGTGTACATTCAATCAATGTTTTTATATTTCAATAGATCATCATGAAGCAATCTCTCTTAAACGTGAGATAATTCACAGAGTGAGGGTTACAGCCTCTCTTTAACGTGAGATAATTCACAGAGTGAGGGTAACAGCCTCTCTTTAACGTGAGAATTCACAGAGTGAGGGTTACAGCCTCTCTTTAACGTGAGATAATTCACAGAGTGAGGGTAATAGCCTCTCTTTAACGTGAGAATTCACAGAGTGAGGGTTACAGCCTCTCTTTAACGTGAGATAATTCACAGAGTGCGGGTTACTGCCTCTCTTTAACGTGAGATAATTCACAGAGTGAGGGTTACAGCCTCTCTTTAACGTGAGATAATTCACAGAGTGAGGGTAACAGCCTCTCTTTAACGTGAGATAATTCACAGAGTGAGGGTTACAGCCTCTCTTTAACGTGAGATAATTCACAGAGTGAGGGTAACAGCCTCTCTTTAAAGTGAGATAATTCACAGAGTGAGGGTTACAACAGAGTAAAGTATATTTGAGTAAAGCCAAATAAAAACAAAACAGAACATAGTTATAAGTTCAATCGTATGACTTTTATCATTAGGTAATAAGATTCTGCTAAAACATAAAAACGTATTGTGTGACCTCGCTAATCCAATAGTAAGATAGGTCTAAATAAACTAGAGACTGAAATAGTTTGTCTGTAAGAGTTTAAAAAAAAATTAGTTTCAACGAATTAGTAAAAAAAAAGTTGTTCATAAATAAATACTAGGCTATTACCTCAAAAAAAAAAAGCAAAAACAAACAGTGTTGATTGGAGAGTATTTGATAAAATTATAACAATATTTGTTTGAAAAAACCTAATATTATTCTTTTTACATTATGTTACTTGTAGATATTTGCTAACCATATTGAAGTTATTTACATTAAACAGGGTGGCCCAAAAGTGGGTGTAGAGTTACCACGTATACTATTTATTTGAAAATTCGACACCAGAACAGCAGGAAACGGGAAATTCGTTACACCTGTTAACATTAACACATTTATACCCTGAGGAATGTTTTATATCGGTATTACTAAGCAAGCAACTTCAACCCTATACAAGGTATTTAATTCCTGTAAACCTACTTTTGGGCCACAAAGTTCATTTGTATATGTTTATTATAGGATTAATATTTTATGTGTCTTTTAACGTTATTTCAATTCTTAAAGTATATCGAGCTGTGCTTTCCCAAGGTCAGCGTTTCAATTTACCTGCCAGGTGATTGTTTGTCTTCCTGTCCGTTGATCTCCTGCCGACGTAAAGGGTTCTCATCTAATTCTCTGGCACTGCACAGAGGTGTCTCACTCAGCTCCAAGTCGTGGAAACGTACAAAGTTGATACACCTGCAGCAAACAAACGGTATATACAAAGCTGATACACCTGCAGCACACAAACAAAGTATATACAAAGTTGATAAACCTGCATCAAACAATTACCTAAACAATTATTTTTATTTCATCTGACAGGCTAGTGCTTCGCTAAACATGATTATATGAGATAAGAAATGTGATCGCAAATACGATTAATTATCATTTCATCCTGTAAGTCGGGGTCCCAAATTTTTTAACCACAGAGCACATTAAAATTTATGATTGGGTATGGGTTTCATTTATCTCATTCTTATTAGATCGAAGTGAGGTTTAAGTTCACACATGAGCTATATTAGATCAAATTGAGGTTTAAGTTCACACATAAGTTGTATTAGATCAAAGTGAGGTTTAAGTTCACAAATAAGTTGTATTAGATCAAAGTGAGGTTTAAGTTCACACATAAGTTATCGCGCAAAGACGGGCCGGGCACTTAAAAACTAGTCGGCAGATGGTCTCCGCTGGGACAGACTTAAGAGCCCTTGCTGTAAAGTGACCAATATTTACACATCATCGTTTTTAAATTGCACAACAGCTGGGGATGCAAAAAATCAAAGGAAGTCTTAACTTATGTCTTTATTGAGCTAACATGTGACGATATCTGATTGTATTTGTCACAATCAATTCCGGCCTATACCAAGCTACTGCGTTGTGTAAGTAAAGGCGGCTGGGCTTTTTGCTAACCACACAATACCCTTATATGCCGAGGCAGCAGTCTACACTTCATCTGCGCCGATGGCCCTTTCGTGCTTAGGGAACTTTACTGTAAACAAAGGGAGGTGCCTGGAAACTTACCACTTGTCACCTCTCTCGTCATATTCCTCCAGCTGTACAAACCTCTGACCCCACAGTATTTCATTGCTGGTGAAGGACGTCCTCGCCTGCACCATTTCTCCCGTAGACTCGATGGTCCCTTCCAGGAAGAGGATAATTTCAAAGCTGTCTTTTTGAAAATCTGGGATGCAGATTTAAAATGAGTTATGAATTATATGAGTTTGTTGGGCAAGAAGGCTGTTGGCTTATTTGTCACTTTAAGATTTGATAGTCATTTGATTACATTATATTGTTGAAGGGACATTAGACAGCTGTTGAAATATTAGATGTTGGTTGTGACATATGATATATGCTGTGACATCGGATAGCTGTTGAAATATTAGATGGTAGTTGTGACATATGATATATGCTGTGACATTAGATAGCTATTGAAATATTAGATGGTATTTGTGACATATGATATATGCTGTGACACTAGGTGGTTGTTGGAACATTAGAAGATTGTTTTAGGCAATGGATATTTCAAAGGGCGAAATATGGTTGTGAAATGATCTTCTGTATTATTCTGAAAATTGTTTTGTGTCGGATTGCAGAATAATTTGTGTTATTATAACATGATCCGTTTTATTGTGATTGTAAAATAATCTGTGTGATTGTGAAATTATACATGATTATGAATTAATTAAAATGGTAAAATAATTGTGTTTATGGAATGATTATTTTTCATTGTAAAGTGAACTTTGTGATTGTGAAATGAACTGTGTGATTGTGAAATGATCTATGTTGTTGTAATTTGATCTTTTTTATTTGAGATTATCAATATGATTCTAAAATATGCATGATTGTAAAATGATGCTTGTGATTGAAAATTTTGATTGAATATGTTTTCTGTTATATCCTAATCAAAAGTTATAAGTCAATGCAGTCACTGGCATCCTATATTAACACTTATCTTTCAATGCTTAAGTGGATCTCACACTTTCTAATAAAGCAAACACATCTGGACATAACATTGTTACCTTCAGGGGTAAGTGTGTAGAGTGGACTGGTCTTGGTTATCTTGTGGCTCAACACCATGGGCCAGATTAAGTATAGTTTGTCTCTCATACCGTGAGCTTCAAATTCTATTTCTTGCTAAAGAGGACATGATACAGTTAATGATGACATGATACAGTTAAAGAGGACATGATACAGTTAAAGAGGACATGGTACAGTTAAAGAGGACATGATACAGTTAAAGGGGACATGGTACAGTTAAAGAGGACATGATACAGTTAAAGAGGACATGGTACAGTTAAAGAGGACATGGTACAGTTAAAGAAGACATGATACAGTTAAAGAGGACATAATACAGTTAAAGAGGACATGATACAGTTAAAGAGGACATGCTACAGTTCAAGATGTTAAAATAAAGAAGTCTATTTCTTGCTAATGAAAACATGAGATCGGCTCAAAATTAAAGTATTGAGTTTATTGACGCACAACTTGCGTCAAAATTAGGCAGAGTAAGTATATTTTTAGACAAGGTGAGTGGGAATTAGCTCCCGCCGAAAGGTTAACAGCATAGCTCACATCTAAAGGTTAACATGAAGCTTCCATGACATTGTACACAAAAATAAATGAAAGTAAACGCTTTTGTGTTTTAACATCTGTAGATGTACAGCAAAAAGCCTTTCAGTACAGAACAAAAACAAAAAACAACCAGTTACCTGAAAAAGTGGGTAAACGTATTTCTCTTGACACACGTATCTCTTAACCAGGGCCCCGAATACATGACTGTCAATCAGGTGTGAGTTCCTGATGTCACCAACTCGAACCTGTAATGTCAGCTGTCCATCCTCCAGACACAGGCAGGCGGTGCGACTAGTGATTGAGATATACATTAAATTATTTCTTGTTCTCAAAGTAAAGATTGCGCACTAAGTCCACAATCTTTAAGGGCGTTTACAGAAATAACCATGACAATTTGGTTCTTGTGAACAGGCATGATAGGGGAGGGTACCTCTATGGTGCCTTTCTTTCAACACCACCCTAGCCTATAGTGCAACGGCCATGGAGGTACCTTGGGATAGATAGCGGAGACTTTATCCATATCTTGAAATATCTATTAGGTCCTCACCGAAGACCGAACCAGTAAACTTCTGGGCGACTGTCACATTCTGTGATATAATGAATGAAATCAAGTCCAAGCCCTACCCTGCTTTCATCACCCGAGGGTGAGATAATATAACGAAATAGGATAGACAAAGGCTTTGTCTTCCCAGGTGTTCCCCACTGTGGTCAGTCTGTCTAGCATGCGGGGAGATCCGATGCGCGTCGCGGGACTTTTAGTTAGAGTTGAGATTAGTTAGTCAGCGCTGATCAGTGGAGTGAGAAGGTCGAAGTCCTAGGTGCGGTTAACTTTGACAATTGATTGTTGACAATGTATGCAAAAATAAGTCACTGACCTAAATATAAGTGTGTGCCGTCTGTGTTTAGGACGTGCGATCTTGACAAAGATAAACCCAAGTAATATTGTCTCCAGCACAACACCGAATATAATCTGGAATAGATACAAGTTTTTAGTTTAACATGAGAATATACATCATGGCCTTGGATCGACTTACACAATGAAATTTGATAATCACTAAGACCAGTTAACTAAGTAAATCAACTATTTTGAACCATGATGATAACAAGAGTTAACAAGAATGTATAAAATAACTTATTATTATTATGAAAAGTTGATTTTTTTTTTGCGTTAATTGTATTTAACATACGGGCTAATTCTCTGTTATGTACTGGATAATATTGCCAAGACCTTATTAGCAGGGGCTAGTACTAACGCACCGGGGGGGGGGCAACCCGATAACTTGTCATGTCCCTCGAGCATCTTAACTTAAAATGTTTTTTAATTTATTACCTACGAAATGGGGAAGGGGAAGGCGGGTTGTAAAATGGTCCCCAATTGTGGTTGTTTGTGGGAGGCGGGTTGTAAATGGTCCCCGATTGTGGTTGTTTGTGGGAGGTGGGTTGTAAATGGTCCCCGATTGTGGTTGTCTGTGGGAGGCGGGTTGTAAAATGGTCCCCGATTGTGGTTGTTTGTGGGAGGCGGGTTGTAAAATGGTCCCCGATTGTGGTTGTCTGTGGGAGGCGGGTTGTAAAATGGTCCCCGATTGTGGTTGTTTGTGGGAGGCGGGTTGTAAAATGGTCCCCGATTGTGGTTGTTTGTGGGAGGCGGGTTGTAAAATGGTCCCCGATTGTGGTTGTTTGTGGGAGGCGGGTTGTAAAATGGTCCCCGATTGTGGTTGTTTGTGGGAGGCGGGTTGTAAAATGGTCCCCGATTGTGGTTGTTTGTGGGAGGCGGGTTGTAAAATGGTCCCCGATTGTGGTTGTTTGTGGGAGGCGGGTTGTAAAATGGTCCCCGATTGTGGTTGTCTGTGGGGGCTCTAGATCTTCTAGCTGCGGCCCTGATACTAGACATTGAAACGTGAAGTTTATAAACAAACAAATAAATAAACAAAAATTAGTTCCAGATAACTATTGTCTTTGTTCACTTCTCAAGCAAATCGATTACAGATATATATGTTAAAGCCTCTTTTTCTTTTTAAATTATAATAATCTAGTATTGGATTTTTTATATTAATACCAATTTTTCTACTCAGGCGATATATCAGAGTCCTGCTTTTAAAACCATGCACTAAATACGAAAGGTTTACCTGCAGATAGACAACCGGAACTGTTCCCCCACATTCAGCGTTCGGATAGATGGTTCCGTAGCCTACCGTTGACTGAGTCTCCATGGAGAAAAGCAGAGCGTCCCAGTAGGAATGTAGGTTAGTGATACACGGCTGGAATGTTTTATCCCCTACGTGATCCAGGTCTCCATTGCTGGGCGAGTCAGAAGAGATAGTCCAAGGTCAGGACAAACAATGAATAAAATATGACAATAAAAACATTTGTAACAACAAACAGTTATAATGTAGACTATTTGATCAACAAACAGTTATTATGTGGACTATTTGATCAACAAACAGTTATAATGTAGACTATTTGATCAACAAACAGTTATTATGTGGACTATTTGATCAACAAACAGTTATTATGTGGACTATTTGATCAACAAACAGTTATTATGTGGACTATTTGATCAACAAACAGTTATAACGTGGACTATTTGATCAACAAACAGTTATAATGTGGACTATTTGATCAGTCCCATGACTGGTTTTAACGTTAACCTGGATACATAGTTCAATTAGAAAATACAATCGCAGCATTCATTAAGACATGACCCCCACACAAACTGGGGTCAGTGACCTGGCTGTAGATTGTGGAGTTGAGAAGGGGGTACATGACTTGGTCGTGCGGTATAGAGAGCTCGACTGTCGACCGAAGAGTCCCAAGTTCGAAATCCAAAAATCCAAAGGTTCTCACTGAGGTTCGAACTCGGGACCCCTCCGTTCGAAAGTTGAGCTCTACACTGCACGACCACATGTCCCTTTAACTTACATGTAACTCAACAAAAATTGTTAAAAACATTACTTGTTATCAACATTTTTTTATTTACAAATCATAACTTGAGATCAACTTACGTGTAACTCAACAAAAAATAGATAACGGAAAACACCAACTGGATGAGGAAAAAACCTAAAAATAGAATCAGCAACGCCCATCTCCATTTTAGGTCAATCAAAGTGACGTAGAGATCCTTCATGTATTTGACATTTTTCTTCTCGATTCCTTTGTACGCGACATTACTGGCAACAGAGACAAAAATACACAATAGTCAGTTTACATGTAATGTAATATTGTTTTAAACTTTACTTCTAATAATGTATTTGTAAATAATAAAAAAAAAAAAATTACAGAGCTGCCCGCAGCGGTGAATGGTTCAAGATGGGTAACTCTGTTCTAGTTCTATCTATCTATCTATCTATCTATCTATCTATCTATCTATCTATCTATCTATCTATCTATCTATCTATCTATCTATCTATCTATCTATCTATCTATCTATCTATCTATCTATCTATCTATCTATCTATCTATCTATCTATCTATCTATCTATCTATCTATCTATCTATCTATCTATCTATCTATCTATCTATCTATCTATCTATCTATCTATCTATCTATCTATCTATCTATCTATCTATCTATCTATCTATCTATCTATCTATCTATCTATCTATCTATCTATCTATCTATCTATCTATCTATCTATCTATCTATCTATCTATCTATCTATCTATCTATCTATCTCGGCTCACAATGATGTCTACTGAACTACATCAAACTATTTACCTTTTGCCTTCTTTTCTCAACAAAGTTCTCCTTGATCGTTTCCTTTTGATTGTGTTGTCAATGACAATCTCCATGGTGATATGTTAGTGCTAACAACGGAAGTCAACACCCACACAGATAAGTATCTCTGTACTCAGAGTACCATGCCGACAACCATGTTGGTCACTTAAAAAAAAAAAAAAGAGACAAAGCTAGACATTAATTGAATCCATATTTATGTTGGATTGATGGATAAGTTCACCTGTTTAAAAAAACAAAACTTTTATATTTAACTGATATGCTTATTTAAATCTACGATATTTACATTTGTTCAGTGGCGCAACTAGCAAAAAATGCTGGGGGGGGGGGCTCACATATAAAAAAACGACAGTTTATATAGTAAAATATGTATGATGATTTGGTCTGAAGGGGGGGGGGCTCAAGCCCCCAGACCAAATCTTCATACATATTTTACTATATAAACTAATGATGTATAAATAAAGACGAACAACCTTCTAACCTGAAGGGCCATTCACTTATTACGTAACGCTTTTTTTTCTAATTTTGACCCCACCCCCCACATGCGTAACTTTTTTTTTACCATGATTTATCATTGCGTGGAACACTACATTCATCCCCCCCCCCCACCATGTTCTCTTAAGATATTACGTGATGAGTGAACGACCCCATAATAGAAACTGCATACTCCTACCTTTTGACATGAAGTTGAGTGATTGAGCAACTGTCTGTCTATGTTTGCTGAATTAGTGAGTTCTACACTCGGTGTGGATCTGCGTTTTATGTCATGGAAGCATATGTTGACAAAGTTTAACAAAGTTAAACGTAAACACGTAACAAGAACGAACTCAATAAATCATTAACAAATGTTGATTAAACAACATCGATATTTATAAGTTCTTATATTTTTATTTAGTCATTAGCTAATGACATGGTAACATAGTAAACAAGTGTTGAAAAGGGTTGAACTTATTTAACATTTATGACGATAAAATGAACAGAATGAATGCCACATACTTCTTAAGGCTTTACACTTTAATTATTAGTCAGATGGTGTTTTTGGCACCCTCCTACCAATCTGAAAAGTGCAAAAACATTTTACAGCGCTCTTTCGGCGCCAAATTCCTAGTTCGGCGCCCTGAGCGATTGCACAACACACAATACCCTGCCTACGCCTCTGTATAAAATATTCAAATATGTTAAAATTATGAATCAGTTCTGACAGATATATCATCAGAAAAGAATATGATATTTCCAAATTAAAAGCACCTTACCGATATATTTGTTGATTCATAAATATTGAATGTATTTGGCGACAGGTAGAGCTGATGGTAAACTGTAGTCTCAGAAACTGACTGAATACCTACAACTAATCCTTTCAAATCATGAAAGTGGTGAAGACCTTAATGTCTTTTATTCACCCCTCCCCTCTTCTAAGTAAGTGAAACAGTTGACGTCACACTTTTATAACAAAATTATATTTTCTAGTTTTGTGCCCAATTTATTTATTGTTTTTTAAATAAAAAACCCTTAGTTTACTATCAGTTATAAAACGTGTCAGGTCAGGCACATTAAAAATAAAATTCTATTTTAAAATGGACCGAACATAAAAGTGTTAATTCATAAAATATATTGTGGCGTGACTTAGAATGAGATAAAAAAAAATTGACGATGTTCAGTAAGCACTACCTGAATTACCATATAGGAAAAACAGTTTAATGGGCAGATAATTTATAACTTCGACACTCTTACTTACCTCCCCAACTACCGTCTTCATGGCAACATCGAGAGCTGATACTTGATGATATTCTAGATAGGTGTTGACTTGGGATTTGTATCAATGATAATTCCCTTAGATTTTTGTATGTGGAGTTGGTGGTTGGGGTGGGGATGGGAGAGGGGGGGGGGAAGGAGAAACCGAATGGTGATGTCTGTTTTATCTTCTCATATCTCATGATTCAAACAGGATAACACTATCTATCTATCTATCTATCTATCTATCTATCTATCTATCTATCTATCTATCTATCTATCTATCTATCTATCTATCTATCTATCTATCTATCTATCTATCTATCTATCTATCTATCTATCTATCTATCTATCTATCTATCTATCTATCTATCTATCTATCTATCTATCTATCTATCTATCTATCTATCTATCTATCTATCTATCTATCTATCTATCTATCTATCTATCTATCTATCTATCTATCTATCTATCTATCTATCTATCTATCTATCTATCTATCTATCTATCTATCTATCTATCTATCTATCTAATTATCTACCTATCTAATCTATCTATCTCTCTAATCTACTTAAATAGCAATAGGCATAACTAGTCCTCCCTGCCATTCCCCGACACTTTCTATTGAATATATTTAGTATATGCGCTAGTTGTGATAGGCCGCAATAAGACTATACTTATACTTCAACACCGGCCGCACTAAGACTATAATTATACTTCAACACCGACCACAATAAGACTATACTTATACTTCAACACCGGCCGCACTAAGACTATAATTATACGTCAACACCGGCCGCACTAAGACTATAATTATACTTCAACACCGGTCGAACTGAAAACATACTTTTGTGTCAAAATACGAACAAACTCAACAGACTAATAGGAAATCATATGCACGGCCCTTAAGCACAATTAGAACAGTGCAGTAAACAATGAAAAACAAAAAAAAATGTTATATAAAAGTTATGAAGTGTTTACGTAAGTAAAACAGTTTTAACTTGCCCTAATTTTATAAGTATATTAAAATAAATGGTTTCTGCACCCCCCCCCCTTTTTTTTCACGTACACACAATCTTTTTAGATAACTAAAATATATATTTAACTCATCAATGAAAATAGGAGAGGGTTGGGGTATGCTAACAGAACTTTTATTTCTTTATTCAAGTGTTTGTTTTGTTATCATTGAAACAATGAACCTAATGGAAATAAATATATTTATAACAGCAGAGTTCGATAAAGGGCCATAACTGAAACGTTCCTCAGCAGTCAGTTATCTCCTCCTTAAATTTTATATCACTTGCTACAGCGTTTCACTTCGGCATTTGGTCGTCTGCTGTTTATGTCCGGAAGGTTGGCAGCAACTGCAAAATTAGAAGGCGATTAGATCTCAGGTACATCTATTTAATAAATTTTTTGATGTTTTTGTAAGTGATTGATGTTTTAAAAAAATGACTAAAATAACAAATACATTAGTCATCAAACGAATATATATAAACACAAACAGGTCACATATTTATGTTTAAAATTATGTGCTATTAAAGTATACTTATATTATTTGTATCTTAACATATTGAAGATGAAGAGACGCAGGTTACATTGGGCAGACTGTCCTGGTTTTTTGTAAATAAGCTTTTAATTAGTTTCACTTTCCGTGTGTATTTGTGTTTGTGTGTTTGTATGTGTTTGGATGGGAAGAGGGGGGAAGAGGGTTTATGAGTCAACAAATCTTGTAACCACTCAATTTCGGACCCAATTCGATACACGCGTAGGTGTACATGCCATGACAAAACATAGTTTTAATAATTTCTACGAATATAATCTTGGAATTACGAAGCGAATTATTTTTTTGTTAATAATGTTTATAATGGGATAGTTATATCAAAATAAATAAGGTTCATATCACTGGCAGGGCTCGATGTGCCAGTTTTTTTTCTTAAATCGAGAACTGATCACCGGTACATAAAAGAGCAAACTAGTGAAGCTTTTTAGAGTGTTATAAATACTTGACAAATTAATTAAATTAAAAAAAAAACAAAAAAAAAAAACACATATTTATATAAATTATCACCACTCAAGTTAAAAGCGTTGGTGGTTACAATAAATTGAACTAAATATTTCATTCCATTAGTTGAAATAACAATCAATCAATACATTAATACATAACCTATTGACCTAAATGTTCAGCCACGCTTGTATATTTGTTATGATAATTTACAGCAATATTTGTATCGTTTATTTTTTTTCCTTTGTTATGCAATTTTCTTTTTATAAAAGCTCATTAGGGGGCCGTTCACATATTACATAACGCCAAAGGGGAGGTTTCACATTTGTTATTTTTGTTATATTGGTGGAGTTTTTGTTGTGTTAAATAATGTTATATGGGGGGAGGGGGTAAAATGGACATTTTTTTGGTTATATAATATGTTTTTTTTTATATTTTCTTTATTATTTTTTGTATATGACAAAAAAAAAACGTTTTTTTTAAAAGTTTTCTTTATATTTCGTTTGACGTGGTCTCTCTTTTCCCCACCTTCTTTTTTACAACATTTATGTGTGAGTTATTGTTCTTTAATTTTTCTAATACCATACTAGTACTTATTCTGACAGATGTATACTCGGTATTAGGATTCAACAAGGATAATTTTTGGGCTATTTATGAATTGGTCAATGCAGGGCATTCCGTGGCAATAGACACAAAATAAACCTTCGTCTGCACCGAGGTTCTCCATGAGTTCGTCACGAAATGTTTATTGAAACTGATTGCCCACACGCTCATAACATATTTTACATTTGTGATATATCACATTAAAACCGCGGTAAAATAATTATGATTCTTGATGTATGATAATAATACTTTGGAGATGAAAATGATATATCTTGATTACATATGAAAATAAGTATGTTGGGGATATTAATTATATTTATCTTCGGTGTTAAATAATATTGATATATTGATGATAAGGTTATAATTACAGATTGAATTTTTTTCTCTAAATGCAGTCTGTTTGGTACTGATCTATATTTAGTAGCAGAGAGCACGAATGAACGCATAAATAAATAACAAGCCGAAAGAGCAACAGAGTGGACAATGGAAGGACCTTAGACAGACGTTTGAATGACAGCTAATCCCGAGGCCAGGTAAATAGTATGTCATGAGTCGTAAAATGACCACCTAGACTTTTAAGTTAATCAACACGTCACACCTAAGTAAAGTTCCACGACAATAGGGAAATAAACAACATTTTAAGTCGCTTACAGAACTGAAAACATTTTATTTGATCTGCACTGATACAATTATGTACGGTCGGTCTAAAACTCAAACAACTTGGACTCCGAACTTTTTTTTTTTTTTGAAAATTATTGTAATTTGTCAAAAACATATTCACAGTTATGATTGCTATGTTCTAAAAAAGTTCCCTTCTTAGACCTAACGGGCCTTCGGGGCAGATGAAGTGTAGAATTCATCTGTTTCTATAACCTCGGCATATGAAGGGATTGTGTGGTTAGCACTACGCCCAGCCGCCTTTATTTTCCCAACTTAAAGTCAGGTACCCATTTAAAGCTGGGTGGACTTGTGGGACGACTTTGCACCAAATTTCACCTGGAAAAATTCCATGGGCCTCACCGAGGATCGAACCCAGGACTCTCAGGTCGACAGTCGAGTATCTACACCACTCGGCCATCCGTCCCACTTTATGTTCTAGCCTTGTATACAATTCTTCTTTTTTCTTTACACTATTTGAATTTCAGCAGAAAGTAAACAACACAACCTGTACCAGCGCAAGAAGAAATAGTTCCAAACAGTTGAAATACTTTCAAGGTAATACTAATAAAACAACGTATCACTGAGCCTGTAGACATTACACCAAAGTTCAATATCTGTAAGTGCTACATGGCCCATCCTTTATATTGCTGTAACTCAATGCATTAAGTTTAACTTTATTTAACAGGCACATGAAATTGAAGCTGCTCCCATTGAATTGTTCTTTTAGGTCCTTTCCTTTGATTTCATTACTAAATCTTCTTAATTTAATTACGGTTCGGCTCTTCTAAACATTTTGTACTGAATAAAACGTCAGCATGCTGCTTTAATACTTGTCCAACAGTGTAGGTTTTAATACTTGTCCAACAGCATAGGTTTTAATACTTATCCAACAGTGTAGGTTTTAATACTTGTCCAACAGTGTAGGTTTTAATACTTGTCCAACAGTGTAGGTTTTAATACTTGTCCGACAGTGTAGGTTTTAATACTTGTCCGACAGCATAGGTTTTAATACTTGTCCAACAGTGTAGGTTTTAATACTTGTCCAACAGCGTAGGTTTTAATACTTGTCCAACAGTGTAGGTTTTAATACTTGTCCAACAGTGTAGGTTTTAATACTTGTCCAACAGTGTAGGTTTTAATACTTGGCCAACAGTGTAGGTTTTAATACTTGTCAAACAGCGTAGGTTTTAATACTTGGCCAACAGCATAGGTTTTAATACTTGTCCAACAGCGTAGGTTTTAATACTTGGCCAACAGCGTAGGTTTTAATACTTGTCCAACAATATAGGTTTTAATACTTGTCAAACAGCGTAGGTTTTAATACTTGGCCAACAGCATAGGTTTTAATACTTGTCCAACAGCGTAGGTTTTAATACTTGGCCAACAGCGTAGGTTTTAATACTTGTCCAACAGTGTAGGTTTTAATACTTGTCCAACAGCGTAGGTTTTAATACTTGTCCAACAGTGTAGGTTTTAATACTTGTTAAACAGCGAAGGTTTTAATACTTGTCCAACAGCATAGGTTTTAATACTTGTCCAACAGCATAGGTTTTAATACTTGTCCAACAGTGTAGGTTTTAATACTTGTCCAACAGTGTAGGTTTTAATACTTGGCCAACAGCGAAGGTTTTAATACTTGTCCAACAGTGTAGGTTTTAATACTTGTCCAACAGCATATGTTTTAATACTTGTCCAACAGTGTAGGTTTTAATACTTGTCCAACAGTGTAGGTTTTAATACTTGTCCAACAGTGTAGGTTTTAATACTTGTCCAACAGCATAGGTTTTAATACTTGTCCAACAGCATAGGTTTTAATACTTGTCCAACAGTGTCGGTTTTAATACTTGTCCGACAGCATAGGTTTTAATATTGGTCCAACAGCATAGGTTTTAATACTTGTCCAACAGTGTAGGTTTTAATACTTGTCCAACAGTGTAGGTTTTAATACTTGTCCAACAGTGTAGGTTTTAATAATTGGCCAACAGTGTAGGTTTCTAGATGCTCTGCTTATTAAGTTCCTATTTTGTAAAATGTTTTGTAAAGTGTATTTTTATTATTAAAATAACATAACCGTTATGACGCTGGGCATGTTTCTAACAGATTCACAGCTGACATTGACCACAAATGTCCGAAAGTCTACCCCTGCACAGTTTCAAGGATGAACTGGACTCCACGTCTGACTCCTCATCGCTGACCTCCAGACAAAAATTGAGATACGAGAGAACTGAGTCGGTTAACTGGACGAAACGTTGTTGGCCACTTAACGCTTGTCAGACTATTGACCCAGAAGATAAGAGAAAAGCTCTGGTCAAGAAAAACGGAGGATACAGGTCAGTTATGAAACTATTTTCTACTTGTAGCCTATAAATGTTGTTTACTGATGGATTATATAAAAAAGCAATTCTTCGATTTATTTGTTTACTAAATATATCTAATAAGTCTTAAGGTGCTTATGTACCTACACACTCAACCACCCAACAACCTGTCTACTCAGCTTACATCTATCTATCTATCTATCTATCTATCTATCTATCTATCTATCTATCTATCTATCTATCTATCTATCTATCTATCTATCTATCTATCTATCTATCTATCTATCTATCTATCTATCTATCTATCTATCTATCTATCTATCTATCTATCTATCTATCTATCTATCTATCTATCTATCTATCTATCTATCTATCTATCTATCTATCTATCTATCTATCTATCTATCTGTCTGTCTGTCTGTCTGTCTGTCTGTCTGTCTGTCTGTCTGTCTATCTATCTATCCATCCATCCGTCTCTCTGTCTGTCTGTATATCCATCTAGGTCTTTCTAATATAAATATATATTGTGATATACAATGTACTGAATGTAATATTGTAGTTATTACACAATCATTATCGGCTAAAGTGGTAATAATGAAAGGGAGTTGTTACAACTATTTCCCAGTAAGTGTTCTAAACGGTACATAAATAAATCCTTTTATCTCATCACGTTCCTTATAGGATAAAATTCAGAAAGGGGCTGTCCATAAAGTACGTCACGCTATTTTTGACCCCCCACCTCCCCCCTGTCACAAATCTCAGGACCCCCCCCCCCTTAAAGTACGTCACACTTTCGAAAATTTATTTTTAATTAAGAACTAATTAAAATTTAATCGAAAACTTAAATCGCACTTCACTATTAAACTGCTTTAAAATATAAATATTAAAAGAACTATCAGATTATTAAATGAGTTTAATAGTTGAATAACTAATTGTCAATAGCTGTATCAGTTATTCTTTGAAACAGTAACTCAATCAATTGAATTTGAAAAAAAAATTGCAAAAATTAGATTGACAATTATATAATAAACATCATTTATCTGCTACCTATTCATTTACAATGGGTGAGGTGAACTTTGAGATAATCTTCCGATTATGCATTCTATTGACACAGGATAAGAAGTAGATTAGCGAAACTTGACCTCAACCAGTGATTAAATAATAAAAATGGAAACAAAACAATGTGACTAAAAAAGGACTAGATTGACAAATTATGTGGGCAGCTCTGGTGCTATATTGAATATGTTTATAGTGGGCCTGTGAATTATGTTTAATTAAAAAAATATTCACTAGACGTCATCCATCCATGGTGAAGTGTTTATCCATAGTTAAGACTGACATAAATCTTTCCGCATTATCGTTTCCTGGAAGGATAGTTGCAGACAGATCAACTTCATCCTCATCTGGCCACTCAACATCCTCTGAATGTGCATTTTCCATTCTGCCAATAATTGCCATGAGTTCTCTTTGCCTTCTAGGAGCGATTCTCAAAGGACGAATGCGTTTTATCTGAGTTGATTCTTGAAAATTTGGGGTTGGCACATTCTCCTAGGAGACGAGTGGCCGAGTGGTATAGAGCGCTCGACTGTCGACCGGAGCGTCCCGGGTTGCAATCTCAGTGAGAACCTTAGGACTTTTTCAGGTCCTGGTGAAAGTTCCCAAGTCCACCCAGCTTTAAATGGGTACCTGACTTTATGTTGGGGGAGTACAGGCGGCTGGGAATTGTGCAAACCACACAATCCCTTTATATGCCTAGGTTATAGAAACAGATGAATTCTACACTTCATCTGCCCCGATGGCCCTTTAGGGCTAAGGAAACTTTACTTTTTTACATTCTCCTGCGCCCGAGCTCTGTGTTATCCTGTATGTTTCTTCAACATTGTTTGTGAGGCAAAGTATAAGTGACACACTTTGCAAATTCGATCATGTATGCTGGTCTGCAAAGATGGACAATAAAGATCATATGGTTGCACTTTAAAAACTCCTGTTGGTCTTGGCATAATTCATCATGTTGTGCCACAAACAAACAACGAAGGAAATGAATGTGCATCTGCATCTGCTCTTTCTGAAGCTCTGAGTCCATTATTTGTTTGTGTTATTGGGATTGGATTTGGAGGAGGAAATAATCTCGAAGGTAAAACGTTGAAAAATGAGCTCCGTACTTTGTCGCAACATTTTATGTCCTGAAAATTCACAATTTGAGTGCAGTATTGGCTGGTGAGAACATGATGGTCAAACCATTTTTATCTTTCGACATCAGTCCAGCTGCATTCAATTCAGATTTCTCAGGGTTGATATATTCTGCAACGGTTGGAAATTGGTCAACAATCACATGCAACCAGATTTCAGCTAAAGTTTCACCTGCAAACTTGAAGTTTGTTCTTTCCAAATCCTCATTTATTGTTCTGCCCTGCGAATCAAAGTGAATGCCATAATGTTCATTTGGCAATATGACACCAGACAGTTCGCTGCTAAATGGAGCCATTCGATGTTCCACGCGATTATAAGCACTTCTTCCTGGTGCACTGGTTGCAAGGAATAAGGCATCAATATTATTTTAACGAAGTGATGGATTGGTAATTTTTTGTATTATAATACAAATTCCAAATTTCTTTATCAGTGATATAATTATGCGAGCAGACAACAAAGAAAAAATAACACTTCCGTAAGGCTACTGATAAAACAAGGCTTTGCTACAGTTTATTAGCGGTCCTAACTATAGCATGAGGAGTTGTGAACAACACATTGATAAGATATGCATTTCATGCTATTTTGTCATAAAACTAATTCAAGTATTTCACAACTTTTTTTGAAAATTATTTTTAAAACTATTAAGTTTTACTAAAAAAAAAATAAAAAAATATATAAAAATGTGACGTCACACTTGGCCTGACCCCCCCTCCCCCCTGTCACAAACTGTCACACTTTCTTATACCCCCTCCCCCCCCCCCCCTTGGAGCGTGACGTACTTTATGGACGGCCCCAAAACTAAATGTTGCTCCACAATAATAAACAAGCAAAGAACAATTACGGGCCATACATATTTCTTAATATACTCTTTTTTTTTACTAACATTTCAAAACTGATTTTTAAATATAGTCTTACAAGTGAAGAAGATAAATAGATATAGAAATATCAAATGAAAGAAAGGGATAGAAAAGAGATACAGGGTAGGAGAAAGAGAGATGAGAGTGAAAGATAATGATGGGAAATAGAGCGAGGAGAAAGAGAGGTGAGAGTGAGAGATAATGAGGGGAAATAGAGCGATGAGAAAGAGAGGTGAGAGTGAAAGATATTGAGCGGAAATAGAGCGATGAGAAAGAGAGGTGAGAGTGAAAGATAATGAGCGGAAATAGAGCGATGAGAAAGAGAGGTGAAAGTGAAAGATAATGAGTGGAAATAGAGCGATGAGAAAGAGAGGTGAGAATGAAAGATAATGAGGGGAAATAGAGCGAGAAGAAAGAGAGGTGAGAGTGAAAGATAATGAGCGGAAATAGAGCGATGAGAAAGAGAGGTGAGAGTGAAAGATAATAAGTGGAAATAGAGCAATGAGAAAGAGAGGTGAGAATGAAAGATAATGAGGGGAAATAGAGCGATGAGAAAGAGAGGTGAGAGTGAAAGATAATGAGCGGAAATAGAGCGAGGAGAAAGAGAGGTGATAGTGAAAGATAATGAGCGGAAATATAGCGAGGAGAAAGAGAGGTGATAGTGAAAGATAATGAGCGGAAATAGAGCGAGGAGAAAGAGAGGTGATAGTGAAAGATAATGAGGGGAAATAGAGCGATGAGAAAGAGAGGTGAGAGTGAAAGATAATGAGCGGAAATAGAGCGAGGAGAAAGAGAATGCAATTGTTCCTCATTTCGTAATGTTGTCTTTAAATGGTCGACTGTAGTCCTACAGGATTTTCCTGGCCGGCCTGAATGAGCACAGACAGAAGTACATCGCCGACCTGTACTTCACACTGGTGGATCTGGAATGGAAGTACGCCATGGTCATCGTCTTCACCATCTACCTGGTCAGTTTCTTACTGTTCGCCACCTTCTGGTGGATGATGGCCTATTACAACGGCGACTTTGACAACCTGGACAACCCCAAGCACGACTTCTGTCTGGAAGGCGTCAAATCGTTTCCGGGAGCCATACTGTTTTCCCTAGAAACCCAAACGACCATTGGTTACGGAGTGGCCTACCCTAATGCGATGTGCGGACCGACGATTCCATTGATGTATTTACAGGTGATGTTCATACTAAGGTTTTATGTTAGTTTTTATTAATACTGAGTAGCCGTGCGGCGTGGAGCGCTAGACTGTCGACCTGAGAGTCCCGGGTTTGATCCTATGTGAGAACCAATGAAATGTTTCCAGGTCCAGGTGAAAGTCCCACAAGTCCGCCCAGCTTTAAAGGTTACCTGACTTAAGTTGGGGAAGTAAAGGCGGCTGTGCGTTATGCTAACTACACAATCCCTTCGTATGAAATGGCCACAGAAACTGGTGAATTCTATACTTCATATGCCCCGATTTCCCTTTATGGCCTAGGGAATTTTACTTCAGCTTTTAGTTAAAATCATATGGCAGCAAGTTTGGAATTATATTTTTAATGCTTTAAATATGTTTCAGAAAACATGTTTTTATTAAAATATAAAGATAAGTCTTGGATGAATTATATAGGCTTGCAATTAACCCTGCTGAATAAAAGGGAAAATTTAACCTAATGCATAACGTTATATTCTTGTTAAATACACATTCATAATAGTATTAAAAATAAATATTTTACGAAATATATAGTTTATTACTTATCTAGCGAAAAACAAACTGACATTTATTAAAATGGAAAAAATATCAAAGAATTATGTACCAATGTTTCGCCAACTAAAGATGGCTACCTGAGTGAACCATGAGAATCAAAGTATGAAGACTTAGGAATATTATAAATAGTATTAAACTGTTGCATTACATAGCACCGTGACCACTAAAATTCGAGTAATTTACTATACTAGCTGTACCCTGCAAAACCTTTGCATTGAATTATATCCCCTTTGGCTTGATCGGTAGGCTAGGTTATTTTTGGTTTCGGGCAGATCCGATTTTTTCATGATTGTATTTTAAACTCGAATACTATTGTATTAATTCTTTACTTTCGGTTTAACGCAAAACCCAAATAGCTTTTATATATATTATATTTTTGCAGTTGAAAAAATAGCGTGACATATGCCGAAGTATGAGACAACACAACGAACTAATGCACAGAAATCGCCAATATTTGATTCATATTTAAATTGTTTTTTTTTAATTTGCTTGTCATAGTACTAGGTTTCAAAGTTTAATATAGTTGTTTTTATATTGTCTGTGTTTAGGTTGTTCTGGGATTCTTGATTGAAACATTCATGCTTGGTTTGATCATTGTTAAAATTGCCAGACCCAAGTACAGGGCGAACACCATTTTGTTTTCAAAGTATGCCACCGTTTGCCAGGAGGATGGCAAGTTGGTACTACAGGTCAGAGAAAACTTATGTATTTACTGTATTTCTTTCTTACTCTAATCTGTCTCTCTTTCACTCCATATTACTTTCTTATCCTGCAGCCTCTTTCATAAATGTTTACTGGTTTTTTTAATTTTTATGCTTACATTATTTAATGAATAGATATTTAAGAATATTCAAGATGAGGACATGCACTTTTTCAAAAGAGAAAATTTCAATGTAGGATCACTATGGACTTCAGAAGGACCCACGAACAAAGTCAAAAGCTAAGCTGACTGAATACTTTTTATGCCAAGCCCTCTCCCTTTAAGGGTCTGAAATATGGATTATTCCATACATTTTTTAAAGATTTCAATTGGATTGAAATTCTTTCATTACGTTTCGAATGCAATGACCGTCACAAACTGTCACAAACTGTCACAAACTGTCACATATTAACATTTTTTTTTTACAGATTCGGGTTGGGGATCTGAGAAAATCCCACCTGGTCGACGCCTCCATCACCGGCATGATCATTCGTCGCCACAGGACCCCAGAGGGCGCCCATTACCCTCTGTACCAGTTCAGATGCGACTTCTCGGCCAATGAAATGGGGGACCAAGTGTTTCTTCTATGGCCCATCGTGCTGACCCATACCATAGATAAGTCCAGTCCACTCTATAGCTTCAGACCGGCTGACCTGAACAGTGACAAGTTTGAGCTCATTGTGTACCTGACTGGAACGGTGGAGTCTACAGGTAAACACTGAGATATAAATCAGACTGACCGATAGACCACACTGACCAATAGACCACACTGACCCACACCATAGATAGGTCTAGTTCACTCTATAGCTTCAGACCGGCTGACCAGACCAGTGACAAGTTTGAGCACATTGTGTACCTGACTGGAACGGTGGAGTCTACAGGTGACCTAAAAATCACACTCACCAATAGACCACACTAACCAATAAATCACACTCACCAATAGACCACACTAACCAATAGACCACACTGACCAATGAACTACCATGACCACTATACAACACTGACCAATATATCACACTGACCCACTCCATAGATAACACATGTCCACTCTATAACTTTAGACAGTTTAACTGACCAGTTACAAGTTTGGACTCATTGTGTACCTGACTGGAATGTACCCGACGAGTGTGCGCGCATACATTACAACTAGGATTTTGAATTCAAAACTTAACTTATTTCAGACGCAATTGAAATATTTTCCTTTTTTTTTCTCGGAAATTTAGTTTCTTTAAAAAAAAATTATTATCCACTAGCGGCAAGGACTTATGTTTATTATTTCATACGTTGGGGTATTTATCAGTGAAAAATAACAAAAACTTTGTTCATTTGATGACATTTTTTGAATGGCAGCAGTCATACAAACTTTATAGTAGTTTACAGCATACGATTTCTTGTTGATAAGTTTATCTGCTAGTTTAAATAATGGGCTACACAAATTTTGGTTAAATTCATCATTTATACTAACTGAAGAGAAAATATACTGTGGATACATTGCTCTAACAACTGACATACACTGTGGATACATCGCTCTAAAACTGACCTTCACTGTGGATACATTGCTCTAAAACTGACCTACACTGTGAATACATCGCTCTAAAACTGACCTACACTGTGGATACATTGCTCTAAAACTGAACTACACTGTGGATACATCGCTCTAAAACTGACCTACACTGTGAATACATCTCTCTAAAACTGACCTACACTGTGAATACATGAATACATCGCTCTAAAACTGACCTACACTGTGGATACATCGTTCTAAAACTAAACTACATTGTAGATACATTGCTCTAAAACTGACCTACACTGTGAATACATTTCTCTAAAATTAACCTACACTAGGGTGATAACAAAAAAAATATTTTTATGAAACCACTTGCAATCGAGGAACTTTTATGTGTAATTTAAGAATATTAATCGCATTTTTGATTTTTTAAAAAAAAGTTCCCCCGCCTCCCCATTTTTCGGAAGAAAAAAGTGAAAAAATATTTCTTTTTTCAAAAAAAAAGGACAAGATTTTTTTTTAGCTTAATTCAAAAGAGTAATAATAATAACTAATCAACTTTTATTAAAAAATAAGATACAGATCAGTTAGTAATATGTACAGAATGTACAAGAAATGTGTAAAACATATTGTTCATATGAACTTCAGATTCAAAAATTCAAATTTTTTCGATTTCGCATGAAGTTCCTCCATCAGTTTTACAGCACGTTTTTGCATTTTACCCTGATGAGTGAGGTAAACAGTTCATTGAAGGACGCTTTATTGTAGTGTTGCACATTGAATCAAGCATTTGCCCATTCATAGCAGATGAAGTTGCAAGCAGGAGCGAGGATGTTGCGCCACTCTGGTATCAGAAATAATGCTATAGTAGTATATATCGCATGTGAGTTCCATCTTTCCTAGTGTAAATTTGGTAGTTTCTTCCAGCTGATGCGAGGCCAACGTGAAGTTGTTTTGTAATGACGATATGCCTGACATAATTCATAAAAAGAACTTGAAATCATCTCGCCATCCAGGGTTCTCGCCTGTGCTAACATCATCTGTCACAATGAGGTGGTAATCAACCTGAAGAGTGGCATAGTTTTGCGTTAATTTGTCAATGAAGGACTGGTTGAGTTCTTGTTTGCTCGTTGGTTCTTGAATAAGAAATTCATGGCATGTTTCAGAAGGAGGTTGAGTACATGGTGCTGACAGTCAATATATTGTGGCTTCTGAAAGCCCTTGCTCAAGACATCACATTTAAGAGTACCGGGTTTTATTTCGGTTGTCATATTTTCAGCATAACTACTTGATACTCTTCCCCTTGCACTCTTTTACCATCAAACTGGAGACAATAGGATTCTTTGCTTTGAAGTTTTTGAAAATGTTTGGTTTTATATTTTCCGGCCTTCAGAGATTACTCGTTTCCAAACACCCGCCTGGCTTGGAACCGGCACATCATGGTCCTGTTCAGCAATGGTTGCAAGAACGTCATATGCTTTATGTGTAGAAATGTTGCTTTTTAGTACTAGCAAACCCGCTGTTGTAGTGCTTGCTCTTTGGTATTTCGGTTTGCATTCAGAAAATGACGTGAAAGAAAAGGTTGTCGAGTTGGGTGAAGAAGCACAGGTTTCAGAATCCGGAGATTCTGAGACAGTGGTATGTGTTTGTGTAGGTTGTGAGACAGTTGTATGTGTTTGTGTAGGTTGTGAGACAGTTGTATGTGTTTGTGTAGGCTGTAAGACAGTTGTATGTGTTTGTGTAGGTTGCGATTGAGAAGAGCTGGCTTGAGATTGAGTTTTGGATAGTCGGATTCGTTTTCTTGGGTGGATTGATTCTAAAAGGGCTTGTTTGACCATTGAATAACCAATCTTTCCTCCACTCTAAACTTGCCTGTGGTAGAGCTCTTTATCCTCCTTGCTTTTCCATTTTCCATTGACGTTGGTGACATCCAATAACTAAGAAAGTGTTGGAGTAAATTTATCAGACGGTTTCTTTTTGTTTTTGTCATATAAATCAAACAGAAAATTGATTTTCTTTCTGATTAGTTCGCTGGATAATAGTGGAAAGTCTAGAACTTACATCCAGAGCAATTCTATATCCGTAATAATAATTGTGATTCGATCCAGTCGCCGTTTCTGGCTATTGAACAGAAAAGTGAGGTTTCCAAGAATTTGACGGTTTGTGGGCATCCATGTGAGATTGATTAGCTTTCAACAGATGGAATTCTTGGATCCCTATTCTGTTTAGAAGATGAGGGTAGATGCCTTGTTTATAAACAAATGGAAAAACTGACTGGAATGTGCTTAAAAGCTGTCTAGAAAGGCATGTAAAAATTCAGTGTGAAATTGAAACTGATTGTCAAACTGCGCAATATGTGAAAACAAAAATGAAAAGATGGGGGAACTTTTTTCAATTTAAAAAAAAATTAATGTTGCTACTGTCATCTACATACAATTGTTCCTCGAATGTAAGGGGTTTCGTGTTGGTTACGAAAAATAATGAAAACTGTTATCACCCTAACCTACACTGTGGATACATCGCTCTAAAACTGACCTACAATGTGAATACATCGCTCTAAAACTGACCTACACTGTGGATACATCGTTCTAAAACTGACATACACTGTGGATACATCGCTCTAAAACTGACCTACACTGTGAATACATTTCTCTAAAATTAACCTACACTGTGGATACATCGCTCTAAAACTGACCTACACTGTGGATACATTGCTCTAAAACTGACCTACACTGTGGATACATCGCTTTAAACTGACCTACTCTATGGATACATCGCTCTAAAACTGACCTACACTGTGGATACATCGTACTAACAACTGACCTACACTGTGAATACATTGCTCTAAAACTGACCTACAATGTGAATGTATTGCTCTAAAATGATCTACACTGTGGATACACACGTGTTTAGCCCATTATGTCTATAAACTGTTATTGTTGCTCACACAAATGTTTAGCCCAGTATGTCTATAAAATATTATGTTGCTCACACAAATGTTTAGACCAGTATGTCTATAAACTCTTATTTTTGCTCACACAAATGTTTAGCCCAGTATGTCTATAAAATATTATGTTGCTCACACACATGTTTAGCCCAGTATGTCTATAAAATGTTATGTTGCTCACACAAATGTTGGGCCAGTAGACCTATAATGTGTTAAGTTGCTCACACAAATGTTTAGCCCAGTATGTCTAATAACTGTTATGTTGCTCACGCAAATGTTATGCCAGTAAACCTATAAAATGTTATGTTGCTCACACAAATGTTTAGCCCAGTATGTCTATAAACAGTTATGTTGCTTACACAAATGTTTAACCACAGTGTTTGTTTAGCTGCACACGGAAAATTAAGTGGAGATTATTTCTGAACATATAAGAACACAAACACTGTTATCTTCCCCCTGTCACTGACATGACTTACCTCTCCTGTTGTTAACATCATCGCCAGCTGATAACATTTCTGTCATTTATTAACCTCTTGACTTGTGAGTAAACATAGAGACAATGTCCAGATTTACAACCTCCACTGTATATACTTTATACACCTAACGTTATAAAAACAAAAACCTAGTAGAGATTCACCTTACCCATAGTACTATGTCCCTGATTCTTTTCCTTTTCTTTTTTTTTACTTTAAATCTAATTTATAACCAGACCATTAGCTAAGTCAAAAGATTTCTTTTATAAGTTATTTTGCTAAGTAAGTAATTCAAGTACAACTGTACTTAGACTGGGTAACAGTAAAGACTAATTTAAATACATCCGGTCCTAGACTATGTAACAGTACTGACTAATTTAAATACATCCGGTCCTAGGCTATGTAATAGTACTGAATAATTCAAATACATCCAGTCCTAGACTATGTAACAGTACTGACTAATTCAAATACATCCAGTCCTAGACTATGTAACAGTGCTGACTAATTTAAATACATCCGGTCCTAGACTGTGTAACCGTACAGACTAATTTAAATACATCCGGTCCTAGACTATGTAACAGTACTGACTAATTTAAATACATCCGGTCCTAGACTATGTAACAGTACTGGTACTGACTGTGATAGAGAAAGCAAACTTTTAAATTTTCCATTTAATTCTGAATCTAGTGGACATGTTTCCATTACCTGTGTTTAGGAAACTATGTCTGCAGTAAGATCTTGTAATACGTTTAAACAACTAAAGTTTTAAAGGTTACTATAGTAATAAGTTATAATTAGCTTGTACCACTTATTTGTAAAGGTGACTGTAGTGATTTGTTACAATATGTTTTATCGTAAAGTAATACACATATTTTTCCCCAAATTATTTTCAGGTGAAGTATGTCAAGCCCGTAGCTCCTACCTCCCTAAAGAAATTTTATGGGGGTTTAGATTCGAGAGGGTGGAGGAATACGACCGAAGTCGACAGCGCTGGCAAATAGACTTCGCCGGTAGGTTGACATAACATCATGACACGTTAACGACGACATCCGTGTCAAAATGGTGGTTTAGGTACTCACTATAAATCCAGAGCTAAAGTTGAGTCCTCACAGTGTTTCCTGGCAACACGGTAATGTGATAATATTGAATATATACCTGGTGTGTCATGGGCCAGTAGCAAACTATTGTACTAAGAGTTCACACAGTAGCAAACTAATATACTAAGAGTTCACACTAACTCGTTGTTTCCCAAAGTATGAGACGCGTTTCCCATGGGGTACGTGAAGAGTTTGACGGGGTATGCGCTACACAGGGCTGAGAACACTTGGGTAAACCTGCACGGCTTATTAAGTGAAAACACTAAAAGGAGGGAAAACCATAACCGTTAAGACAACACGCAATTGTTCTTTACTGTGGTACTCAGTACTACGAAAAAAAAAGGGTGAACACAGATGTCGAAAGTTTGTGGAAACAGTGCACTATCGGAAGTGAGTTAAAGTGTCCTATATTTAGAATTGTTCTCGGTCAGAAAGTATCTCAGCCCACAACGCAACACTGACCATTGGCTCTTACACTTTCCCCCAGGTACTTAAAGCCTTGATCTGGTCAAGTGTGTAGTGGTCCCATATAGAGACCATAAAAACACACGATTAAAAAGGAATTTTTTTTTAAATATGGCCCAATGGGACCAATATCCCTATTTACTGTAACAATGACTAAATTAGGCCTCACATTTAAGTACTTTATTATCTCACTGACATTTATTACTTGTTATTTTTTTTAAAATTGTTTTTTGTTTAAATTAACATGAAAGAGGATTATTTATGTTTTTTTTTTTTGCAAAAAAATTACTTGTGTTGACTTACAACAGGTTTTGATGACGTCATTCACTGTCAGAATATATGTCACAGTGCTAAAGAATTGGAGGAAATGAATCGATGTGGTGACCAGCCCAAACAAATGAGAATCAACAATGGAAGTAAAGTTTAATGGAAAATATACGTTTTTTTTTAAACACCATTAACTTGAAAAATAAAATATTAATGTGTGGAACTGAAAGATTTATTAAATTTTTCATTGAAAATTATACCATTAGGGTCATACAGTTTTACTAAAATGTTCAACAAAAAATATAGATATATACATTTAAAAAAATATTAATTTATTTCTAACTAATCTTTAGAGGATCCATCTTGGTATATCTTTTATGACGGTAATAATGTTTTATATTTTTTTCTACATATTTTTCTATTTAATTAATTGATTCGCTGTCCAATCTACACAAATAATGTTTATGTTAATATGAATTCAACAATTTCTGAAATTACTTGTAACATTTGATTTAGTTGTAACTGTAGGCAGTAAACAGACCATTGAAATAATTGCTCATTAACAAATAATAAGCAGCATTTATTTATTCATTAAATTCATAATTTATAAATCATTTTTCTTATCCTGGTTTTTTTTTTAGATTTTGTTTCATTTTTTTTTTCCATTTCTAGTTTTTAATTTTAGTTCTTAGTTTATGGAGTAACAGTAATTCTGCCACACAACGTGCTCCACCAGAATGTCAGTAAAAATACTCAACCATTATAGAAATACTTTAATTAATGAAATAACTGTTTGAATTTTTTCTTGAAAATTATACACACTCCTATAATTTAATAAAACAAAATTTAATAAAAGAATAACTAGATAAAATGTAATAAAGGTAATCAATAAATAATCACACTATAATTGGACAGTTTTATAGTACAGGCATCTCAAACAAAGTTGGTCTGTCAACTATAAATAAATCGATAATTAATCAAACGAAACAGGAATGATAATTTTCTTCTACTGAATAGCAGTTTAAAACTTTTTTTTTTTTTGCTTTTCAAATTTAAACATAGAGTCAGCTATAAAACGTTATGGTCCCATGGGCGTATTCATGGGGGGGGGCAAAGGGGGGCATTTGCCCCCCCCCACATTTTGAAAAAATGTCATATAAGAGGGGGGCATTTGCTCCACCCCCCTTACATTTTAAAAAAATGTCATAAAGTTGTTATTTGCCCCCCCCCCGGAAAATTTTTGCCCCCTCCCCCTGGAAAAATTCATAGCGACGCCCATGTATGGTCCCATATGTTAAACCAATTAAAATGCCTCCTACTAAGATATTTGCAAGATAGTTTTTAGTTACGATATATGATATCAAACGAAGCAGACTACAGAGTCCAGATTTTAACAGACAAGATTAATGGTAAAAAAATGTGTGGGTTGTTTTCTTCATCACGAATTCGTTCTGTAAAATAACTTTGTTACATGCTGCGGGCTACAAGTCTCGGCATGCCAAGTCACCTACCTACGTCTCCCGTGGTGCCTGAATTGCCACTGCACTATCGACTGAAGATGGGATAAAAGAAGAGCACTAAAGAGCCGTCCCATTGTTGGTATTATAAGATCTAACAGATAAACAACATCTGACCCATACAGGAACTTCACCTCTCAACGGGCTATCTTGAATTAATACATTTTTTCCTTCTATAATTATTTTTTTTCTCTTAAGACTTTTAAGACTAATATGTTAGATTTTTTGCCATAAAATAACATTTTCCACCCCTTTCTGAAATTTTCACATTTTTTTTTGATTGCACGAGACTACAAGTTTTAAAATAATAACAATAACGTCATTTTACAACAAACATAATTTTCACACATTTATTATATATATATATCAACAATGTTATCAGACATAATAATCTAAATGAATTGCCATCTCAAGATGCAGTAAACACAAACTTTGTTTCTAACAAACATTCATCGTTCTGTTTACACTTCTTCAGTTTCTAAGAAAAGTAAATATGGACAACATGTTATGGACAAAATAGGTCAAAAAATTATACTATGAATATTATTAATATTTATACTTAATTAAAGGTCAGTGATTTGTTCTTTATAAGTACTTAGTGTTTGTAGGCCATTGAAATTAAAACATGGAAAAGTGGATAGAAAGATAAATAGATACTTATCTAGATTAATAGATAGACAGATGATATATATATATATATATATATATATATATATATATATATATATATATATATATATATATATATACAGTGCTTTTTTTCAGTGGGAACGCATGGGAGCTGAGTTCCCATAGCTTTTTTGGCCAGATTTGTAATAAAAATAATTTTTCCAAGCAGAAATGTTTTTCAGATCAAGCAGGTTATACGGTAGGCTATAACGCAAGAATACATATTAAACAATTATACGAAATAAAATTTTAAACTGAATATTATAAAAATTATATAAATTTGAGAAAAAAATTAAATTTTTGAAATATTTTTATTATAAATAAACTCTTTGAGTCTCTAATTTTCTTATAAAAACGTTTATTTCTTTAAATATCCATTACAATAAAATTTGTGTTCAGTGGAAAATTCAATTATAAACTATTATAGTATTTTCTGACATAAGTTAAAAAAACAGATGTAAAATGAGTTCCCAAACATTTTTCGCTAGAAAAAAAGCACTGTATATATATATATATATATATATATATATATATATATATATATATATATATATATATATATATATATATACTAGCTGTACTCTGCAAAACCTTTGCATAGAGTTATATTTCCTTCGGTTTGATCAGTAGGCTAGGTTATTTTTGGTTTCGGATAGATCCGATTTTTTAATGATTTGTATTACTATTGTTTACGTTTGACGATTTTTAACTGGAATACTGTTGTATTAGTTCTTTACTTTCGATTTAACGCAGAACCCAAATCGCTATTATATATATATATATATATATATATATATATATATATATATATATATATATATATTAGGGTGTCCCAGAAATGCTCGAAAATTTTTTTTTAAATCTTTGGTGTCTCACCCCCTGAAGTGTGTCTCTTGGGTACACTGAGTGAATTGGTGAAGTTGTAGCTCATTTGAACAACATTTAGAGGTCCCCCAGGAGCTTTTAAAATTCCAGTATTAGGCCAACATAAAAAACCAGACGAATCATGGCTCAAATAATTTGCAGTTTTTACATGCCATAGTTGAATAAAATGAAGTTTAAATATACTTATATTTATCTCATTGCTACCATTAACTAGAGTTGAAATTGTGTGATTCTTAATTAGAAAATGTAATAAATGCTAGAAAACATATAAAATACCTAATGTGCAAAATTTAAGCAATGTGCATATTTTTTGAATATTTAATTTTTTAAAACTAAGCATGCTAAATTGTCAGGCATCATATCACCAAAAGTTGCTGCAGTGCTGGACAGAACGAACACCAGCATTAGAAAATCAACAATGATACTTGCATCCGCATTCAACGAAGCTGGTGTTCCGACATCTGACACAGTATTTTCCAAGAGCACAATGCATCGTCATCGCAAGCTTTGTCGTCAACAAGCTGCAGCATGAATAAAAGAAGACTATATTCCCTCAAAATCAATTGTACATTGGGATGGTAAGCTATTGCCCGATGTTACCGGACATGTTACCAACAACGGCGATCGATTACCTGTCCTGCTCTCGTCACTTGTCGATGGCACTACAAAGCTTCTTGGTGTTCCCAAGTTAGCATCCGGGTCAGGATGGGTAGCTGCTGATGCAGTATATGAACATATCAAATCATGGAAGTGCGAATCTATGGTCATTGGCATGTGCTTCGACACTACGGCTTCCAATACTGGAAGACTCAATGGAGCTTGCACTCTGTTAAAAGTAGCCCTGGGACGTAATCTATTATGGATGGCATGCCGTCATCACATGTTGGAAGTACTCCTTTCCGATGCATTCAATGTTTGTCTTGGACCATCCACTGGACCAGAGATTTTGTTTTTTAAGAGGTTTCGAGAAAAATGGCCAGAATTAAACCACACACCCGAAGCCAGATCCGCCCCTTTGATAATCGTGTCCGATTCGATTAAAGAATTTATTAAATGTCAACTTGAGGTCAGTCATTCAAGTGATGATTATTTGGAATTTCTTCTGCTTTCTGCACAAATGGTTGGGTTGGAGGTTGATGTCAGCATTCGCAGACCTGATGCCCTACATAGGGCAGGTGGATGGCGAACGCAATCTATGCATTGAAAATCGATCTATTGTTTGCAGGCAATGAAACCATCTTTCAGTTAACAGCTCGAGAATTACAAGGTAATCAGCGCTTTAATCGGTTTACCATATGTGTTTACCTTCAATCATGGTTTTCATGCAGGCTCACCGCAGATGCACCTGTGAATGATATCTTGTTGATAAAGCGTTTATACGAATATGATGATGCTGTTATTCGATCGACTGGATTGAAAATGATGGTGCGTCACTCGTGGTACTTGGGTCCGGAACTGTCGACGCTTGCGTTATTTTAAACCCTTTTGTCGGACAAAGAAAAAACTGGCTTTGTTCGGATAATGCAATCAGAACGTGGACCGCATCTCATAAAAACACTATCAAAAAGTGTTGTTGATTTGCGTGCTTCTACCACATTTTTTGAAACATCCAACATTGATGCCAGTTTTCTAGATGTTCCTGTTGTAGCATTGATACAGAATTTCAATGACAGTATCACCAAGATTGAAGAACAAAGACAATTTTTGCTCCAAGTGGTTGAAAAACATCGGAAAAACTTTGTAGAGTGTAATCGTGAACAGCTGGCTAAAATTTAAATTTGAACTTTTTAAAATTTTTGTCTACCCTACAGTACAAAGTACAAAATAAATAGCAGGAATGCTTATTTGCATTGCTTATTATTATTATTTTTCAAGCAGATTGACATTGATTCAAGAATTAACTAGACAAAATGAATAAAACTTTGTTTTTCATAATTTTTTGCTTAAATTTCAAATTTAAAAATATAAACTATTCAAGATTTATATATTTTGTTTCATTTAATATTACAAACAATACTAAGCATCAATTTGTTACTTAATATATCAGTTTCGCATATAATGCAACATTAACGCTGTATTAGATTTGACCGCGAATGATTTTACACCAAAATCTGGAACTTTAAACCCTTGGGGGACCTCTAAACAATGTCCAAATGAGCTGAAATTTTGCAGGCTAACTACTGTTACCATACAGACATATTCTGTGGGGTGAGACATCAACATTTCAAAAAAATCTTCATTTTTTTGGGACACCCTAATATATATATATATATATATATATATATATATATATATATATATATATATATATATAATATTACATAATAACCCACATCCATTTACAAGTATAAATAATGGAAAGATACACCAAAAGACACGTAGATAGATTTAATAGACAAAAGATACTTGGATGACGGGGATTGATTTACAACCTTGTTGGTCATCTTCTGATGCTGTACTGTAGACTGTGTCAGCCCCAAGTGTGTCAACACTTGCACCCATTAGCCTGGAGTTACCGGTCATGTTAGTAACATCTGTGGCATCACTGGGGAAACATTTCCTCGTTAGATAAACGACCTAAGCAGATTAGTTATGTAACTGGCTACACAATAAATGACCTTTTTAACCTCATACTCGGTGCAATGAGCCATTCAAAAAAAAAAAATCACGTGAAGTCGAAACCTCATTTAACGAGCCTGCACCTATTGCATTACAGTTGCCTGCCCACTTTGCTGTACAGATATATTTAAGTCCACTAACTACATGTAATCAATCATGAGGAATGCAAGGCTATATATAGATTGCCCAAAGTGTTAAAATAACAAAAGTCAACAACTTTTATATACAGTGGATTCCACTTAATTGGGACTGCCGCTTATTTGGGACAAATCTCAAAGAAACCAAACCTAGAAGCCAATAGTACATTTTATGTTTAATAGGGACAACCGCTTAATTGGGACAAAAAGCCTCGGTCCCGATGTGTCCCAAATTAAGCGGAATCGACTGTATATGAATGGTAAATACGCGGCACGCGTACCAAACTTCGCACCCCAGAATTTTTTACCGGCACGTCAAAAAATTTAAAAAAAAAATCACTAACAATTATTGTAAATTTCGATATCTATAAACGTGAGCTTCTGAGTGTCTCTCCCACTGTCCCACTGTCTGTCTGTGTGTAAGGCTAAAATAGTGTGCATTTATATTCAACTTGTAGTTGCCCGTTGCATTCGCAACTAAAGTTTTATCTCAATAAAATGTTAAATATGAGAATTAATAGGAACTATTAACACGGAATTCCAAGTGCATAACAAAAAAACTTAGTAAATAGCCGCTTTGAGCATCTAAAGCATATCTCGATGCCATCGTGCACTCATCTACCAAAAACATTTCAGCATTTCGCAAAAAGTGTGCATGTGTATATCCGTATTTATGATGCCATTAAAAAAAAATTCGTCTGTTTTTTTTAGTGTATTGTCAACGGATATTTTTGCTAATCGATTTTACAAAGTGACTGACAGATACATTTCCTTTAAAGATCGTTGAATATATACAGGGCCGGCTTAAGACCGATTTGACCGATTGCTAATTAGACTCCGCATAAGTCATGGCTCATGTCACAGGCTTTTAAAGATTATAAGAGGGGGCCTCGCAAACATCTGTTATATTGGGCCCCGCCATTCGTAAGGCCGGACTTGAGTATACAGGTGCAGTGTCGTATGGAATTGGTGAGGTAGGCAATACATTGTACTGGGGATTTGACAATATAAAAGAATGGACATGGACACTAGTGAATGAATTAAAGACAGGATTGTACAGGCGATAGTGGAGATATTTTGACTGTTGATATGTCCTTTACCCCCACCCCTTTAACGACTACATCGGTTAAGGGTATGATGATAATGATGATGATGATCAATAAACACAAACTTAGTCTCATACTATCTAGATAATCCACTGTTTTAAATTTTAACGAAGAGAAAAATCACTAAGTGTGAAATGTTATAACAATTTATGTAGAAAATTTGATAACAATTTTTATAACAATTTATCCCGAATAAGTTATAATCGTCGACATGTAAAATGTAATATGTGACCAATGAAATGATGTTGTCTCTATACACTAGATGGCGTTATTAAGAACATGTTGTTGTTTTTGTTTCCATGTGACCAATGAAATGATGTTGTCTCTATACACTAGATGGCGTGATTAAGCACATGTTGTTGTTTTTGTTTTCATGTGACCAATGAAATGATGTTGTCTCTATCCACTAGATGGCGTGATTAAGCACATGTCGTTGTTTTTGTTTTCATGTGGCCAATGAAATGATGTTGTCTCTATCCACTAGATGGCGTGATTAAGCACATGTTGTTGTTTTTGTTTTCATGTGACCAATGAAATGATGTTGTCTCTATCCACTAGATGGCGCAATTAAGCACATGTTGTTGTTTTTGTTTTCATGTGACCAATGAAATGATGTTGTCTCTATCCACTAGATGGCGCGATTAAGCACACGTTGTTGTTTTTGTTTTCATGTAACCAATGAAATGATGTTGTCTCTATCCACTAGATGGCGCGATATAGCACATGTTGTTGTTTTTGTTTTCATGTGACCAATGAAATGATGTTGTCTCTATCCACTAGATGGCGCATTTAAGCACATGTTGTTGTTTTTGTTTTCATGTGACCAATGAAATGATGTTTTCTCTATCCACTAGATGGCGCAATTAAGCACATGTTGTTGTTTTTGTTTACATGTGACCAATGAAATGATGTTGTCTCTATCCACTAGATGGCGCGCAATTAAGCACATGTTATTGTTTTTGTTTTCATGTGACCAATGAAATGATGTTTTTCTCTATCCACTAGATGGCGCAATTAAGCACGTGTTGTTTTTTTTGTTTTCATGTGACCAATGAAATGATGTTGTCTCTATCCACTAGATGGCGCAATTAAGCACATGTTGTTGTTTTTGTTTTCATGTGACCTATGAAATGATGTTGTCTCTATCCACTAGATGGCGCAATTAAGCACATGTTGTTGTTTTTGTTTTCTTGTGACCAATTAAATGATGTTGTCTCTATCCACTAGATGGCGCAATTAAGCACATGTTGTTGTTTTTGTTTTCATGTAACCAATGAAATGATGTTGTCTCTATCCACTAGATGGCGCGATATAGCACATGTTGTTGTTTTTGTTTTCATGTGACCAATGAAATGATGTTGTCTCTATCTACTAGATTGCGCAATTAAGCACATGTTGTTTTTGTTTACATGTGACCAATGAAATGATGTTGTCTCTATCCACTAGATGGCGCAATTAAGCACATGTTGTTGTTTTTGTTTTCATGTGACCAATGAAATGATGTTTTCTCTATCCACTAGATGGCGCAATTAAGCACATGTTGTTTTTGTTTACATGTGACCGATGAAATGATGTTATCTACATCCACTAGATGACGCGATTAAGCACATGTTGTTGTTTTTGTTTTCATGTGACCAATGAAATGATGTTGTCTCTATCCACTAGATGGCGTGCTTAAGCACATGTTGTTTTTGTTTTCATGTGACCAATGAAATGATGTTGTCTCTATCCACTAGATGGCGCAATTAAGCACATGTTGTTGTTTTTGTTTTCATGTGACCAATGAAATGATGTTGTCTCTATCCACTAGGTGGCGCAATTAAGCACATGTTGTTGTTTTTGTTTTCAATTTTTTAAGCCCCATCCATCCAGTGCTGTTGGGTACATGCATTAGAAAAGTTTTAACTGTAACGTGTAATGTCTTCCCGAGCAACGACAGGTACACTGCTAGTACTACTATTAAAACATAACATACTTGCACGAACAAAAATAATCCATTTTATTAGTTTTTCGGCACTTGATAAAATCCCATTTGCTATCTCTGCTCTAGATAATATTATTTTTTTAAGTTGATGTTATATTGTTGTTGTTATTTATTTAATATATTAAAAACATTTTATCTCAATACAAAAATTCATTAGTATTTTTATTTTCTGGTTGAGTTTGTAAAGTAGCTCGATGAAGAAGTTTTCTGATTATGTACAGCAAATTTTCACCCCCCCCCCCATAAACTGTCATTTTGTTTCATCCTCGTTAGCATTTTTTTTCAGAAATTAATTTTTGTTTATTGTTGGCGAAACATAATCCTAACCCAAACATAATGGTAACCATGGGCGTATTCATGGGGGGGGGGGGGAAGGGGGGCATTTGCCCCCCCCTACATTTTGAAAAAAATGTCATATAAGAGGGGGGCATTTGCTCTCCCCCCCCTTACATTTAAAAAAAATGTCATAAAGTTGTTATTTGCCCCCCCCCTGGAAAATTTTTGCCCTCCCCCCCTGGAAAAATTCCTAGCGATACCCATGATGGTAACCCAATAAAATGGTAACCCTAACATAATGGTACATAGAAAATACCTTCACTATAGTTCGCATGAAATAATCTCTTCAATGAGAACTAATAAGGGAGGGGAAGGTCAGATGGAGTTCAATATTTCCAGGGGCCCCCGACATTACTGGCCTCGACAACTTTAAGGTAGCCATGGATATCTCTGAATGAACTTAATGACGTGACTGAATCAGAGCACTCACCGGGAAGTGTACCCTGGCAGGGGAAACCTTCAAGAAGTCTACAGTGACGCCCTACACCCTACGTTTCAGGGGATGGGTGGTCGGGTGGTAAAGCGATCGACTGGCGACCCAGGGTCCTTGGTACGATTTTCGGTGAGGACCAATGGATATTTCAGGTCATGGTTAAAGTCTCCGCTATATCTCCCGTGGTGCCTCCAAGATTATTGCCCTACGACTCTGATGGGAATGAAAGAAGGGCACTGCGAAATTCGTCCCATTGGTGGTTTATAGGATGTAAAAGATTTCATCTCATCCTTACAGGGACTTCACATACATACACCACATGTCTCTAGATATTACTGTACTAATGGGGACTTAACTCTCACCTTTCTTTGTTAAATTCTGTCAGACGATCCAGGTTTTCATATAGTTCCTTGGCGCTGCATTTTGGTGTCTTGCTGGGTACCACATTATTGAACCGAACGAAATTAATGCACCTGATGACGTCATTAATTACAGTGATCATTTAAAAATCTGCGCAATCAACATTATATTCTTATATACAAATACAATTTCGCTAGATCAAAAAAAAATCAACTCGAATTGGTTCTCATGAAACTGCAAAAACCACTGAGAGTTCGATGAAAACTAAACTTTGTTATGCTTCACGTCACGTCTGCTCACCATTTGTCTGTCTTCTCGTCGTACTCCTCAACTCTCGCGAACCTGTGACCCCAGAGAATTTCTTTACTGGTGAACGAGGTCCTGGCCTGGACCATCTCCCCAGTGGACTCGATGGTGCCTTCCAGAACAACGATCAGCTCAAACTTGTCATAGATGAGATCTGTGGAAACATAATGGGGGGGGGGGAGGGGGCAGGGCTATTGTTCATTTATTGTTACATTTCAATCTTATAACTTGACCCTCATTGTTTGGCAAACAAATGATCTATGTGTATATGTACTTTCAGTGATACAAAGTTTGATAATTTTCAATGGAGGTACGTTCATGAGATTGCCCCTACACTTTGTGTCACATCATGTATACACCTACAGGTGGGACGGATGGCCGAGTGGTGTAGACACTCGACTGTCGACCTGAGAGTCCTGGGTTCGATGAAATTTGTTTCAAAGTCGTCCCACAAGTCCACCCAGCTTTAAATGGGTACCTGACTTTAAGTTGGGGAAGTAAAGGCGGCTGGGCATTGTGCTAACCACACAATCCCTTCACATGCCGAGGTTATAGAAACAGATGAATTATACACTTCATCTGGCCCGATCGCCTGTGAGGGCTAAGGGATGTTTAAAAAAAAATTATACACCGATAGGCCACAACTAAGGTGGAGAGGAGAGGGGAGGGGAGAGGTGGTCAAGCGCTCGATTGTCGACATGGTGATGGTCCTGGGTTCAATTAATGGAGAATTAATGGAATTTTTCAGATCATGGTGAAAGTTCAATCCATGTCTCCCGTGGTGTCTAATCTGGGCCAAGTAAAAGTAATTTAGTGCAATATTAAAAACTATATATACCTTCAGGAGTGAGTGTATAGAGTGGACTGTCCTTGTCAATCTTATGGCTCATCACCATTGGCCAGATAAGGAACACTTTATCCTTCATGTTGTGAGCGTGAAACTCAATCTCATGCTGTGTGGTCGTGAATTACAAGAACAATGTATAGGTCATACAGATACAAGTAAAGTTTAGCACATGCAGATACACGTACAATATATAGTAAATACAGATACAATTATAATGTATAATACATTCATGATGAAGAAGTATTTAAATATAAATTATTGACAGTAATAATTTAAAAAATAACATAAGAACATCCATGTTATATAACATCTGGATAAAATCACAATTTACATAGCCGTCAATAAATTTAATACTACACGTACAACATAATTTAAATGATAAAAAATACGTATTATCTATGAATGGTGGTGTTATAGTGCGAATTTGATAGTGTCAGTTAAGATTTTGTTATATTTAGGAAATGTTAAGATTGTATCAAGAACTTAACGCGATTAGTTTCTCTATTTCACTCTCTATCACGTGATTTTGATTAAAGACGTTACATATGGTCAGTCCATTCCTTAATGTTTGCAATCCAACTCTTTTCTAGGGCGGAGTATCTTCCACGCTCCCATCGGGGGTGACCTACATTATAATATTGCTGAGAGTATTGTGGAGCGAGACATTCCCAAACCTAGTCAGCAATTCTTTTTTTTTTATTATTGTATCCAGGAGCGGTTACTAAGGTCCATTAGGAAGCTGATCATTTCCCTGGCGTAGGTATTGGTTGAGTTCTCCATGCATAATACATTTGGAGCAGTTTTCTTTATGACTTGGTCACGAAGGCCTGTATCCTTTATTCGGTCTCGGCACGTAGGTTTAAGGATCAACCCCTGTATGACTGAATGGGGTTTACCAATGAATTAGTTATTGCTATTAACCCCCCCCCAACCCACCCCACCCCACCCCGCAACGACCCTGTTACTTCCCAGTTAAAGATAAGATGTTTATCTCTATATATAATACAGTAACCACTTCTGGGACAGTAATACAAAGACCCATTTCTCTGGCACAAGCACAGAGGAGGTTATAGTGGTCGTGAGATGACCACATAGGGAAGAAGTGTCTGGAGTAGCTAGGATTCCAATCCGTGGCCGATAGAAAGTCTGTAACCAAGACATCCGTTGATTCTATTAGAACAATGACGTTTATTGTCGTATCCCACTTGTACTCTTATTAAATCAGACGACACAACTCCTTGTATTGTAAGAGAATTAACTGAACTTTTTAATGCATGATATATACAGATGAGAATATGATAATCCAATATAAACACTTGAGAAGATGAATCAATAAAACACATGTATAATTCTATACTTTATCACACACGATAAATACTAAGATCAATATTAGATGAGAGATGTGACAATAAATCACAAGTAACTGCTATCTTTATAAACCAGTACACGAGTCTATAACTATTATAACTCTCGACTGCACTGTCCACTTAGTCCACGTGTTATATCTAGTATCCCCTTCATGGGTCTCTAGTCTCTCTCTCTCTTGTGTGTGTGTCTCCGTCCCTTCTTCAACCGTGGTAACTTCCCTATTTATAGGATATATCACCCCCTCATATTGCATCATTGGTGTAATTGCATCACTGGGGTGATTGCATCATGGATTGCATCATGGATTGCATCACTGGGGTTATTGCATCATTGATTGCATCACTGGGGTGATTGCATCACTGAGGTGATTGCATCACTGGGTGATTGCATCACTGATTGCATCATTGATTGCATCACTGGGGTGATTGCATCACTGGGGTGATTGCATCACTGGGTGATTGCATCATGCATGCCTGGCCCTGCAAGCACTTACAAGGGATAGGACACCCCCATTATCCCCAAAAAAATTTCATTACCTAATGAAATTTTGGCAATATCAACAATTTTAAATAAAATCATCTAACATTACTTTCTTGCCATTGTTTATAGCATTACATTATTAATTATTCTATTATTTCTCAATCTTTTCAATAAAACAAAATGTAATACATGTTAATCTTAAAAAAATATAAATACAATTACATCTCTAGACAGATGTCAATAATAAACGAATGTGTAGCAAACTTTGAAAAGGAAAAAAAAAATATATGGTTCTCCTTGAGTAGATGTGTAGTCCATCATCTCATCAACATCAGGACGACGATAGATATGTGTAACATGTTTCTTACTACACTGTCTTGCTTCAATGACGTCAGATCAAAGTTAACACAAAAAAAAATCAATAATTGTCTCTTCACATAATAGTCTCTACACAAAATAGTCTCTACACAAAATAAATGTCCATGACAAAATTGTTTTCACAGTGTTCACGTTTAACATTATCAGGATGACAATATGAGCAACGACTGCTCACAGTAACGATGAATTGTTCCATTAACTGCGACAAAAAATTGAGCAAAGTGTGCTCAACGATAACATGCGTTGATAAAAACAATCTTGTGACATCAGCTCAAACAACAATAACTCAATCAACATACATTTGTGTGTGACTAAATCGTTGACATCTCAATGTCGATGACGACAGTATAAAATCTCCATTTAAGTAGTAATCCACATTAATTAATTGTCTGTAGGTGTCCCAATTATCATTCTAGACAATAGATCTGATATATGATTGTTTGTACCCTTTATTCTTGAATCGTATTTTATGTCTTGTTTGTTGCCTAGCTTCATTTCTTTTTCTTTGTATCCAGTTCTTTACAATTGTTTCTGTGTGATATTTCGATACTCCTGGCACATTACCAATAATCAAATCACATACAGGATTATCTAGTATAATAGCTTCACATATACCAGCCAACCATGGTGAGTCTATTTTAATGGTTGCGACGTCACACGACTTTATAGTACCATCTCCAAGCTTGATGTGTGTTTTCTTTGACATGTACTGATCTTTGTTAACCAGACTTCTTTTAACAACTACAGTAGTACAACCTAAATCTCTAAGACATTTTATTTGTTGACCATTAACAATAGCAGGATGAAATATTATTTGACCTTTTGTATTTATAATATTTGCACAGTATTGTTCTGTTTCACCATTATCTTGAACTTTCTGTTTTGGATATTCTCTATCAGCATACTTTTGCGTAGAATTAAATTCTGGTCTGTTTCTGTTTTGACGTAAGTAAAGTTTTTCACCGTCATCTTGAACTTTCTGGTTTTGATACCTTCTATTAGCATACTTTTCAGTAGAATAATGTTCTGATCTGTTTCCTTTTTGACGTAAGTAAAGTTTTTCTGGTCTATGTTGTTCTAATTCTTTCTTTCTCAAGTAGCAGTACTTCAAAATGTGACCTTTTTTTGTACAATAATGACAAATTCTTCTTTCAAAATAAACATTATTATCTTTAGATTGACTCATGTATCTTGGTTTGTATATATCATTCTTTAATTTGTATGTTTCATTCCGTGGTTTGAATTTATCGATAGATGCACAAATGTCTGATATACTTATTTCATCATTGGGATAGCAATCTTTATAGTCACTTAGAACTTTTATTAGGTCTTTGACAGTTTTCACATTCCTTTGTTTAATGAAGGAAAACACTTCTCTAGTGCACATGTTAAGAACTTTGTCGACTACCATCATTTCTAAAATCTCAGTTGGTTTATTTATGTCAACTTCTGCCATCATGAGCCATGATTTTAAATCACTCATAACTAAATCAATGAACTGTTGAGGTTGTTCTTTAATTGACATTTTTAGTTCATGAAATAGGTGACGATAATGTTCTTCTGTTTTATTAAAATATTTCAGAAGTTTCATCTTTATATCTTCATAACTCAACTCAGCATAGTTATGTACTGTCATGATTGCTTTTCTTGCATCATCTTTTACAAGCTTGAAAAGTTCTGACTTCCAGTCACTGATCGGAATTTTTTGTAGCTGACATTGTTGTTCAAAGAATTGTAAACATGTGTCAATATCTTCAGTTTTACCATTGAAAGGTTGCATTTTTAATTGAGTCGAGTAACTTCCTTTTGACTCTTCTATTACAGTTGTTTTATTTGCAGCTATTCTTGCTAGTTCTAGTTCATGATTTCTTTTTCTTTCTAATTCTTCATAGTTTCTTTTTCTTTCTTCATCAATTCTTTTTAATTCTCTTTCTTTTATTCTCTCATCTCTTTCTCTATCCTCATTTTCTTTTTTGTCTATATATTCCAACAATTCTTTACCTTTGAGACCTAATTCTTCTCCTCTAATTTTGTATTGTCTCCATTTTTCTTCTTCTGGGGTACTAGCCATTGTTATGTTCAGAAGTATAAACAAATGAAAACGTTGGAATGTCACGTGGTAATATAACTAATCCAAAATATGGCGAGAAATATTTCAAGAATAAAATGTTATTCTTACCATTCAGTTTCATAGAATTCTTCCTTTGTAGCGTATGTCCAATGAAAGAATGCACAAATAACGAAGTCCTTTAACACTGCAGAGACGTACAACTGGATTTACTTTCGCTTTTCGCTGCCACCAAATAATACATAAGTTTAATATTCTATGAGACCATGTGGCAATATCAATCACAACTGTTCCATCGTTGTATAATACTATATACACTACACACAGATAAATATCAGGATTAATATTCTATGAGAATACCAGGATTATACTTTCTTTTAACTGTTGATAATTCAGATAAAATCCAGTCTCTTCGAAATATACTATTTTATCAACACAAGTGTTACTCACCACCTGGGTGTTTCTACCGCTGCCACCAGATAAATACCAGGATTATGTCGTATTCCACTTGTACTCTTATTAAATCAGACGACACAACTCCTTGTATTGTAAAAGAATTAACTGAGCTTTTTAATGCATGATATATACAGATGAGAATATGATAATCCAATATAAAAACTTGAGAAGATGAATCAATAAAACACATGTATAATTCTATACTTTATCAAACACGATAAATACTAAGATCAATATTAGATGAGAGATGTGGCAATAAATCACAAGTAACTGCTATCACTATAAACCAGTACACGAGTCTATAACTATTATAACTCTCGACTGCACTGTCCACTTAGTCCATGTGTTATATCTAGTATCCCCTTCATGGGTCTCTAGTCTCTCTCTCTTGTGTGTGTGTCTCCGTCCCTTCTTCAACCGTGGTAATTTCCCTATTTATAGGATATATCACCCCCTCATATTGCATCATTGGTGTAATTGCATCACTGGGATGATTGCATCATGGATTGCATCATGGATTGCATCATGGATTGCATCACTGGGGTTATTGCACCATTGATTGCATCACTGGGGTTATTGCATCACTGAGGTGATTGCATCACTGAGGTGATTGCATCACTGGGTGATTGCATCACTGATTGCATCATTGATTGCATCACTGGGGTGATTGCATCACTGGGTGATTGCATCATGCATGCCTGGCCCTGCAAGCACTTACAAGGGATAGGACACTTATGGATTCAATTGTAGAATTTTGCTTCCAGCATAGAACTTTTTATAGTTGACGGTAGAATTACGCAGGACTGCAAAATGTACTTCCCAGCTACTATCCTGATACTATCCTGCTAATATCCTAAAAAAAAGTTATTAACAATCTACTGCAAAAAATATCAATCTACCTGAAATAGTGGATAAACGTATTTCTCTTGACACACGTATCTCTTGATCAGTGCCCCGTAAACTTGACAGTCAATCAGGTGTGAGTTCCTGATGTCACCAATGCGAACTTGCAGACTCAGCTGCTGGTCTTCCAGGCACAGACAGGCGTTACGGCTGCAAGGGAAGGGGTGGTGGGTGGGAAATCAAAATAGTCTTCTCTAAGGATCGTCAAGAATTGGTGTTAATTTAGAATTGATGGTAATTTAGAATTGGTGGTAATTTAGAATTGGTGGTAATTTAGAATTGGTGGTAATTTAGAATTGGTGGTAATTTAGAACTGATGGTAATTTAGAATTGGTGGTAATTTAGAATTGATGGTAATTTAGAATTGATGGTAATTTAGAACTGATGGTAATTTAGAATTGGTGGTAATTTAGAACTGGTGATAATTTAGAATTGGTGGTAATTTAGAATATGTGGTCATTTAGAATTGATGGTAATTTGTAAAAAATAAAAATTAAACAATAATATTAAAGAGAAAGTTAAAGCTTTCTTAAATTTACCAATGACATTAAATAGTTTGTAGCTGTTCTGTTTCATGTTAGATAATTAATTACACTCATTTGGTACTGACCTAAATATAAGTGTGTGCCGTCTGTGTTTAGGACGTGCTATCTTGACAAATATAAATCCTAACAAAACTGTTTCTAGTAAAAACCCGCAGGTTATCTGAATAAAAAAAAAATCAACTTTAACATAAAAATCATTAAAATATTTTTTTTCAGAGCAAGAGAAACAAATAAACTAAAAGAGAAACAAATAAACTATAAGAGAAACAAATAAACTATAAGAGAAACAAATAATCTATAAGAGAAACAAATAAACCATAAAGTAGTTTTACTTTGCTTATTTAAATTCTCTGTACAGTGTTAGAGGCATAATTTACTCTAACTATATAACTGGCCTATATTTGTGTCATCCAATTAAAAAAAAAATTGTTTCGATAGTAAGTTCGAAATTCAGACCCCTGGCGACAAGGAAGCTCATTTTGTTAAAAAAAATTATTTCACAGTTAGAAAACTCAAATCTACAGAATAAATTGAACAATTTAAAAATATCTAAGCCACCTAAGCTATCACGTTGTGTAAAAGTACTTTTCAGAAAAGGACATATTAACTATCTTAATTATTTCAATTTTAAAACAAAGATAAATAGTATGAACATTTCGTTTTTCCACCAAAAGCAGGCTTGACTTAAATCAAGATTTTCTTTAAAAGCAGAGTAAATGCCACGCCAATTAAAAAAAAAAGCCATAAGTCATTGATTCGGCTATAAAATGATAATGAGTAAACACATCTCCTTTAATATAAAAATGTACTATATTTTTAAATGAAATAAATAAATTATAAATAAAATGAATGGTAAAAATGTCCCCCCCCCCCCAATCATATCCCATCACGAATCAAAATAAATTCCAACTCAAGGGTCCATAAGATGACCTATATTTAAAAGGTGCATAAGTCTATATACCGACCTGCAGGTAAACCACCGGAAGTGTTCCGGCACACTCCGCGTTGGGGTAAATAGTGCCGTAGCCAATCGTTGACTGGGTCTCAATGGAGAACAACAAGGCGTCCCAGTAGGACCGTAGCTTGTAGATGCAGGGCGTGAAGTTTGGATCCCCTGCGTGATCTATGTCTCCATGCCTGAGAGATTTATTTTTTGGGGGGGGGGGATAGAATGTATCAATGGATAAAGACAAACATGAACCAATGAATTAATTTAATTTTATCAATATTAAATATTTTTCTTTTTTATTTATGAGACATTAAAGTTTCCTATCCCTTAAGGGTCATCAGGGCAGTGTAGAATTCGTCTTTTCAGTAACCACTGCATTTAAGGGATTGTGTGGCTAGTACAAAGCGTAGCCGCCTTTACTTCTTTAACTTAAGTCAAGACTTGAGGGATTTTTTAACTAACCATGACCTGGAAAAATCATCTTGTTTCTCACCGACGATCGAACCCGAGACTCTCAGGTCGACAGTTGAGCGCTCTACATCCCTCAGCCACCCATCCCTCTTTTATGAAACATGCTTTTTTTTTTTAACTTCTTGACTTGAATTAAATTTTAAAAAAGAAAACTGTTAAAGTTCATTATAGACTAGAACTGTTAAAGTTCACTAAAGACTAGAACTGTTAAAGTTCATTATAGACAAGAACTGTTAAAGTTCATTAAAGACTAGAACTCATAACTATATTATAAGCACTGATTGCAATTAACTTTAGGGTGTATAATTGCTGTTGTTTTTACTTACGTATATGACATGAGGAAGTAGATGACGGAAAAGAATAAATAGGACAGGAAAAACCCGGAAAACAAAACCAGCAACGCCCATCTCCACTTCAAGTCAAGCAAAGTGACGTAGAGGTCTTTGAGAAACTTCACATTCTTCTTCTGTATGCCCCTGTAGGCGATGTTGCTGTGAAATAAACAGAAAGCGACTAATAAGTCCGACTAACTGTACCATAGATATATGAGCTGTACAGGCCCATAGCGTGCATTTTGTCTGGCCCCCTCTGCTTGTTTGCTCTACTTAGTAACATTTATTTCCTGCCCCCCCCCCCCGCTATTGGCCTGGCCCTTGCTGTAGATTGCCTGGACCCCTGCTGTAGAATTTTCACGCAACGGGGCTAGAGCTGTACCCAGCGAAACCTTTGCACAGAGAGAGACCATGGTTCAACTTTAAGGTTATGTTCCATTTGGTTGAATAGCTTCCCCTTGTTTCAGAAGTAGCCAGGTTATTTTTGGTTTTTAACAAATACGATATTTTTATAATTTTCTTTTTTTACATTCTTAAAATGCAATATGTTGTGATAATAATAAATAAAAAAAGAAACAACGAACATTTTAATGAATCAATTAATATTTTAGACTTTTACGTCTCATAATTAAAACCACAGAGACTTGTTAATGAATGTAAATTTGGTAATATGGTGATATATTGAGATGTAATGGTTTAGTTGATTAAATTCAAGATGATCAGAGCATTTCTATCAATAAAAAGGCTAAAGGTGTGCAAACTTTAAAAGAAATACAATGGCCCTGTTCACAAGTTCCTGAAAGGGGGGGGGGCATAAAGTTTTAGATTTTATGGCGGAATGTTTCTGAGCCTTGTGTCATCATACCTCTGACCTTCTTTTCTGATCAAAGTTCTCCTTGGCTTCATTCTACTGTTCAGCTCTGACCACGCCCTGTCTAATTTTGACTCCTCCTCTTCCTCTGTCACGAGTTCTACTTTATCTCTACTAAATGTCAAACCGGAGTTCTGTTGTTCAGATTCAGCTCTCTCTGAAAATCTGAAATTATGAAAGAAATATCTGCACAACTTATACATTGCATGTGTTTTATGTGTATGTTGGAGTGGTTTAGTTTAAAAGAATCGAGCAGCAATTTTACGAATTGAGTTCACCACCACCCTACTTTCTGGTACCTGGCCTGGTGTCTTACAGGAATGCCTGGTATTTGTAGTCTTCCCAGCGTTCATGATCCTCGTGCAGGTTGAGTACATACGACTGGCGACTGGCCATATGATCTGCGGGAGTAAAATATTACAATGAACGACTTTATCAGTCTTATAGCTATGAGCCACTTTACCAGTCTTACAGCAATGAGCCACTTTACCAGTCTTACAGCAATGTGCCAATTTACCAGTCTTACAGCAATGAGCCAATTTACCAGTCTTACAGCAATGAGCCACTTTACCAGTCTTACAGCAATGAGCCAATTTACCAGTCTTACAGCAATGAGCCACTTTACCAGTATTACAACAATGAGCCACTTTACCAGTCTTACCAGTTTAAAGGGATGGATGGTCGTGCATTAAAGCGCTCGACTGTCGACCTTAGGGTCCCAGGCTCGATCTCAGGTGAGAGCCAATGGATATTTCAGGTAAAGGTTAAAGTCCTCATTATAGTGCCATTGCACTAATGGCTATGGTGGGAATGAAATAAGGCCATCATAAAAACCGTTAACATCTCAATCTTTCAGGGACTTCACACATACTTAAGTCTTACGGCAATGAGACACTTTAACAGCCTTACATAAATGGTCCGATTTACCAGTCCTACATTAATTAGCCACTTTATCAGTCTTACATCATTAACTGACTTTTTTTTAAAAATAATAGTTATAAAATAAATTAAATAAGTATGATTAACCAAATAAAGTGTCAACATTTACTGCAGAGCAGTAACACTTACCTCCCAATGAAGACCGCTGCATTTTACCGCGAAAATATTCCAAGTATTTACTGTTTTTACTTTTACATAAGATTTAATGATGCGGGTTTTATTTTTAGAACAGATGTCTAAAATAATAATAAAAATATTTATAACAAAGAGTCTTCCTATAGTTCTTCTATGCCAACTCTTCAAATCTTACCTTTGTTTAAAAAAAAAATTTAAGCCCAAAAACGATTTCCAAACTTTATCCGATGAACTCCAGTTGAAATAGTTTGCTGAAATATAAGAAACATGATTACATTTGAGACTATACGGTACCTATAGCTATCAACGTCTTGAAATAACTGTGTATTTATTAAATGTAATCTCTATATGTATAAAAAAGACATACTTAAGTGAGACGATATTAACTTTTCCCTTTCAGTCACCAGTAATGAGAGGTAATTTGTTTTGAGTTGAGACAATGAACCGTTGTACGCATAGATGGGACTTTTGACAGTCCGGGGGGAGGGGGGGGTGAGATTGGTGGGGGTGGGAGGGGTGTGGAGGGAGGAAAAAGTTGAGTCAACCTCGTTTTGTCCTTGTCATAACAATCTGTCTTGTTGACTACAGTTGTGTCCCCCTGATGAATGGCAGGCTCAATTATACAGTTAATGATCTTTTTCTCAAATTGTGTATCGGAGAACTCTTGGGTTTTTGTCTGTGTAATATATCTGTGTCTCAGTTAACAGATATTGTATACAGAGCTCACAGTATATCTGGGTCTCAGTTACCAGTTATTGTATACATAGCCCACAGTATATCTATGTCTCAGTTACCAGTTATTGTACACAGAGCTCACAGTATATCTGTGTCTCAGTTACCAGTTATTGTACACAGAGCCCACAGTATATCTGTGTCTCAGTTACCAGATATTGCACGCAGAGCCCACAGTATATCTATGTCTCAGTTACCAGTTATTGTATACAGAACTTACAGTATATACTTGGTAGACATAGCCCTTTACTTAAACCATTTTTTCGACAAAACCATCTCCGTAAACTATTAGCAAGACTGAGCCATTTCAGTAAATAATTTTTGGACATAGGAATCTCGTTTAAACATAATTTGAAGTATTACTATCTCAGTAAACCATTATTTGAATTAGTAATGTCTCAGAAAACCATTATTTGATTTATTACTATCTCAGTAAACCATTATTTGAATTATTACTATCTCAGTAAACTCAGTATCTGGACAAACGTGTAGATGTCCTTTGTTTTTAATACGTAACCTACAAAACTAGAAATAAGCTTTGTTTCGTTTAGTAGATTCCAATCTTGTTGTCAGTTCCCTTCTTTCATACCCATCATAGATGATAGTGCAGTGGCCATGGAGGCACAACGGTGATAGGGACTTGCCAGGAGTTGAACCCGTAACCCACAGAATAGAAGTTGTGCTGCAGCATGAAGATTCAGCCTTGCTAGCAAAGAGCCACCCAGCCAGAGTATGTGGTTAGAGATAGACTAAAATATTTTCAGAAAAAAATGTAAATAAAGCCATTTAAAAATAGCTGTCCATAAATATGAATAAAGTCATTCCCTTTCTGCCATATATTATATGTTGTAATGTTTTTTTTACTCTTTAATTTATTTTTTGTGTAACTTTGTAAATCAACTTGTAGAATTACTCAATTTTAGAACTACTGCACATGTCGCAGTGAAATATTACACAGAAAAAAAATACAAATGAATGAGTACTGATGAAGCTTCGATTCTGGCCAATAAGAATCTTGAAGAGAAGCATTCAAACCCAATGAAAGACAGTGATTGAACTGACATTCAGTGTCCTGGCTTATACTTAACCTGGTCGAACTTGACACATATATGTTTATGAAACTTTGAATGACATATCGGAGATGACAGGTGATTGACAACGTCAGTCCAGTTTTTTTATGGCTTGGACATTAGGATTTGTCTTTCGCTTGTGACTCCTGGTTCAGGTGAGATATTCTGGGACACGAACTAAATGGAAGGGCCATGTTCACTGGCCAATGCTCATGATCATTCTATAAGGCAGTTTGAGCTCATGGTGTAATTTAAGTAACATTTTTTTAGAAATCAGTTTATGAATCCTGAAGTGATAGAAAATCAAATCGTTTTACTTTCATTGGTGAACTCCAGATGTCAGTGGTACTAAATGTACTTATTTCAGGGATCAGATAAAACGTAATGCAACCTACACAAGTGATCCAGATTAATATAACGGCTTCATACTTTAGGATCAGTTCTTTTTTTTATTTTTATGTTTTAGTTGTAGTTTTTTTTTAACTCCTGTTTTTGTGTGTACTGAGTTACGTGTACTCTGACCAATTGTCTGCACACTTACATGCCGATAAATCAACGTATTTTAGGTATTTCTAGGTTTTTTTTAATAGTACTTTTTAAAATTCTGATTTTTGTTATTTTCAAGTAAAGTTTATGTACATATGAGTGCATGACGCATCTTAAAAATACTACGTTGTTGAGTTGGTGTTTCGTATTAACCTTTACCATGTTTTTACTGCTGACGTGGTTAATGACGTATTTGTTTAACAACAAGCTATGGTGGATGTGGGGGGGGGAATTCTTTGGAGACGACAATGGCTGTGTTTTACGACCTAAAATATGAACATAAACAAACCATTATTAAACCTGTGTGTAACAGAGCCTCGAATAACGATGGCTTATATCGTTGATGATAAATCCCGGAACACTGTGCCGTCGTTAACCGAAGTACAGAGGCCGTTCTTAGGTATAGATGGGCACTGTGCAGAATTACTTGCTGGGGGCCTCTTAGAGACACATTTAAAATGAATTGATTATTGATACGACCCCGTCTGAATGGGGAGGGTTGGAGTTGGGTGTAGTTATAACACATACATAACATTAATACTATTTTTAAATCTCTATTTCTACTTTGATTGTTATTGTTGATATGTTTATACCAGGTTAAAGGTCACCGACAATGTCACAAAACTCAGGCATGAAAGAAACGGAAGTGGCGGGAACATTGTTTCTCTTCGCTGATCCAGACGAACAAAAGAACAGACGTAAAAACTGGAAAGAAATCCTAACGGCCAGATGTTGTCTGCTCAGAAAATATTTCCATAGAGATGATCCAGAAGATAAAAGAAAAGCGCTGGTCAAGAAAAATGGCTCCTATAGGTAATATTAAATACAGTACTAAAAGTCACCCATCCCCTCCAGATTCCTGGGTTCGATTCCCGATGAGGTCCTGGATTTTTCTGGGCTGACTGACTGTTTAATGCCACCCGCCTTTTTGTATCAAGACGTTTACATTTATAATAGCTAATATAAACACTTTTATTTCCGCTCTTGGTCGGCCCTTTTGACATATTTAAAGACCTCATGTGACCCAGGATTAAAAAAAAATGTTGCCCACCCTTGGTCCAAACACTGGACAAGTCTCATAATCTAATTTCAAGACTCGATAAAACGTGTGACAATGAAAACTGAAACCCATTCACTAGACACTGACCAGCGAGTGCTCAAAGAGGAAGCCAGTGGGAAAAAAACACAATCTGATTACAGCTTTTTATTTGTGCTTGACATGTGAAAACACGATCGTTGTAGGTTTCAATGGAGTGGATTAAATGAACAACCAATCAACCTTATATTTTATTAAAAGTACAGCCATTATTATTTTTATTGATTCATATGACAAAGTGAGCTTTTTTTGTTGTTCGTTCATCCATAAAATTGTGCTGCATGTTACATCTATTTTTAACGTCTATTGATTTTTTCTGGTTTCATTTGTTTTACCTTCCTCAGAGTCTACACCGCCGGCCTGAATCAGCACAAAAGGCGGTATTTGGCTGATTTGTACGTGACGCTCATTGACCTCGAGTGGCGCTATGCTATGGCCATAGTCTTCAACGTTTTCCTGGCCAGTTTCATGCTGTTCGCCATATTTTGGTGGCTCATGGCCTACAACAACGGTGACTTTGACAACCTCAATAACGCGAATCACGACTTTTGTTTGTTGGGCGTGACCTCATTTCCGGCGGCCATTTTGTTTTCCCTGGAGACGCAGACAACCATTGGTTACGGTATGGCTTACCCCAACGCCAGGTGTGCAGCGACGTTACCACTGATGTACTTACAGGTACTATTGAAACATACCTGTCTTGAAACACACTTTTTCATTTTGCAGTAATAAATGTAAGTCTTCTGCCCTTTGTTAATATACATAGAGTGTTTCCTGTAGTGCTTCCATGGCCATTAAACTCACGACTGTAGAGGGGATGAAATAAGGGCACTACAAAACCTAAAAATTGTCCCATTTAGGTATGCGATTTTGTTATTTATTCTGTGGGGTAAAGCGATCGATTGTCGAGCTGAAGATCCCTGATTCGATCTCCGTGAGGACCAATGGATATTTCAGTTCATGGTTAAAGTCTCCGCTATATCTCCCGTGGTGCCTCCATGTTCATTGCATTATGGACTTTGGTGGGGATGAAAGAAGGGCACTGCAAGAACCGTCATATTAGTGGTTTATATCATTTAAGAGATTGCAACTCATCCTTACAGGGACTTCACACACACTATAATAGCAGTGTCAGAAAATAGATTTCTAGTTTCATTAACCTACAGTACTAATAATGTATGTACAAACAAACTACAATAGCAGTGTCAGAAAAAGAGTTCTAGTTTCGTTAACCTACAGTGCTAATAATATGTGCCCGGATATTTTTAGCTACCAATAGGGTACTGGAAATGGTGATTATTAGCGCCGCCACTGTAAGCAATGTATTATTCAGTAGTTATCCTTTTAGTAATTTCTGGCAGTTCCCCATATTGTTGCCTGACTTTGGTTTCCTCCGCATTCATTAATTTTAAATATATTTAGACACTTCTAATGCGCTACGAAAACTATTTCCCTCTTTACAATTACATCCAAATAGTGTTCTTCTTGTTGTTATCACTCGTCTAGGGCATTGTGGGGAAAATTAGACGGACGACAGGGCAGAGGGAATTGTATCAGCAGACAATAGACAGGATGAGATAGGCCTAACTAATATGCTAACGAAATTTACAGAAATGACAGGCCACGCACTACTAAATAACATTAAAATATATACTTTGTCAATTGCTCCCTCTTACTCTTAGACAAATTCTAATAAACAAAGTGGTATAATGGAGGACGGATGGTCGGGAGCTGTAGAGCGCTCAACTGTCGACCGGAGGGTACTGGGTTCGAACTTCCGTGAGAACCTCGGGATTTTAAGGTCCTGGTGTAAGTCCCGAAGCTTTAATTGGGTACCTGGCTTTTAAGTTTGGAGAAATAAAGGCGGATGGGCGTTGTGCTAACCACATAATCCCTTTATATGCCGCGATTACTTAAACAGATGATGTGTACACTTCATCTGCCTCGATAAGCCCTTAGGGGTTTAAGAGAATTTTACTTTTTTTTATAAAGTGGTATAATAATAAAATATACTATATTTCACTTAATACTACTACTGGTAAAATGAACAGATATTTTGTTACTAATATAAGCAGCGAAAAAATTACGTATTTGTATTTGGTTAATATTAGGATTGGACATGAATATAATTAAACATCTCATGCTATTAAACGTAAATAATAATAATTGAAGAAATTCTAAAAAAAACAAACTCCAGTTCAAACTAATGACTATTGTAATATGAGTCGTCTTTTTGTATTGTCTCACAATGATTTGTAACTTAGACTTGAGTCTCAATTTGTTTCATCATTCAGACTTGTATCTTGTCTCAGGTTGTCTTGGGTTTCCTGATTGAAACGTTCATGTTGGGTTTGATCTTCGTAAAGATTGCTCGGCCTAAATACCGAGCCAACACAATCCTTTTCTCGAAACACGCAATCATCAATCAAGAGAATGGACAGCTGGTTTTACAGGTTAGAAATTATTGTATGATGAATATACTTACTTATTTATGTATCTTTCATTTTTTTTAACATCTTATTTTTGAACAACAGGTTCCTTTCATCATCCTCTTGAAACGCTTAATACGTGTATCTTACTTAAATTTGTTATGCAATGCGACATTTTGCTCAAGAGTTAAGCTTCATGATAACTTTGATACATCATACATTAAAAGAATATCGTTCAACAATTATTTTGTAAAGTAGATGAAGATGAAGTGAAGAAATCACCTGTTTCTATAACCTCGGCATCTAAAGGGGGTCATGTGGTCAGCACAACGCCCAGTCGCCTTTACCTCCCTAGCTAAAGTCAGGTACCCATGAAAGGCTGGGTGGACTTTTGAGACTTGAACCAACTTTCACCAAGACAGCCAAGCGTCTACACAGCTCGACCACCCGTCGCAACAATTATTTAATTACAAATGATTGGTTTTTTTAATATACATTAATAAAAATAGAAGATGTTTCTATCATAAAATTACTGAGCTATAATATGAGTTACTAATATGGATGAAATTGGAAGGAGAAACAGCTCAGAAGAAAAAACAAAATGACCAAGAAGAGAAGAGCACCGAACTAGGAAGATTGCTGCTTTAGAACTTTTCTAATTGGGAGGACGGCGCGCTACAATAGCTAGAAACTTCTCTATAGTGTATCTTTTTTTTTTATGTATCTGTGACTGACTTTAGGTTATAAACATGTATAGCATTGGTAAAAGAAAACAGGTCGTTGGTTCGAATCCAGAATTTGCTCTGGCCTCATATGGTTAAAAAGTGTCCTATGTCAGATGTATGCTGATCTTTAATTTAGTTATAAAAAGTGATAATTCCTATCTCGTTAGGGCATGGACATTTTATTGACAGTCTTTGGTAATCAGGCCAAAATGATAATAAGCTAATTTTTTTTTGGGCTCTTAAATTTGTAGGGAGGGCCGGACAATTAGAAAAAAACTATCGCTTGTGGCCCCCGAGGTGGACTCTAATAGATACAGCCCACTCTTGTGTTTATAGTACTGTAATATTTAGATGCAGCGTATTGCTTGTTGCTGCCCCCACCCATCTCTCCCTAGTTACGCCACTGTGTCGGGCCAAGAGCAGAATGATGGAGTGTTTAGATGCAGCCTATTGCTGGTAGCCGTCCCACCCACCACTTCCTAGTTACGCCACTGTGTCGGGCCAAGAGCAGAATGATGGAGTGTTTAGATAAAATAATGTAAATAATTGTAAATATCTTTGATGTAAATAAGTGGGGTGGAGCCGTGCACGGGACGGATCAAACAGACTGACGGGCCGCATTTGTCAATATGGTCGTAGTATGTCCTCGTCTGCTCTAGATACTGTATCGCAGTAAACCCCAATGGTACAACTATTGTGGTCTCCTACTATAACTGAGGCTGCAATGTACATCACGGAGTACTTCAGAGTGTCTCAAACCATTATCCTATCGACCTCACGACCACCAAGCTACTCCTAAAGACATCAGTAGTATGTATTACATATTCTCACTCACACTTCTCTACTATCCCTCCTCTCTGTGTCTGCTACTGCAGATCTGAATTTTTCAAATCAATCATTGGTTTATCTTACATTTTATCGGATAACTCTCATGTTAATTTGAAGATCCCTGACCTGAATTTCTCCCAGCCTAGCTGCCTGTCACTGTAACAGTGTACTTTACTGTCTATTTACTTTCAGTTGAGAAATTCAAACACAAAGTGGAGAGTTTGTTTAACCTATAAATTTTTAAGTTCATCTCTATTTTTAGAGCGAAATTCCCCCCCCCCCCCCACCGCCTACAAAAAAAAAACAACAAACAAACAAATTTTTAATGATTTATGTATAAATATTTTGACCAACTTTTCTTCATTTTCAATTATTTTTTTTAAAGGCTATTTATGTACTGAGCTCTGATATAACTAGAGAGCTTAAAAAAAGCTTATTATTACATATATGGGAATTGAGGACAAAATTCATACCATCTTTGCATGTGGAGCCTAATGCTTTTAATGTATACTTGATCTATAGCTGTCCACTGAAGCTGTCTCAACGAGAGTATACATGTTATAGAGTTTATCAAATGACGTCATGTCCACTGAAGCTGTCTAAACGAGAGTATACATGTTATAGAGTTTATCAAATGACGTCATGTCCACTGAAGCTGTCTAAACGAGAGTATACATGTTGTAGAGTTTTTCATATGATTTCATGAATATCACTACATTTATTTATAACGATATTGACGAACCAAGTTTGCAGACTTCTATGTACAGAATTTTTATGATGACCTCTGACCTCTTCAGTTATACTAGTCCTCAGTGCCATTTTATTTTTATAGTTTAATTTTTTCCATTGGTACACTTTGTTGTTTATTGTTGTTTTCCTTTACCCAGATTCGACTTGGTGATCTAAGAAAGTCCCACTTAGTGGACGCTGGGGTCACAGGCATGGTCGTCCGCAGACACTCGACACCAGAGGGCGCATACTACCCGTTGTACCAGTTTAACTGTGACTTCACAGCTAACGGCATGGGGGACAAGGTATTTCTCCTCTGGCCAGTGATACTGACCCATATCATCGACAAGGACAGTCCACTCTATGACATACGTCCTCCTGATCTTAGCTCTGAAAAATTTGAGATCATACTTTACCTGACGGGTACTGTGGAGTCTACAGGTGTGTTCAACATATTTATCTTATATTTGTTCTTTCTTATCTTGATAATTTTTTAACAATATGTGCAGATCACATCAAGGTTTATCAATAGAAATGGTATAGGCCTACCATATATATATATAGGCCTTTATGTAACTTTTAAAGAATTCACTTTAAAAAAAAATGCACATTAAGTTACTAATAATTCCTTACATTATACACATATTTGTATAGATTATCTTTACTAAAATAAAAGCTTAGGTTTCCATCTAGATATTTAGAACAATTTTTTTTATTTTAATTTTATTATTTTATTTAATTATCAACTAATGTAAAACATATAAAGTCCAGTAGATTGTATTCAATCAGGAAAAGCAACGAATGACATACTGTGTTAATTTTAATACATGTTAGTTTTTTTTAATTATTTAGTCAGGTCATAGTAAAGTAAAGTTCCCATAAGGAACTTAAGGAACTAAGGGTTTATCTGGGCAGATGAAGTGTAGAATTCATCTGTTTCAGTAACCTCGACATATGAAGGGATTGTGTGGTTAGCATAGCGCCCAGCCGCCTTTACTACCCCAACTTAAATTCAGGTACCCATTTAAAGCTGGGTGGACTTGGGGACTTACACGAGAATCTGAAAAAATCCCAAGGTTCTCACTGAGGTTCGAACCCAGGACTCTCCGGCCGACAGTCGAGCGCTGTTCGCCGCACGACAATCCGTCCCACCAATCAGGTCATAAATTATATTAAAATAATGACTAGTTGGACAAATATAATATGTTCTAGTTTTCTAGTCCAAGTAAAGCTATGAAGTTAAATATTATTTAGCCACACACTAAATAGCTTCAAAAACGTGTTCTATTATCATATATAAACACCTTATATTATCTGACAATACTATTCTAAAATAATTTTTTACTATATAAGTAATCGGACGAGATACATCGGAATTTTTAGAGAAATATCGGGTATTGAATCAAGATTATTAAAAATGTTGGTATCGATACATCACTAATTTTTTACATTTCGCAGTTCAACGATACGTTTTGTATCTAATTGTACAATCACCGATACTTGAATTTATTTTGGATTTCTATGTTTAAAAAAGGTTAGAATGACTAAGTATTTCATGATTTGCATGTACTTATGTTTCTGTCTGTGTTGATTCTGTCTGTATACAGTGGTTGTATTGTGTTCCCCAGGTGAAACATGCCAAGCACGAACGTCCTACATTCCCAAAGAGGTCCTGTGGGGACATCGGTTTGAGAGGATAGAGGAATATGACATAGGACATAGTCGGTGGCACATAGACTTTGCAGGTAAGTAGAGTTATCCGCGTATTAGCAGTTGCTAGTAAAACTGACATTTAAAAATCTGGAATTTTTATGATTCTCGAGTAAAATAAAGTATCGAATTATTCGAATAGTTATATAAAAAGTTCTCTTAAGCCCCAAAAGGCCCATCGGGGCAGATGAAGTGCAGAATTCATCTGTTTCTATAACCTCGGCCTACAAAGGTATTGTGTGGTTAGCACAACGCCCAGCCGCCTTTACTCCCCCAACTTAAAGTCAGGTACCCATTTAAAGCTGGGTGGACTTCGGGACTTTCATCAGAAACTGAAAAAATCCCAAGGTACTCACTACACTCTACACCGCACGACCACAGATCCCCTGGAGTTGATATATACTTATTAATTTAAAAAGTACGGAGATAACAAAATAAATTCAGTTAATCGATTAATTGAGTTATCGATTAATTCGTGTGTATATGTGTCTATCTACCATTACAGCTATAAATTATAGATTGTATTTAAAACTCAAAGCAATCCATATGGTCCTTGCTGTAAGAAGAAGATTGGTTGCTAAAATCTCTGATTCCAATGATGATTTCATAGATTAAAACTTTAAATTTATTTTTGGATTACGTACAAATAAAAATCCCGACAGTTTAAACTTTAATCAGTGGTTATTTAAAAGTATTAATTTTCTAAAAATCATCATGCCACTATAGAGATGCTGATGATACTATAAAAAACCATCAACGATTACAAATAACTTCAAGAGATATTTTCCTTAACGATATGTACTTTCATAACAAATATTTGTTAACACTAACACATCATCCGTCATGCACCAGCAACAACAAAACATTTTATCTTTCATCACAAATACTGGCATTAGTGCACCACGGGAAATCCCGATTCTTGCGCTACATTTATTAGACACTTTCATTCACTCTTTTGTTCAGAACTTACATCAAAGATACTATATGTGACAACAGATAATATCTGTCACACAAGATTAACTTTTTCTCAGACATTTGTTGCTAACAGTCCGGCACAAATGAAATAGCACTTGTCTGAACCAAAATTAAAATGACTTAACAAAAAAAAATGGGTTCAGAGGGGCCCAGGATTTTCAAGCGGCCGCCATGACAACGTTTTCGCCCCCCCCCGAACTAATGCCCAGGGCCCATATTTAACATAATTACGTCTCTACAATCATCTCTATATGTATTTGCCTTATTATATAGTGTTGGGATTAAAACATTTGCAAAAAACAAAAGTCATTATAGCGAAACACACACTGATGTCTCGTGATGTTGGCCGGGCGTGTGTGTGTGTGGTGATGACTGACATTAGAGGGTATGGGGGGGGGGGGTAGAATGATGGAGTGATCCTTGTGTACATTCCTATAAGACACAAAATGTTTTCTTTAAAAAGGATGGGGGGGGGGGGTCGTCACACAATTTGTTTTAGAGGAATCTTAAATCTAATCTCCTCCAGTAGCGTAGTGAGGGTTGGGCAAGGGGTGTCATCATGCCCCGGGCGCTACTCACAAAGGGCGCCAAATGGTATATTTTACATACAATTTTATATGGGTTTTTGAATGGGGGGGGCGCTAAAAATGTATTATGCCCCGGGCGCGAGTTGTGCTCACTACACCACTGTACACCACCAGGTTTTGTTTTCAACTAAGATACTCATATATGTTTATCATGCTTCTGACGTGTTCACAGGTTTTGATGACGTCGTTTATTGCCAGAACATACGTCACAGCGCCAAAGAACTTGACGCCATCAAGGACAGCGTGGCAGACAGGGGCAGCACCCAGAGTCTGGCAGACGGCGTCACCTCCCTGTCAGCACTCCGATACGACCTGACGCCCAAATCCACTGTGTACGATCACGTGACCACGCCCCGGCCTCCCAGGAAAGAAAGACCATACTGAGTGATACAAGTCTTAGTTTATTGGAGTGTATTTTGTTTTGTAATTATTAAACTATTTCAACTTTTTAAAGCTTACTTTTTTTTGCATCGAGGATGGCTGAGAATAGGAGAAGCAACAGTAGCAAAGTGTGAAAGCTGTTTTGTTTGTAATATAATTAAGTTTAGAAATGGGATGGTCATGTGGTAGGAATTAAGATTAGCGACCTGAAGGTATCTGGCTCGAGTTCTTAATTTAGCGTGGGATTTTCCATGGGTCGGAACTTCTTCAATCCTGCCAGTGAAACAAATTGTCTAAGGCAGAGTTTACCAGCAGGGTCAGTGAAACAAATTGTCTAAGGCAGAGTTTACCAGCAGGGTCAGCTTGATAACTTACATCCCCCCAATATAACCCATCAGAAACTCTCAACATTATTCGCATTTCTTCTTTTTTTTTAAAAAAGAAAAATGAACTATTTGCTTTGACAGCTAACCATTCTAAGTAAATAAAAAAAACATTATATATGTCTATTGACTTTTCATCAATTTTTTAAAAGTAAAATAACGAATTAAAAGACTATGAGTATAGTGTCATTAGCGTGTCTGTGTCTGTTTCTAAACTTAGACTACACCCCCACAATGGCTTGTGTTCTCTGTATTATCCATTAAACTATCCCTGTATACTAATTAGCAACAACCAACTAGAGAGCTGCACGGGAGTCAAAATCACACCCAGACCCACCCACTCCCGCGTTTTCAAAACCAGTCCCACCCGCTCCCAAAAGAAATTCCCCCCAGTCCCACCCGCTCCCGCGAAAATTTTTCCCAATCCCACCCGCTCCCGCGAAAATTTTTCCCAGCCCCACCCACTCCCGTCAAAAAATATTCTTATAAAAATGGTTTAAAAATTTGTTTGTAGAAATCCTCTCGATAAACATACATGAAAAACATTTAAGATAATAAGTAAAATAAACAGTTCTACAGTTTAAGTTCTTGTAAAAATAAGAGGTCATTAACACTTTCTGGAGATTTTTTTCTTTCTCCACAACATTACCCAAATGTCTAAAACAGTTGTGGCATAAGGCAAAATCTCATTAACAGGAACATTCCCATATTTTGCACCAATGTTTATCAACTTTGCAGCCGATTCTTGGAAACCAGAGCCTTCGACCAATGAAAGGACCTGATGTCTTTAGCGCACATTGAAACAATGGTGTTTGTGATTTCTGTTTTAACCCGAACTGGAACCAGTTTAACAATCTTCTCTTGACTTGGAATGAAGCAAGTCATTGATGTAATTTTTGGAAATGGTGATCTATTTTTATAAAACCTCGAGATGCTTCCATTGAGACCATTCGTACCATCGCGTGCATTCCAAGTTATAATGGTATCACATCTTGTACATACCGCGAATGGCACATCCTCACCATCCAAGCGGAAACGATTGAAACTTTCCCAAATATTGCTCTCACCACCTTTATTTAAGTAAAACTGAGTACGCTCGCTTTTTTGCGTAAATTAACTTTTGAATGTTTGCTTTATTATCCATTATTTGAAAATTAAAAAAGAGAATTAGAGAAGTATGTCTGTCTGTTTCACTCTTATTTGCTCGCTCCTTTGTGACAACTCAACAACCAATCAAACTCGAGGCGTTGTTAGTACAACGATTTATTAACATAAATGTACATCAGAAATTCATCAGAATACAAAAGTCCATAAATGAATACACTTCAATAATTCACTCTGCCTCAACTCTTACTAACTAGAGATCTCTAAAACTCCCCATAACTACTAATTTCTCCTAACTTCTCTTAATTAACTAATGTCCGAATCCAGCCCCTATTTATACCCCAACGTCCGTGCCCTAATTACCCTAGGTACGTCACAATCCCTTCAGTATTTTCCTAACTATCTAATCTTTCTAGGAGCGTCACCTGGACGTCATTGTTAACCCGACTAGCCTGTCCGACGTCGCCTCTCGGTCTTCACACCTTTGCTGTCTACTATTCTATAGTTTCCCCACCTTGTCCTAAGTCGTCTGTCACCTTGTCACCCTTATTGGTATTACTCCTAACTCTTAGATATCTATTATATTAAAACGTCGAAGGGGAAAGTCTCTGTCTCTAAATCTACTCTAGCGTTTTGGCCTAAATATCAAGAATGTCAATGAAAGGCCTTGAAATAGGTGTGTATCACAAATCATCCCAAGATCATCAGTGCGATTTGATTGATTCATCAGAAGTCTGCGAGAGTCTCAACTCAAACAAAAACCCAAACCCACGGGACTCCCACAAAAACAAAACCCAAACCCACGGGACTCCCTCAAAAACAAAACCAATCCCATGGAACTCCCGATAAGTTTATTTCCAATCCCGCGGGAGTCCCGCGGATTCCGCGGGACTCCCGCGAATCCCAATCCCGTGCAGCTCTCTACAACCAACCACCTGTGCCAAGTTTATCATGGAAGCAAAAAAAGGGGGAAAAACAACGAAGTACATATAAGGAATTTAAAAAAGATATTTATAAAAACAATTAAGTATTTTATTAAAATTGTTTATTTAATAATATACAAAGATTATGGTGTTATATCAGCTAAAAAAAGATTTTAAAGCAAAATTTTGAGAAGAGATAACGAAAGATCAATTTAAATGTGAATTATTACCTTAAGTATTTAACGTAACTTTAACTTATTAGCGTAAACGTCATCACAGTTCTTCTTAAATCCTAAATCTACTATTTAGTAATAAATTCTAGTTTTATAGCAAAAAAAGCTAAAAAGATATGTATACATTGTTTGGTACAAAAAATGGTAATAATAAATTTAAATACCATTTATAAATATTGATATTTTTAAATGTAATTCGTTGTTTGAAAATCAACAACAGTTGGTTAGATCTCAAGCATAAATATTACTACAAATATGTTTGAAATAAAATAATATTATTTCTTTGTGACAAAGAAATTCTACTTTATTAATTTTTAATAAAATTCTAATTACACTTTTAATTAATTCAGGGTAGGGTACATATACAGTCAAAACATCAAAGTCTTCGGTTTCTGTTGTCATTATCGCTGCTATTGGTATTGCTTCAAGAAGTTGACTATGTCTGTGTAGGCCTCGTTGGTTTTTTTCGGGAACACACCCATCATGTTAAAAAACAGATGAGGGACTCCTTCAATCACCTTGCACTGGACCTTGACCCCTGCAGCTTTCAACTTCTCAGCGTAATCTAGGCCGCAACCTCGCAAGGGGTCTAACTCTGCCAGCAGGATCAGGGCAGGAGGAGACAACTTGGTGTTAGTTCTGGCCATCACGTTGATTCTCGGATTTGTTTTATAGTCTGGAATCTGGAACAGGCTGTTCTGGAAGAACCAATTGAGGGATTCTCGGCTTAGTCCTGGCGCATTTTTAAATTCCTCAAACGTTGGATTGGATGAGTTGGTATCGGCCATTGGATAGATGAGAATCTGAAAGTCCAGTCCTTGGACCTCGTTCGTGACGCTAGCTGCCAGCTGCCCGCCAGCGCTGTCACCACCAACGCCAACCTTGCTGTTTCGCTTCCCCCCAACTGCTTCCTTGTTTTCTAGGATCCACTTGGCGGCAACGACAACGTCGTCAAATGGCGCTTGGGGCGATTGGGGATTCGGTAGCAGACGATACTCCACGTTGACAATAATGATGCCAGATCTGGAAGCAATGACCTTCAGGGCCTCTTCATGAGTTTCTCTGGAACACAGCACCAAGCCTCCACCGTGGTAGTATATCATGATTACGGGAACTTCCGCTACAAAAGCTGGTTTATAAATAGTAGCGGGAATTCCACTTGATGAATACGGAGAAGGAATAATGATTTCCCGCTGTTCACCGTCGAACTTTGCGCACCCACCAAAATCCTTTGACATTTTTTTGGCTATCTCTCTCGATTTCTCGACTCCCAGCTCCGATTGCGGCTTTTTACCTGCAGCCAGCATCAGTCTGACAAACTCATATGACTCTTCGTGAATTTTGTACTTTTCAGCAAACGGAGCCCAAATTTGTCTTTCAGCCATCTCTGTAAAAAACATCAGGTATGTACATTAAAAATATATACCATATACTAAATATATGTAAATCCATAACTGCGAAAAAAAAGTTATATAAACATATCTGACCAAAGATAAGGGGTTACAGGTTGCCAATTTAAAACAAAGGCAGAAAATCTGACATAAAGATTATTTGGGTTCAAAGTTACCCAAAAAAATTTCGTACAGCCTCTACGGCAGTCAATTTCTTCGTTATCTGAACCAGTTTGAACCAGTTTATTTATTTCCGCTATAGAACATCTACAAATGATAAAGATGCTTATAGAATATAAATGGATGAAGTTTGGCATGAATTTAATTCCCAATTATTAAAAATGACTACGTAAAATATGCTATTAAAACGTTGATACTATTGAAATTGAATTTCGAATTTGGCATTTAATTTCTTTACAGTAATAGCTATTGCCTGTATGTCTAAACTCAGTTCATCCCATTATTTTGGTTCCTATTTCAAACTTTGAACCGTTTTATTCAGACTATTGTTGGTAAAGTTAATATTTCAAATGATCAATACAAAACTGTGAATAGAATAATCGATAAAAAATGTCAACTGAGAGGTGCGTCTTAAATGAAGAGGGAAAAGTGAAATCTTTTCTGTGACATTTTGAAGAGGGAAATGGTGAGGGGGGGGGGGGCAGGCAGAGGGGCTAAAGTATTTTTGAGATTTTTCAAGGGCCCAAGATTAGATGGCACGTTTCCTGAAACCAACAAACAGACTGTGACAGATTGTGACATGTGTTAAGACGATCAGGCCTGCAGAAAGTATAATTAACTATTCACCCACTACAACGTTTAGTTTTCAAACTTCCATTGACCACAAGTGGAATTAGTTTCAAACTTCCATTGACCACAAGTGGAATTAGTTTCAAACTTCCATTGATCACTAGTGGAATTAGTTTCAAACTTCCATTGACCACTCATGAAATTAATTTCAAACTTCCACTGACCGCTAATGGGATTATTTTCAAACTTTCACTGACCACTGATGGAATCCGTTTCAATCTTCCATTGACCACAAGTGAAATTATTTTCAAACTTCCTTTGACAACCAAAAAAATTTTATTCAAGCTGAAACGGCATTTAACTTTAATGGCTTTGACTGATTGGGGTGGGGGGAGAGGGTGGAGTGAAAATATTATTGGGAACAAGACATCATGTACCGTACTAGTGATATTTTTGATAACTGACATTTTACTATTTGGTGACAATGTTTTGAATCCATTACAAAAATGACCATGGGAGCGTGGTTGTGGGGCAGAGAGAGGGGCTAAAAAATTTTCTGGGTGACTCCGTTAATTAAGACGACTGAAATTAAACTTTGAGACTATGTACATAAAAATATATTAATGAGTTGTTATTCTTTTTTATCATGTTTTCTTAAATGATTTCCCCTCTCTGTAATTACATATTGCCATATTCTGCATCTGTTATTTAAATATTACCGTATTCTGCATCTGTTAATTACATATTGCCATATTCTGCATCTGTTAATTACATATTGTCGTATTCTGCATCTGTTAATTACATATTGCCATATTCTGCATCTGTTAATTACATATTGTCGCATTCTGCATCTGTTAATTACATATTGCCATAATCTGCATCTGTTAATTACACATTGTCTTGTTCTGCATCTGTTAATTACATATTGCCGTATTCTGCATCTGCTAATTACATATTGCCGTATTCTGCATCTGTTAATTACACATTGTCTTATTCTGCATCTGTTAATTACATATTGCCGTATTCTGCATCTGCTAATTACATATTGCCGTATTCTGCATCTGTTAATTACATATTGTCGTATTCTGCATCTGTTATTTAAATACTGCCGTATTCTGCATCTGTTAATTAAATATTGTCGTATTCTGCATCTGTTAATTACATACTGCCGTATTCTGCATCTGTTAATTACGTATTGCCGTATTCACGAATCATCAATTACACATACAGCTATGCGTATTCTCTCTGTTAATTACATATTGCCATATTCTGTGATTTTTTTTTAAATAAAAGAGGCGGGGATGTCATGGGCCTAGCTTAAGTAGACTGCCCAAAACCTTGTCTTTTTCTGAAGTATTGAAGTTTTTAACGTTATAAATTATCTTACTATTGTAAAATAATTTTTCAATTCGCAGGGTGAAAAATTGGGTCATTATTGTGTTTGTCATAACAGAGCTATGGAGTGACTGTCACCAGAAGTATATTTAAGTGATATATATTACACAATGTCTGACATTAATTAATGAAACACCAAATATATAGCATACAAATATTAAATTATCGAATTATTTTGTATTAATTACCTTATTATTAAGAAATTAAGTTGATTATTCTCACTTAATGTCTGGGTATCCTCAAGCAATGTGTGCCTAAGACTAGAACTTTATTTATGTCAATGCGTTTGGTTTATTTGAACAATTTTCCCAATTATCCTATGCAATCATAGTCGCGTCTAGTCTGTCAGCAAATAGAACGTCGTGACAGCATAGGCAACCACACGGGTGAAAGGAATATAACACATAAATACATTTGGATTGGGCTATTTGCCAGAATAGCCTTAAGAATACGCCGAGTCACAATTTCTGTGAACTTTTTCAAATTTGATTTCTTTGCATTAAGTAGTAGATATGAGCAGTGAAAGCAGATAAAGGCAGTTCATGGGGCCTTGGGCGAATGTCAAACGTGGGGCTCATAATTGTAAGTGTAAAGCTTTATGCTATCGCAGCCCACCCCTCACCACGGCCGCCACTGAACTGAGTTCTTAAAAAAGAGAAAAAATCCTGTTTTTCTTCACAAAATTCAATTTATTGGAAAATCTGAAGAAAAAAATTGTAGTAGCTGCATGAATTTTGTTATTTATTTTTTTTTAAAATGGTTAGCTGCCTGCTTAAATGCTTCATCTTTTAATAAGCGACATATGATGGTAAAATGTGTGAACTCTGTTGTAATTAGATTTCCATTTCACTGGTGAGAAAGATCCGTTAATAAAGGACTGTGTCTCCGATGTCTTCTACTACACGCCATTGCATTGAAGTATTGCCGTCCGATACATTGAACTAATGACACCTATCACATTGAACTAATGACACCTATCACATTGAACTAATGACACCTATCACATTGAACTAATGTTACTATCATTGACTAATGACACCAATCACATTGAAATAATGACACCTATACAAATGAACTAATGTCACCTATCACATTGAACAATGACACCTATCACATTGACACCTATCACATTGAACTAATGACACCTATAACATTGAACATTAACCAATGACACCTATTACATTAAGGTTGGTGGGTATCGAGACAAACGGATCTCCATGCTACAAATTAATCTGCTTGCTGTTGGTTACGGTTTCAACTCCATGTGTGTCCTACAATATCCCATAAGCTCCTTTATAATCCCATAGCTCCTATTCCATAAAGCTCCCATTGTTATAAGCTCCCCTTTATTCCCATGAGATCTTACACTTCCATAAGCTCCTACATATTCCCATAAGCTCCCACTTATTCCCATGAGCATCTTACATATTCCCATAAGCTCCTACATATTCCCATAAGCTCCTTCATATTCCCATAAGCTCTTAAATATTCCCATAAGCTCCTATATATTCCCATATTCCATGAGCTCCCATATATTCCCATAAGCTCTCACATATTCCCATAAGCTCCTACAAATTCCCATGAGCTCCCAAATATTCCCATAAGCTCCCACATATTCCCAGAAGCTCCTACATATCCCATAAGCTCCTACATATTCACATAAGCTCCTACATATTCCCAGAAGCTCCTAATATCTCCATAAGCCTACACATATTCCATAAGCTCCTACATATTCCCATAAGCCTCCTATATATTCCCATAAGCTTCTACATATTCCCATAAGCTCTCACATATCCCCATAGAGCTCCTTCATAATCCTATAAGCTCCTCAATATTCCCATAAGCTCTCACATATTCCCATAAGCTCCCTACTTATTCCTTATAAGCTCCCTCCATATTCCCATAAGCTCTTATATTCCATAAGCTCCTACATATTCCCATAAGCTCCTATATATTCCCATAAGCTCCTATATATTCCCCATAAGCTTCTTATATTCCCATAAGCTCCTACATATTCCCATAAGCTCTCCCTTAGTATTCCCATAAGCTCCTGTACATTCCCATAAGCTCCTAGAAAGCTCCACATATTCCCATAAGCTCCTACATATTCCCATAAGTCTATATTCCCCTCCAATATTCTGCTACTGCCATAAATATTCCCATAAGCATATTCCCATAAGCTCCACAAATTCACATAAGCTCCTACAAATTCCCAAAAGATCCTAATATTCCCATAAGCTCCTACAACTATCCTATAAGCTCCTACATATTCCCATAAGCTCCTAATATTCCCATAAGCTCCTACATATTCCAATAATCTCCTACTTTTTCCCATAAGCTCCTACATATTCCCAAAACTCCTAATATTCCCATAACTGCCTACATATTCCCATACGATCCCTTATATTCCCATTCTCTCTCTCTCTTGCCTTATCTCTCTTTTTCTGATAATTGACATAGAGTTGAATCTACTGATTAGTACATGGCAGTTTATCATTGTATAGCAGAAATATGAAACGAAGCTTTTTAGTCGCTTCATAAAAATTGAAGAAAAGGGAATAAAATTTACTGATGCTTTAGTCATTAAAAATTGGTTGAAAATAAACAAAACATCTAGGAGAGTCCCATTCCTGCCAAATATTATACAGAATTAGAATTAAGAGGGACATATTCCCATAAGCTCCCAAATATTCCCATAAGCTCTCACATATTCCCATAAGCTCCTACATATTCCTTTAAGCTCTTACATATTCCCATAAGCTCCCACATTTTCCCATAAGCTCCTAATATTCCCATAAGCTTACACATATTCCAATAAGCTCCTACATATTCCTATAAGCTCCTTTATAATCCCATAAGCTCCCTAATATTCCCATAAGCTCTTACATATACCCAAAAGTTCCCTACATATTCCCATAATCCCATAAGCTCCTAATATTCCCATAATCTCTTACATATACCTCCAAAAGTTCTCCAATATCCTGCAGCCCAAATATCTCACTCCTACATATTCCTATAAGCTCCTACATATTCCCATAAGCTCCTACATATTCCCATAAGTTTCTACATATACCCATAAGCTCCTACATATTCCCATAAGCTCCTACATATTCCCATAACATCCTACATATTCCCAAAATCTCCTACGTATTTCCATAAGATCCTACGTATTCCCAAAGCTCCTACGTATTCCCCCATAAGCTCCTACGTATTCCCATAAGCTCCTAAGCATATTACCATAAGCTCCTACAAATTCCCATAAACTCCTACTTATTCCTATATTCTCCTACATATTCCCATAAACTCCTAAAAATTTCAGATGCTCCTATAAATTCCCATAAACTCCTACATATTCCCATAAGGTCCTACATTATTAAATAGAAGCCTCCTGATATTTCCATAAGCTCGTATAAAGCCCATTGGTTTATGTCGATATACTCTAAGGCAAATTCCCATAAGCTCCACTTATTCCCTACAAGCTCCTGATATTCCCATAAACTCCTACGGTAAGCTCCTACATATTCCCAACAGCTTCCTACATATTCCGATAAGCTCCTACATATTCCCATAAGCTCATACATATTCCATAAGCTCCTAAATAATCCGGAAATCTCCTACATATTCCATTAAGCTTCTAATATTCCCATAAGCCCTACATAAGCTCCTGCATAAAATCACAAAATTCCATTAATATTCTAATATAATCTACTAAATATTCCCATAAGCTGCTAATTATTACCATACGTCTCCTCTATATATTCCTGATAATTTCCTGTGATAATTCTATAAGCTTCCTACATATTCCCATAATCTTTAACATATTCCCATAAGCTCCTGGCATATTCCCATTAGCTCCTACGTATTAACATAAGCTCCTACATATTTCAATACGCTCCTTTATATTCCCATAAGCTCCTACAAATTCACAAAAGCTCCTAATATTCCCATAATCTCCGAAATATTCCCAAAAGCTCCTACATATTCCCATAAGCTCCTCATATTCCCATAAGCTCCGGTAGGGGGGCATAAGCTCCTACATATCTGTATTAAGCTCCTACATATTCCCGTAAGCTACTATATATTCCCATAAGCCCCTAGATATTCTCATAAGCACCTACATATTCCCATAAGCTCCTACATATTCCCATAAGCTCCTATATATTCCCATAATCTCCCACATATTCCCCATAAGCACTTACATATTCCCATAAGCTCCTACATATTTCAAAAAGCTCCTAACATTTCCAATACGCTGCGAGGTAGAGCATAAGCTCCTACATATTCCCATAAGCTCCTACATATTCCCTATAAGCTTCTACATATACCCATAAGCTCCTACATATTCCCACATAAGCTCCTACATATTCACATAACCTCCACATATTCCCTAATTGTATTGCATTTCCATAAACTCCTACGTATTCCCATAAGCTCCTACATATTCCCATAAGCTCCTACAAATCCCCATAAGCTCCTACGTATTCCTATAAGCTCCTACATATTGCCATAAACTCCATCTTAAATAAGCTCCTAAATATTCCCATAAGCTGCTCCTACATATCCCCATAAGCTCCTAATATTCCCATGAGCTCCTACATATTCCCATAAGATCCTACGTATTCCCATAATCTCCTAATATTCCCATAAGCTCCTACAACCTCATAAGCTCCGCCGATTCCTATAAGCTCTACATATTGCCATAAACTCCTAGAAGGATAAGCTCCTAAATAATCCCATAAGCTCCTACATATCCCCATAAGCTCCAATATTCCCATGAGCTCCTACATATTCCCATAAGATCCTACGTATTCCCATAATCTCCTAGATATTCCTCTAAGCTCCTACATATTCCCATAAGCTCCTACAAATTCCCATTAGCTGGGGGGGGGGAAAAAAAAAAAAAAAAATCTTACATATACCAAAAATCTCCTAAATATTCCCATAAGCTCCTAAATATTCTATAAGCTCCTACATATTTCCATGGGGGGGGAAAAAAAAAGCTTCTAAATATTCCCATAAGCTCCTAATAATCCCATAAGCTCCTACATATTCCATAAGCTCCTACATATTTCCATAAGCTTCTAAATATTCCCATAATCTCCTAAATATTCCCATATGTTCCTACATAATCCCATGGGCACTTACATATTTCCATAATCTCCTAATATTCCCCTAAGCTCCTAAATATTCCAATAAGCTCCTACATATTCCCAAAGCTCCTAAATATTCCCATCAGTTCCTAGGGGACATAAGCTGCTACATATTCCCAATAGCTCCTACATATTCCCATAAGCTCCTACATATTTCCAGTAAGCTCCTAATATTCCCAAAAGCACATACATTTTCCCATAAGCTTCTACACATATTCCCAATAGCTCCTATATATTCCGATAAGCTCCTACATATTCCCTTAATCTCCTAGGCATATTCTACAGAGGGAAGCTCCTACACATTCCTGATAAGCTCCTAAATATTCACAAAAACCTCCTACATTTTCCCTTAAGCTCCTAAAATTCCCGTAAGCTACTAATTCCCATATCCTTCTTATATTCCCATAAGCTCCTACATATTCATATATATATCAAACTCCTTCATATTTCAATAAGCTTCTATAAATTCCCATAAGCTCCTACATATTCCCATAAGCTCCTACATATTCCCAAAAGCTTCTTAATAATTCCATAAGCTCCTACATATTTCCATAAGGTCCCACATATTTCAATAAGCTCCTAATATTCCCATTAGCTCCTAAAATTCCATAAGATCCTAGATATTCCCATGGGCTTCTAACATTCCCATAAGCCTACACATATTTCCATAATCTCCTACATAATCTCATAAGCTCCTACATATTCCCATAAGTTCCTTAATATTTTCATAAGCACCTATATATTCCCATTAGCTCCTACATATTCCCATAAGCTCCTATATATTCCCATAAGCTTCTATTTCTAACATAAGCTCTCTACATATTCCCATAAGCTCCTAAATATTCCATAAGCCTCCTAAATATTCCCATAAGATCTAATATTTTATAAGATCATTTATATTTCCATAAGCTCCTACATATTCCCATAAGCTCCTACATATTCCACTAAGCTCCTAATATTTCCATAAGCACCTATATATTCCCATTAGCTCCCACATATTCCCATAAGCTCCTACATATTCCCATAAGCTCCTAGATATTCATATTAGCTCCTAAATAATCCCATAAACTCCTAGTATTCCATAAGCTCCTAATATTCCCTAATGTTTATAAATATTATTATAAGATCATATATATTCCCATAAGCTCCTACATATTCCCATAAGCTCCTACATAATCACAAATTCTCCTAAATATTCCCATTAGCTCCTACTAAATTCCCAAAAGCTCCTATTATTCCCATAAGCTCCAACATATTCGCTACAAGCTCCTACATATTCCATAAACTCCTACAAATTCTTCCATTAATCTCCTAATATTTCCATAATCTCATACCCATATTCCCACTAAGCTTCAAATATTCCCCTAAGCTCCTAGATAAGCTCCTACAAATTCCCTAATAAGTTCCTACATATTCCCATAAGCTCCTACATAATCCCATAAGCTCCTTAATATTCCATAAACTCCTACATGTTCACCATGGTTGCAATCAAATTCCCGTAAGCTCCTTCATATTCCCATTACCTCCTAATATTCCCATAAGCTCGAACATAAGCACGTACATATTTCCATAAGCTTCTACCTATTGCCCTAAAGCTCCTAAATATTCCCATAAGGTCCTTCAACTTATTCCCATAAGCTCCTTCATATTCGCATAAGTCTCCTACATATTTTCATAAGCTCATACATAATTCCATAAGCTCCTACATATTTCCATAAGCTCCTAAATATTCCCATAAGATCCTACATATTCCCAAAAGCTACTAATATTCCCATAAGCTCCTACATATTCCCATAAGCTCATACATATTCCCATAAGCTCCTATATAATCCGATAATCTCCTACATATTCCCATAAGCTCCTACATATCTCTTACAAAATCCTAATTAAGCTCCTACATATTCCCATAAATTCCCTACATATTCCCATAATCTACTAAATATTCCCATAAGCTACTACATTTTCTCATAAACTCCTACATACCCCCATTAAGCTCGTACATATTCTCATAAACTGCCTAAGACACTTACAAAAGCTCCTAATATTCACATAAGCTCCGAAATAACTTAATACTCCTAATAATCCCATAAGGTTGCCTACATGTTCCCTTAAGCTCCTACATATTCCCAAAAATTCCTAAATATCACATAAGCTCCTACATATTCCCATAAGCTGCTACATATTTCCATAAGCTTCAAATATTCCCATAAGCTCCTAAATATTCTATAAGCTCCTATATAATTCCATAAGCTCCTACATATTTCATTAAGCTCCTAAATATTCACATAAGCTCCTAAATATTCCCATAAGCTCCCAAATATTCCCATAAGCTCCTACAAATTTCAAAAAGCTCCTACATATTTTAAAAAGTCTCTAAATTTTCCCATAAGCTCCTAAATATTTCCATAAGCTTCTATTTTTCCAATAAGCTCCTAAATATTCCCATAAGCTCCTACATATTACCATAAGCTCGTAGATATTCCATAAGGTCCTACAAATTCCTAAAAGCTCCTAATATTCCCATAAGTTCCAAATATTCTACAAGCATCTACATATTCCCATAAGCTCCCTACATTCTACAAGCTCCCACATAAGCTCCTACATATTCCCATAAGCTCCTACATATTCCCATAAGCTACTTTTGATATTCCCATAAGCCCCTAATATTCTCATAAGCACCTACATATTCCCATAAGCTTCTATATATTCCCATAATCTCCTACATATTCCCATAAGCACTTACATATCCCATAAGCTCCTACATATTCCCATAAGATCCTTCGTATTGCCAAAAGCCTCTATATATTCCCATAAGCTCCTACATATTCTGCTAATCTCCTACATATACCCATAAGCTCCTACATATTTTCATAAGCTTCTAGATATTCCACATGCTTCTCCTACATATTCCCATAAGCTCCAAATATTCTCAAAAGCTTCTTACATATTCCCCGTAAGCTCCTACAAATTCCTGTAAGCTCCTACAAATTCCCATATCCTCCTAATATTCCCATAAACTCCTACATATTCCCATAAGCTCCTACATATTTCCATAAGCTTCTATATATTCACATAAGCTCCTAAATATTCCCATAAGCTCCTTTATATTTCCATAAGCTCCTACATATTTCCATAAGCTTCTATTATTCACATAAGCTCCCAAATATTCCCAAAAACTCCTTTATATTTCCATAAGCTCATAAATATTCCCCATAAACTCCTACATATTCCCATAAGCTCCTAAATATTCCCATATACTCCAGCATATTTCAATAAACTATTAAGCTCTTACATATTTCAATAAGTCTGAATATTCCCATAAGCACTCTCTAATCTTCCCATAAGCTCCTAAATATTCCAATAAGCTCCTAAATATTCCCAAAAGCTTCTAAATATTTCACAAGCCCATACATATTTCCATAAGTTCCTACATATTCCACAAAAGTCTTCAAATATTTCTATAAGCACCTACATATTCCCATTAGCTCCTACATATTCCCATAAGCTCCTACATAAGCTCCTACATATTCCAAAAAGCTCCTACATAATCCCATAAAATCCTACTTCATTGCCTTAAGGGGGCTCCTACAAATTCCCAAAAGCTTCTATATTTCCATATGTGCCTACATATTCCCATAAGCTCCTACATATTTCTAAAATCTTCCAAATATTCCCATAAGCTCTGTTATTCCCATAAGCTACTACATATCCCATAAGCTCCTACATATTCCCATCGAGCTCCTAATATTCATATATAAGCTCCTCTATAATCCCATAAACTCCTAAATATTCCTATAAGCTCCTAATATTCCCCATAAGCTTCTAAATATTCCCATAAGATCATATATATTCCTATAAGCTCCTACATAATCCCATATGCACCTACATATTTTAACTAAGCTTCTAAACATTCTATAAGCTCATACATATTTCCATAATCTCCTACATAATCTCATAAGCTCCTACATATTCCCATAAGCACCTAAATATTTTCATAAGCACCTATATATTCACATTAGCTCCTACATATTCCCATAAGCTCCTATATATTCCCATAAGCGTTCTACATAAGCTCCTACATTATTACCATAAGCTACTACATATCCCAAAAGCTCCTACATATTCCCATAAGCCTCTAAATATTCCATAAGCTCCTACATATTCCCATAAGCATCTAATATTTCCATAAGATCATACATATTTCCATAAGCTCCTACATATTCCCATAAGCAACAACATATTCCAATAAGCCCCTAAAATTTCCATAAGCACCTACATATTTCCTTTAGCTCCTAAGATATTCCCATAAGCTCTTACATATTCCCATAAGCTCCTACAATTCCCATTAGCTCCTACATATTCCCATAAACTCCTACGTATTCCATAAGCTCCTACATATTCCCCCTAAGCACCTACAGATTCCCATAATATACTACATATTCTTATAAGATCATATATATTCCCATAAGCTCCTACATATTCCCATAAGCTCCTACATAAGCTCCTACATATTCCCATAAGCTCCTACATAATCACAAATTCTCCTAAATATTCCCATTAGCTCCTACTAATTCCCAAAAGCTCCTAATTATTCCCATAAGCTCCAACATATTCCCATAAGCTCTTACATATTCCTATAAACTCCCAAATCTTCCATCTAATCTCCTAATATTCCTAAAAGCTCCTTCAATATTCCCAAAGCTCCTAATATTCCCATGCGCTCTACATAAGCTCCTACAAATTCTAATAAGCTCCTACATATTCTATAAGCTCCTACATATTCCAATAAGATCC